>JAGXJF010000635.1:0-73898 GCA_019208055.1 Stipa capillata
GTAGCAAGATTGCGATCTTTGCTTGGACTTTTAGGTTCACCAGCTCACCTCTGTGATATACAATTCGTAGAAACAATTAGTACCTGGCTTGTGTTTCATATAAATTCAGTTCACTTTTAGTGTTGACAAAAGATCAAATATGGCTCGGTTTGCAATTGAAGTTGTTGGGTGACAAACTGAGAGAGAGAGAGATATATAGAGAGAGAGAGAGACCTCAAACCTGAGCAATGGTTGAAGCAGAGTAGAGGGCTCTCCTCCAAGACTGAAATGGTAGCCCGGGCCGGAGAGAAATGTGGTGGCTCGGTCGGAGTCGGAGCCAGAGCCGGAGCTATACAGTTTTATCTCCCTCGCGCATTTCAAGAAAGGAAATTCTCTCCATTGTTCTTCTTGGTCCATACCGACATACAGCTCAGAAGCCTCGACAACTACCTAGGTAGGTAGCGCACAAAATACAGCAAGGACAAGGAGACAAGGGGATATTCCTTTCTCTGAAGTTTATCGACAAACCTCGGGAAGAAGACAGGATACTCTTGCATTTAATAAAGCAGAAGATAGTTGATCCTGTTGATAAGTAAAATCAGATCAAAATTTTCTAAAATACTCGGTTAATTAGAAGAATACTGGTCTAAAACACTAACAATGGATAATTTATCTAGCTAAACTAACTCTGAGGCACCACCTGACAACATAGGCATACTGGTAAAGCTGACCTGACAACACACACAGGTAAGCGCACCCCATACTAACATTGTCGGCTACGTCATCATCATTATCTATCGTGCCCATGACCCAACGACTCTAACTTCACGGCTGCAATGTCACCTAGGGACACAGCTCCCCCGTCATGCCGAGACCAAGTCTGCCACTATCAGGTCTACCGGCCCTATCGACACTAGAGAGAGAAGACAGGTCCGAAGGGAGGCGGTCTAGGCCTCTCCAACCCTAGGAGTATGAAAAAAATGCTCCGCCCAGCGTTGTCCACATGCCAGCTGCACCTACGAACCCTCTTGTGCTAACCGAGATGTCAAAACTCCAAAAATGACGTTTCCAAGGAGGGAAAGATGTCGAGGATGCCGCTATCACCCGATCCGACAAGTTGGATCTACGTTTTCATCTAGAGAAAGATACCCTTAGAATGGGAGAGGTATCGGAGCTCCACGATGACATCTGCAAGGAAGAAAATATTGCCCGAGGGTGCCGCCGTTACCAGCACTAACAAAAGTCAAGCGAGGCCTTCACCCAGAGCAGCGAGCACCAATGCCCAAAGGTGTCACCCTAGAACTGCCCCCACCCACCAGATCTGGAGACCACTCTAGACCCACGCCAATAACATGTCACCCCACCGACCCCAACACTGACCAGAGCAAGCCACTTACACAACGCCCACTCGAGGCCCATCACATAGCATCCGAGCCAGAAGCCACCAACATGCCATGCAACGCCTCGCCAGCCAAGGGATGCCCGACTAGAGGGCTAGGGCTAGGGCTTCGAGCCTCCCGGGTCGCCCAAGGGAAGACGCAATAACCTCTTACTCTCCTGGTGACTCTGAGTATTTCATGATTCACCTCTCATATTTTATCTTGTACTAGCAACAATCCCACGTGCATTCACAATGAATACATAATTACATATGTTAAAAACTACTCGAAGAAAATAATGTAGTATTAAGCTTATGTTAAAAAAAGTAAGCTCTCAATTTCTGAATAAAGAAATGACACATTACAAATATTTATTTAACATTACAAACATTTATTTAAGCATAAAGAAGCAACTCTGAGGTATACGAATTGAAATTGAAGAGTAATTAGGAGGTAATGAATATACTAAGAGGCAATAAGCACATAAGTGATTAGTAAAGAGTTATCTTTGCTCACAATCATCAAGAATCACAAAATTAGAGTAACGATTTTGAACGAGGAAAATTAAAAGTATATCCTATTCTAACTCATATTATTCGTTCTTAAACATAGTAATTTCATTTGGTTAGGAAGCAACAAGCTGGTTAAACAATTAGGGGCCCGCTTGATAGCTGGTATACAGCCCAAAACCGGTGTAAAAAATTGATCTGATTTTTTTTTCTATGATGGGCTGGAAATCGGCCACTTGGATGGCCAGTTTTGGGCTGGGCCTAATCCGTCGATTTGATACTTACACCCGTAAAATAAAAATATGACAAACATCGGGCTCCTCTCGCGAGCGACTCGAGCTGGTGAGGCGACGCCCACCGCGAGAGAGACGCCGCCAAACCTCACTGGATCCCATGCTCTCCTCCCTAGCTCCCTGGCTTGCTCCATCCCTGCCTTGGGGGGCTCCCAAATCTTGGAGAAGGCGAGCATGGTGAGTTCTCGTTCCCTCAACGCGACTGAGACCATGGGAGAGAGAGCAAGGCACCCCTAGCCATCCCTTCATCGAGCTGCTGAACTGAAGCAGCAGCCACCCCAATCGGTGGCGAGAGAAGTGGAGGCGCGACGGGATCGAGGAGCTCACATGCGCACTCATGGCGGCTCACTAAGGCCGGGGGTGAGATCCTCCGAGCCCGCTGCTGGCTGCGTGTCCGTGTCCTCCGCCTTCACCCGAGCTTGGCGGCGCCGGGCGGCTGCAGGCAAGATGGTGCGGACGCTGTTGCGGCGTTCACTACCTGCCTTCCAACGGCCGCTCGACCTCGCCTGCGACACCGGCCGTCTCGCTGCTGGCGAGGATCACCGAGCACAGGCGGGTGCACTGGCCGTTCTGGCTTGTTCTTTGTACTGGGCGACACATGCTAAATTTTTTGGCTTGTTCTTTGTACTGAATGTGAACAACGTTCTTAATTGTACAAAGATTCATTCTATTCTGGTATTGGAACGGTTTTATTCGTGCACGGTAAAATACAGGTGTAAACTAGGCTTTTTCCTACCTAGGGTTTATGTACTATTACTATAGGTAACATCCTTCTCTCATTGTGCATCGACCACTTCCTTCTCGTCGGTGCAAACTAGGCTTTTTCCTAACCAAGGCCCACGTTGGTGCAAAATAGGCACATCATCACGGCCGGCTCGGTTTGTCTAGGACCGATTCAGCCTATTTCAACTAGACCCAGGCCTAATGAGCCATATATACATTCCAGTTTCGGTGTGCAAAATTTAGGAAAAGTTAACGAATCCCTCTTCGTTTCGTGGCTAAATTGAGATGATCAAATCAATTCACCATCTCGAAAATATTACTCAACGGATCCCTTCAGCCATGGCAGATAAGGGCAAGAAGCTTGTGCTGAGTAAAAAAATATAGAACCCACTTAACCACATATTTGACTTGTTAAACCTAACTTACTGCTCTACTCTATCTGATTGAACCTAGGTAGCTAAATAGGTATTTCTGATGTGATTTAGTGAACTATATATGTGTATTCAAATTTGCTTAATTTCACTGGAGGATGCATATGGAAGGAGAAGGAAGATCACACCAGTTGGCGTGTTCAGGTTAATTAACCGTACTTAAGCTCTTTCATGTGAAATTTCATTGAATCTTTTGATTATAGGTAAAACTTTTGGCATGGATTCTCGTAGATTGTTACAAGATAGCCAATATGCCATATTTTACTGAAATTGGTCGCCTTTGTTGTTTATGAGCAGGTTTTCTTTTCTGTCCGCGATTAAAATCCTAAACAGCTGTTGGACATAAACTGCCATGTACAGAAAATGATGTCGTTATATATATATGGCTTCAATGTTGCGTTAGCTCCATGGCACCATCGACACGTGGGACACTAGCTAAGTAGCTAGTTTGGGATCTTGTGTTTGGGTACAAGGAATAAGGTCAAAGGCCAGAGTCCTAAGAAGATACACAACTTAACAAGATTGGCAAGCGTAAACGTAAACGTAATCGCAAGTGATCGATCTGTATGCTTGGCAATCCATCACAATCATACGATCAATAGTAATTAAGGTACTTCAATAACAGACACGGATCAGAGAGCACCTATCGGGTGAGAAGACCACAGCTGCGGTTGTACAAAATCGACAATGGACCCTTTTGTCTGTTTTAGCAGCGGCTGAAATCGACAATAGGGCATTGTATGGGGACAAAATATCTCGGTTGCATAAAATATTGGGACTATCAATGGAGAATTTCCCATCGTCCATTTTTTTCCACCTCATTTCTGATTCTTGACTCGTGAATAGCACATGTTTGCTGATGCTTATGACTTAATATAACGGGTTCCCATTTTCTCTAGCTAGCTATTCTACTGCTCTTGTAGGCCGGCTGGCACTAAAGATTAATGACCGATCGATCGATCAGAGTCGACTGAAATTCCAACAAAGTTTTTACACTTACTCATGGTTTTCTTTCTGGCAACTTATCTAGTGACAACTTAATTAATAAGTATTTAAAACCCTAGCTCGACGAGTACTAACTAGAGTGTGATATTTTTCAAATATTCTCAAAAAAAAATTACCAGACGTAGGAGAGGACATATTTACATATAGCTGTGAAAAATTTCAAAATCAAAACAGCTGTAACCCACATACTAGCATTGCGGATAATATGCTAGTCTTTAACATATTATAGACGAAGTGCCATCTCATCTACAACATATCGCTCAGAGTAGTGCAATAGAAGCATTGCAGCGGTCCATTTATTATGAACTTATATTACAAACCTGAATAACAAGTTAAAATCATACAAACTAATTCCTAAAAGTATGAGGAACTTAAAATTGTTTCCAATTGGTTATAGCAAAACCATATCTACATCATTCGACTCGCATAGCCTATACTTCTACACTTCAGGTTTCTCGTCACGGTAGTCAAAGTAGTAGTTGACTCTTTGTCTTCCTTTGTTGGTGCTTGATCCTCGGAGGCTTCTTCTTCGACTTTGATGTATACTACATCTTGCTCTGTCGTCAGCTCACAATCTAATCAAAAGAATCAGAATAGGGGGATGAGTACAAAAAGTACTCAACAAGTCCAGAAATAACAAAGAGGTGTTTGATGCACTATCTCCTGAGAACAACGGTGTTCTCCAAAAGCAATGCATTTTATAAGGTAAGAGAGTCAAGTTATTAATTAAGAGACTATGATCTCATGTCTCATAGGCTGCTAGAATTCCTGATGGACTCCTTTCCTGCTGCGTTCTTAGTTCCAACTAGGAACATGGAATGACATTGCCACACTTTATTATACTTTGTAGAGGTGCACAACTTTACCCACAAAATGATCATAAGCATGTACTTGAGATAGCGAGCCTCAACTTACACACTCATGATCATAGAGCCGTTTTGCCGTCATTCTTCCATACCTGCGTCGTAGTCCTGCACAATAGGTCTAGACTACCGGTCTCACGCTGATACTACAAATCTAGTGTACTGTGGCTAGCACCGACGCCCAATGCTACCTTCCCAGTAGTTGATAATACAGATCCAACTACCGAGGCGTTGCCTTTCTAGGGGAGTATGACATAGGACAAGGGTAATTTAGCTCAGCCCCGCCCATACAGGGTATGTGGTAAGTGCGGTCGCTACGGCGCTTGAGTACAATCGATCATTGGTTAGTTTAACCTTATATGAAAACCTATATGATGAAGCCTGCTTTTCAATGTGCTTTCAACACCTTAACCGGGTTTCACCACTAGCCATGATCACGCCCAAAAATTGGCGATCAATATCTCAATTTTTATTCACTTTAGAAAATAGGTTTTCATCTGGTGCAGTTTATAAAGACGAGATGCAAAATTTTGTAAAAACATTCTCAACGATATGAACAAGAAACTGGACTTGCCTGGTGATGGATAGTTAGTGAAGTCCCACGGGTCTGCTTGCTTCTAGCAAAAGGTGACAAAGTTCGATAAGGACTAATTCCAAAAAAATCCAATATGAATGTAAATGCCATGATTATGCAAGCATGAGAAAATGCATCTCATAATGTAAGAATCGATATATATACCATTTTCTCCCATATTTCATGAATAATTTATAACTACTCAATGAATAAACAAGATTTTAGTATTATTATAGATAATGGAATATTACATATAATATTAATTAGTTAACATATTTTACCTTAATTGAGAATCAATATTATTAGCCATCACATTTTAATTTACTTAATAATAATTAATTTAAAGATTTAGCCTAAGTTTGTGATTTAAGCATGTATTTTAGTTTTTCCTTCTCCTTTTTGAAAAAAGGAGGGAACATTTTCATTCAAATAGTTAACCTATGGTGGGAATTTTGTATTAACTAGCACGCACAATGCCTTTCTCGGCCTCAACTTCTGTGGCTCTCGCATGTTGGCCGTGTCGGTGGTCCTCGCCGGCGTCCATCTGTTGCCCCCCTTGGCGCCACTTCACTGTCACCGCTAGCTGGCGGTAAGTTCACGGCGCCACAACCGTGATGACAATTACCTCCTCCGGTAAGTATCTTTCCTACTTCCCTTTCATATCCCTACTAGTCTGACATGACTAGGGTTTTTCTCTTGTGTCGTCCTGTGATCATTTTGATGCATGTACAGTGGTGACGTGCCCTACTATTTGTTCATGGTGGTAAATGCTTAACTGATGCTATGATCTATGCGATTAACTATGCTTGGATGATTCGGTTGCCATGCTCGGTTCGATGGTTCCTTAGTACCTGTTATCATGTATTTTACTCTAGCATTTTAGCTCTCGAAGGATTATTTCTTCCCGTGGATTTGGGATGGTCTTGTGCTAAAGATGATCTTCTTTTATTGATAAGAATATTTTATTGCTTGATCTTTAGCCATATCCTATACTGATGCCTTGTTGGAAATTCTAAATTTTTCCTGTTATCCCATTTGATTCTGGCCAAGCATTCTAAGATTGTAAAATATGCAGTACTTGCTAGGAATTACTATTGCCTGAGTTTTATACTCTATTTTGATGATGCTCACATCTGGGGAAAGAACTAAGGAATCGGTAGAAATTTTTGGTAAGACAGATATTTTGCTTGGGCTCGGCTAATGAAGATGCTTTGACATCTAAAGCATACCTCTATATGATCATATATGTATGTATATGCTTCATAAATGTTTTAAGGACTGATAAGTACAGATGCTAGGAATTGTTGCCTTATACCTAGGGATGAAAGCGATACGGTCAGAAACAAGCTCTACCGTTTTCGTTTCCGCACTCTTCTTTCGGACCAGAAACAAATACAGAAACTTCTGATACGAAAACAGAAACGAAAAGTACCAGAAACGAAAACGAGACGAATACTGTCAAAAACAAAAATGATAACGAATAATTGTCGAAACACAAGAACCTTTTAAACCGTACACAAAAACACAACAAAAACAACATGACAACAAAGAATATATTACATAACTACTTAACCACAACATAACAACATGACAATACCATATCAACTAGAGGTTTTAAGCCATAAACAATTAACCAATTAACCATGACATGACAATAACACATAAAATAGAATAGATTACATAAAGAATTCACCACAACATGACAGCAACATATCAAATATATGTTTTTAGCCATAAAAAACACATCAAAGTGCATTAGTTCAATTCACATAGTTCACCAATACACAAGGTTGATGAAGCAAATACATAGTTTCAAAATGAGTACAAGATATAAATATTTCAAAATTCAAACACAAATTGAAAGGTAAATAACAGCTCCACTTTTCAAGCGTTCGTAGGCAATGTCAATCCTCCATTTCCTCCACCATGTCATTCTCCAAATCATTATCATCATCACCTTAATTGACCTTCCACCATGACAAGATATCATCACGAGCAAGCCGGGAGAGAATAGGGAACTCACCTTGTTTCACTTTCCACCATGAAAAGATATCAAAATTTTATTTCTAGGTATAAGAGGTTGCTCCAAGCACACTTCCAACTCAGTTTTGGTACCATGGTCTGTTGCACTTTTACTATGCAAGAACATGTCAAGATCATCATCCCCATCAATGTTATCAAACTGAGAAGCCACTTGATGCACATTAGTAGTACTAGGGGATGTATTCTTTGAAGTTGAGGCATAAACTTAAAACAACCGCCTAACAACCATGGTAAATTTCTTTATCTCTTGCATAGAAGTGCCGGGGTAAATTCTTGGTGCATAAAATTCTACCACATTTCTCTTGATCAAAGAAGCATGCTACAACAAGTGCCATGTTGGACTTTTCTCATTATTTATCATATTTAATTTTCATGGAATGAGCCATAACCTTAATTACTGCATCAGAGCTATTACACCACTCTGCAAGTGCAATCTTAATCTTACAAAAGCTAATGCAAAACAGATTTACAGTTGGCTACTTTTTAGAGCCAGAAAATATCATAGTAGCATCAGCAAATAGTTTCAAGCATGCAGATATTTTGTTGTCATAACCCAATTATTCGGAGTAGGAACACATTTCCTACATTTCCTTTCATGCCAAAGAAAAAGCATACCAAAAGCATCTTTATAGTAAATTACACTCTTCAATATGTCATATGTTGAATTCCACCTTGTAGGAACATCCAATGAGAGTTCTGAATTCACATTCATGTCACATTCTGAAGCACACTTCTTAAACTCCTCATACTGCAATGGAGAATTCCTCAAAATTGCAACTGTATTTCTAATGTTTGCAATAGCAGGTGCAATTGTCTTAAGACCATCTTGAGCAATAAGGTTCAAAATATGATTCAAACATCCCATATGAAAAAATATGTCATCACATATTAGTGGAGATATCTTATTAGTTTGGCTACTACCCCCTCAACACCTTTGTCATTGGCTACAGCGTTGCTCAATGTAAGTGCAAATAATCTCCTATCAAGATTCCAATCCACTATGCTATCATAATACTTCAAGTATAAATTATTTCCCGAATGATGTCTTTCTACATTTATAAACTTGATAATCATTTTTTGCATCCACCAATTATCATCTATCTAATGAACTGTGATGCACATGTAGCCTTTGGTTTGAATAGGTGTCCACATGTCCATGGTTGTACTAATACGACATTGAAGTGTTTTAAAGTAGTCATATAATTTCTTCCTTTCTTCCATAAATATGCCCACCATATCCTTCTTCATGGTAGGACAACTTTTAATTGGAAAAGTAGGACGCAAAGACTTGATAAAATCAACCATGTATTCATGTTCAACAATATTGTAGGGATATTCATGTATGATAATTACGAGATAAATTTCTTCAAACTAATAGCCTCATCATACCTATAAGTCTCAACTGATGTAGTAGACTTGTTACCTTCACTCTTCTTCAAATTGAATACTTGCTGCACAATCAAGATATTGTGTTGGTGTTTCAAGTGACTTCTAAAAGCTGATGTGCCTCAACTGCTCTCTCATCGACTCATGTATTTGCATCCACTCTTGTTGCACTTGGCCCATAGCTCTACAAAATCATTGCCATGTTCATCTTTCACAATTTTTTCAACCTTCGTAAAGTGCTCCCAAATAGACTTCTTAGATCTCTTCACCGGAGGAGGCTTGACCCTAGTTTCATCCATTAAATCAACAGTTGGACTTGAAGTAGCAGCTACAGCATTTGGAGTTGAAGAAGCAGCTGCAACATTTGGAGTTACACTTGCACTGCTACTTGCAGTAGTGTCCATCCATGCGAAAATAAAGAGAAAATATTTTTCTATACAATTAAGCAATTCAAATTTCAAAATAATATGTGAGCTTAAAGGTGGCTGCCTATGTGCTAAGATACACAGTATATGTATTAGTACTTGGCATGAAATTAATGTAAGAGTGGTGGGTGCCTTGAAGTAATAGTTTTAAGCAATTCAAATGGTTCAATGGTGGCCACAAATGTAACTTGTACCTTTAGAAAGCCTACTATTGTAGAATTTTCATTGTATTAGTAAAGGCATTGGCCTATGAATGCTTGAAAAGTGGAGCTATTATTTACCTTTCAATTTATGTTTGAATTTTGAACTACTTGTATCTTGTACTCATTTTGAAACTATGTGTTTGCTTCATGAACCATGTGTATTGGTGAACTATGTGAATTGAATTGATGCTCTTTGTTATGTCGTTTATGGCTGAAAATATATATTTGATATGTTGTTGTCATGCTGTCATGTTGTGGTTAATTGGTTATGTAACCTATTCTATTTTATGTGTTATTCCCATGTCGTGGTTAATTGGTTAATTGTTTATGGCTAAAAACCTCTATTTGATGTGGTGTTGTCATGTTGTTATGTTGTGGTTAATTGGTTATGTAATATATTTTTGTTGTCATGTTGTTTTTGTTGTGTTTTTGTGCACAGTTTAAAAGGTTCTTGTGTTCTTACAATTATTCGTTATCATTTTCATCTTCAACCGTATTCGTCTCGTTTTCACTTCCTGTACTTTTCGTTTCCATTTTCCTATTCGTTTCCATTCCAAAAAGAGAGTGCGAAAATGGAGACGGTAGAGCCTGTTTCTGACCGTTTCTGTCTCGTTTTCATCCCTACCTATCCTATGTAAATCAAAGTAGGTAATAGGATGTGAAGCCATGCTCCCTCGAGCCGAAGATCACATTTGCAAGAAATGTACAATTTCAGAATAAACAATGAACAATCTCTTTTAGTTGTCATTTTTCACTTTGACTTGTCGAAGTTTGATGTACAACAGCCAAAGTCAAAAGTGACAACTAGAAATGAACGAAGGTAGTATCATTTGCTAATAAATATCTTGAAAAAAGTTCAACAACTATTATGATGAGAAGTAATTATGAGATCTTCATATAAAAACGTAACAATTATTATTTATCATGATACAGCGGTGCTAGAATGATAACAACAACAAAATTGCGATTACAGACCAAATCCAACTTTAACAGATATTTTAGAAAGTGTTAGGACTACTGGGTTTGGCCCATTTAATTAATTTCTAGTAAATCCCAAGGCCCATGTATTTGCAATGAGGTGTAAATCCTTTAGTCTCATATGGAGTGTTGAAATAGAAATACATCAACTTAAGTAGGTGAGCCTTGCCACACCCCTTGTGGTATTGGAAAGGAATAACACAACATGCATGCTCACTCACTCAATTACTTGTCAAGTTGGACCGTGGCTGTGGCACGTGCACGAGCGCAAGCCGAGGTGTGGCGGGAGTTGAGGTCTTTGTCCTTCCGGTCTGAGAATTAATTTTAGTAACAGATGCATCATCAAAAGGTGGCACCACCTTGCAGGGAGGTCTCCTGAGCGTAGAGCAAAGTGAGCCAGTTCTCTCTTCCTCTCATGCAAAGGAGCTCTCATCTCATATCCACGTCCATTGTTTTTGCTACATCCAAGGCTTCCCCATTCCGGCGTCTGCATGCACAGATGTTAGGGAGAACATGCCTTCGGAACCCCGTCCCTCAAGATCCTGCACCGGGATAGGGCGAATAAGATTGTTGGGGAGCGCTTCTGTGCAATTACTTCGTCTACATCAAGCAAGGCATGACTAAGATTTATTTGACGACGTCTACAACTCTCATTGTATGACGTCGATCTTCACAGGCACAATGGCATCATCGATGGAGGTGGCTAAGATCGACTACAATGACATTGAATGGCATGATAATGTCGGGTATGTTCCTATACAAGCGATCATGATTTTGATCGTATGCTTGATGTTTGTCATGATAGAGTGTATATTTGATATACACGCTACGTGGTCTTTAAATGTGACTAGTATGTGTAGGGCATACATAACAATACATGTTGTGTCAACTGTTGTCATGATATTTGAGTGGATTAAAATAAACTAAAAATTGCTTATTATTCCAACAATTCAAAAATCTTATTTGTTTAGGCAATTTTTGATGACTGGTTTTGCTGTTGCACTGAAACTGGGTTCATTTAGTGGACTACATTTTAAGAGATGGCAAACAAAAGTAACCTTGTGGCTCACTGCTATGAACGTGTACTGGTTGTTGGCTGGCAAGTCTAAGGGAACGGCTACTCCTGAACAGGAAAAAGTGTTCTAGGAAGCCGCCATCATCTTTGTGGGTGCCGTCAGAAGCGTGATTTGTGAGAAATTGGTTGATGCATATTTACATATACAAGAAGCCAAGGAATTGTGAGATGTGCTAGAGGCCAAGGTTAGCACTATTGATGCAGGTAGTGAACAATATGTCATGGAACAATATCATAACTACAAAATGGTTGATGACCATTCTGTAGTTGAGCAGGCTCGTGAAATACAATGCATTGTAAAGGAACTCGAACTCCTCAAATGTGTGTTTCCCAACAAATTTTTCGGTGGGGGCATTATTGCCAGGCTCCCTCCTTCATGGAGAAACTTTGCAACTTCTCTAAAACATAAGAGACAAGAGATATCTATCAAGAATCTCATTGGGTCTCTTAATGTCAAAGAAAATGCAAGGACAAATGATACACATTCTAAGGGGAACAAGGGATCCTCTAGCACCAACCTCGTGCAAAATAAAAATGCCCACAAGTTCAAAGGGACAAACAAGGTCGCATAGACTACCAATTTTAAGAAAAAGAAGAACACAAAAGAACATCCTTTCTTTGTGTGGGGTGAGCTTGGACATTGTTCCAAGGACCGTAAGAGTCACAAAGGCAGGAAGGGTCAGCAAGGATAAAACTCTAAATCTGTCAACATGACTATTGGCAACACCGAGACGGGAGCAGGGTATGGTAATTTACCTACTATTCTTTCATTTTTCAATCTACCTATTGGTGGATTGATACTGGTGTCAATACTCACGTGTGTGCTGATATTTCTTTGTTTTTTTTTATCAAATCACTCAGGATTCCTCTATTCTGGTGGAGAATAGGTCACATGCTTATGTTCATGTTGTTGGCACTGTAGATCTGAAATTTACTTCAGGGAAGATTGTGCACATGTCCCTTACATAAATAAGAATCTTGTCAGTGGCTCCTTATGTGTAAAGATGGGTTTAAGTTGTTATTTGAGTCAAATAAGATAGTCGTGTCCAAGTGTGGACTTTTTATTAAAATAGGCTACGAGTGCGAAGGCTTGTTCTGCCTTTTTCTGCTGGGACTTTTGTAATAAAGTTATAAATCATGTTTATGATGACGTTAATGGAGGTGAAACTAATGTTTGACATTCATGACTTTGTCATATTAATTTTGGTTGCATGAGACAGCTTGCCAGTTTGAATTTAATCTCGAAAGTCACATTAGTTAAAGGCCCAAAGTGCTAAGCTTGCCAGTTTGAATTTAATCTCGTAAGCCTCACAAGGCTGTGGAGGAAAGAAAATTGGCACCATTAGAGCTGATACATTCGGATCTTTATGAGATGAATGGTGTATTGACACAAGGTAGAAAGAAATACTTCATGACACTGATTGATGATTTCACTAGATCTTGCTATGTAAATCTATTGAAATCCAAGGATGAGGCCTTACAGTATTTTAAAATCTATAAGGCAGAAATTGAAAACCAACTTGAAAGAAAAATCAAAAGGGTTAGGTTGGATCGTGGTGGAGAGTACTTTTCTAATGAGTTCTCATCATTCTGTGAGGAACATGGTATAATCCATGAGAGAATGTCTCCCTATTCACCTTAGCAGATGGAGTTGCCGAGAGGAAGAACAACACTCTAACTAATTTGGTTACTGCCATGTTAGATACTGTGAGTCTATATTGACTTCTTGTCATCATGTCCTAAACATGGAAGGGGGAGGCTATATTGACCTTTTTTTCATGTCCTAAACAGGGCTCCTGCAAAGAATAAAGAGATAACCCCATATGAACAATGGGAAAAGAAAAGACTATAACTTTCTTACTTGCGTACATGGGGTTTCTTGGCGAAAATCACTGTGCCAATTAGAACGCAAGCTTGGACCAAAATCTATAGATAGTGTCTTTCTAGGCTATGCTAATCATATCATTGGCTATAGATTTTTAGTGGTGAAATATAGAGTACCGGACAACATGTTGGTACAATAATGGAGTCTCGAGATGTCACATTCTTTGAGGATATTTTTCTTATGAAAGATATGACTAGCAATTCTAGTCAGGAGTCTAATAAAACTCCTAAACCTGCCATTCCTATGGAATATTTTGAACAAACACTTGAGAAAAATCATGAGGAGAAAGTATGAAGCTCCTAAGAGGAGCAAGAGATATATGACTGTAAAGTCTTTTGGTGATGATTTCATTGTAAATCTCATGGATGATACTCTCAAGACTATTTCAGAAGCTTATGCATCTCTGCATGCAGACTACTTGCAAGAAGCAGTCCATAGCGAAATCGATTGTACTATCGCTAACGGAACTTTGCACGTCACTGATCGTCCGTATGGTTGCAAACCTGTCAGATGTAAGTGGGTGTTTGGAAAGAATCTTAGGCTCGATAGTACTATTGAGAAGTACAAGGCGCAGCTTGTAGCCAAGTGTTATACATAGAAAGAAGATGAAAATTTCTATGATACCTACTCACTTGTGGCCGGAAAGACCACCATTTGAGTACTATTGTCTTTGGCTGCCTCGCATGGTCTTCTCGTCCATCAGATTGATGTTAAGCCAACTTTCTTGAATGGAGAGTTGGACGAGAAAATTTATATGGAGCAGCTAGATGGATTTGTAGTAAATGGTCAAGAAGGAAATGTGTGTAAATTATTGAAATCTTTGCATGGTTGATGCCGTCCTAGCAAGAGGACTAGATCGGTTGCAGTGAGCTTTACCTTGGAAGATCCTAAGGAAATGAGGTGTCCTGAAAATGGTCAGGGCGTTGAGATCATTCTTGAGAATTTCAGTTAGTGCTGACGATTAATTTGGGTGTCGATT
This sequence comes from Stipa capillata, assembly GCA_019208055.1. Classification (NCBI taxonomy): domain Eukaryota; kingdom Viridiplantae; phylum Streptophyta; class Magnoliopsida; order Poales; family Poaceae; genus Stipa; species Stipa capillata. The sequence continues at coordinate 14,731 of JAGXJF010000635.1, forward strand.
CGAAGTTGGCAATGTTCCTAAAATCGATTACGGAGACAAAAACTATGCAACTAATAATAAAAACATAAATTAAAATGCATAAATTAAATAGATGTTGCTGCTATGATGAGGAATAGGCTTATGAGTGAGTTTCACCTGTAGATTAGCATATTTGCACATGGATCACTAGCATAAATATTATTTCACTTATAAACAAATATAAATAATTAAGTGGGCGACACGTCCATAATTCACTTATGCTGACATCCGCCTACTCATAAGATCTATTGTCCAACCCCTGGGTGCCAAGTCTATACTTGACATCACCAGAGTTATTAAGGCGTGAGCTAGACCAACGTTTAAAAAATTGTGACAGTCTCGAGTCTCCTAGAGTCTCCTCAAGGTTACCTCCTCTTCGCATAACTATCACATTTGCTTTCATCACAAGTCCTTCGTAATGTTCACCTTGGGTGCTTATTATCAAGATGATCACGAGACAAAATATCGAGATATCGAGAGACAAAATAAACATGATCTAATACAAATAATCTTTAACCTACGAGGCTAATCCTCCTCCTGTAGCCTATGATCAACTATTCATGATCCAGAGAAATTAGTAAGATCAAAACAATGGAAAGTATCGCAACAAGGAGATAAAAAAGAAAAGTACTTGGATTGAAATACTTAAACCGTCTTACAACCTTGCATCTTGACAAAAGTAATGGAGATAGTACAAGATCTAGATGAACATGGTGCCAGGGTTTATGGAGGAATGGTTCTGGTGAGTGGCTTTGAGGTCTCTCTCCTCCCTTTCCTCCTGTTTTTCTCCTTGTTGTGGGAGTCTCCCCACGACCTGTCTCCGCGACACCGCAAGTAAGTTATCCGCCTTCTGGAACCCCCTCCTTTTTTCATTACCACAGGGCTTCCTAGGACAAACACCCTCCTCGAACAAGTGCTGCGCAAGATGGGACCCGGGACAAACACCCTCCTCGGACAAGTGTTGTGCAAGACGGACCTGGGACAAACACCCTCCTCGGACAAATGCTACGCAAGACAAACCCGGGACAAATACCCTCCTTGGATAAGTGCTGCGCAAGACGGACCCGGGACAAACGCCCTCCTCGAACAAGTGATGCGCAAGATGGACGTCCAGAGTCCACGTGTTTGTCAAGCGAGCATTCCCAGCGAGCCGTCTCATACGGTGTGTCATACGAGATGTCATGTGTGTACTGGGATGCGTCCCTTCGTGGGGAGTATGGAAGTGACCTCCAAACCCCCCGCCGTACAAGAGGCCATATGTAAAGGCATGAGAAGTTCGACAGAACTTTAACACCTGTAGACTTTGTTGTGAATGAAGCTGACCAATGTGTGTGACATATTGATCTGTGGAACGAAGCTTCATGTCATTGAGGAGGTCAAGACTTTGTTGTCTCATAGTTTTGAAATGATGGATCTTGAAGTGGAGGATGTTATTCTGGACATCAAGCTGTTAAAAGGTGAAGATGGTGGGATCATGCTTTTGCAATCTCACTATGTGGAAAAGGTCTTGAGTTGTTTTGGCTATATCAACTGCATGCCTTCTCCAACACCTTATGATCCTTGTGTTGATTCGAAAGAATCAAAGAATAGTCAGGGATCAATGAGATATTCTCAAATCATCGGTTCACTTATGTATTTAGCTAGCGCCACCAGGCCTGACATCTCGTTTGCTGTGAGCAAACTAAGCCGGTTTGTTTCCAATCCAGGAGATGATCATTAGCATGCTCTTGAGAGAATAATGCGTTATCTAAAAGGCATGATGAACTATGGCATTCATTATACCGGTATCCAAGGGTATTAGAGGGTTATAGTGATTCAAACTGGATTTCTAATGCTGATGAGATCAAAGCCACAAGTGGATATGTATTCACTTATGTAGGTGGCGTTGTTTCATAGAAGTCCTGCAAACAGATCATCTTAACAAGGTCAATGATGGAAGCAAAACTCACAATATTAGATATAGCCACTGTTGAAGCCGCATGGCTTCGAGAGCTCTTAATGGACTTACCGATGGTTGAGAAACCAATACGTGCTATCCTCATGAACTGTAACAATCAAACTGTAATTGCCAAAGTGAACAGTTTTAAGGATAACATGAAGTCATCTAGACATGTGAAGAGAAGGGTGAAGTCTGTCAGAAAATTAAGAAACTCCGGAGTGATAGCCTTGGATTACATCTAGACGGCTAAGAATCTGGCAGATCCCTTTACAAGAGGTTTGTAACGGAATGTGATAGACACTACATTGAGGGAGATGGGTATGAGACCTAGTGAGTTAACCAGGCGGTAACCCAACCTGTGTGATCGGAGATCCCGTGAAATAAGACCTAGGAAACATAAGTTGTTGGTTATTTGCGGAGTATAGCTTAATAAACCCACCCCGTTGGAGATGCAGTACTCTCATAATATATATGGCAGGTTGATTGTATCTGAATGTGTTATATGGCTTTTATAAGGAAAGATGTTATCCTACAGAGCAGTCTTGAAAGAACACACCTATATGAGCCCGAGTATTAGTCACAGTCTATGAGATAGGGTAATCTCTAGCAAACTCATGAAAGGTTAGGAATACGACTTATATGCTCCAAACCAAGGGGTACCCTACGACAGCCTAGTACTGGCAAAGACTTTAAGTGAAACTTATCCACACATAACTTTCAATTCAAACTTAGTCCATTGTTTAGTTGTGGATGAATGTAGCTTACTGTCCAGGTAGATGTTCAACGTAACAATCTCCACTGAAACGCTGATATATCAAACATTACAGTGGATCAGAAGTTACTTTCATGTGCCTTGGGATCCGGTGGGGGATTATTAGAATTAATGGGTTTGGCTCATTTTATTAATTCCTGGTAAATCTCAATGTCTATATATTTGCAATAAGATGTAAATCATTTAGTCCCACATGAATTAAGAATACATCAACTTAAATAGGTGAGACTTGCCACACCCCTTGTAGTATTGAAAAGGAATAACACAACACATGTGCACGAGTGCAAGCCCTGGCAGGCGAGCGGGCAGTGCAGTCTTTTGACATTTCGGTCTGAAAATTAATTTTAGTAATATAGAACATATATAATAGCAAAAATGTATTTTTCTTGTGAGATCAATATGCTATTTTGATTATTTTTAGTAAAATATTATAAAATTATGGTATTATAAAAATACTTTTATAAAAATAAAATACTACTATTTCCAATAGTCAATTTATATATTTTTATGTACTAATGATTAGAGAAATTTGACTAAAAAAGTTTTCTATAACGTCATGTATTTTTAAAAGTAGGTAACAGTATATAGGTCTATTCGAAATGATGAAATGTACATATCCTACTTTGGAGGCGGTATACGAGACGTTGGGGTAACTACCACCGTTTGTCTTGAGTCCATTTTCCATATACACCACCGCTAGCTTCTAGAGAGTCTATTTTCCATACGTCGATGTGAAAATTTAAGGCACTAAGTTCCTTTTTTCTTATTTTGTGTGAGCTATAAGTACGAGTATTTTAAATGATGTCAAAATTCATTATGACGCTAAGTTTTTTCCTTATTTGATATATGGAGCTAAAAGTAGAAACATTTCAAAATAATTGTGAGTATATGAGGTGGTATACAAGACGTTGACGTAACTACCACGTAGAGTCTATTATGTGCGCCTCCTAAAAGATTCGTGATATGACAACTAAGAAAATGAGAAGTAATTATCAGATTTTTCATATAAAAATAACAATTATTATTCAGCGGCGGGGGAATGATAACAACAAGAAAATTGCAACCACAGGCGCAATCCAACTCTACAAATATTTTCGAAATATGGATAGGTGCCTGTGAGTAATATGCAATATATATATTAGCAAAATTTCTTCTGAGATCAACGTGCTACTTCGACAATTAATTTCTAGTAAAATATTATAAAATTATATTAGAAATGATTTTCATAAAAAATAAAATAATACTATTTTTATTAACCAATCTACATTTTTTATATAGTAATAGTTAGAGAAATTTGACTACGGAATTTTCTATATACACGAAGTGGTTACACCAATCTGCTTCCTGGTTCTCTTCTTAGCGGCGAACCAGCTTTCTCTCCTTCCTCCCGGCGAGTCCGCCGTTTCCCCTCGCTTCCGGCTGCCTGCGGGCACCGTGAGGCGGGGGGAAACGCGATCTCTGGTCGCTGTATATTCCGATCTAGGTTTTAGTCTTCGTTCTCTCCGTTTCGCCGTTGTTTTGGTGAGGTTATCGATGGCGAGATCCGGATTTTGGTCCCCCCAGCTCCAACCTCGACTCGGCACTGCTCTTTCCGGTGGTGTCGACGAGCTGGTGGTAAGTTTTCTACCACGCGTCGCCGTGTTTGCCGCAGGGGAGGTGGCTTTCGGCGAGCTCGTCAGCGGATCCGGCGGCGGCGTGGTTCTTCTGGCCATGGTGAAGTTTCCCTCGGTGGACTGGATATGGGCCAGGCCGTGGACTCCGTTCCATGCTCCTGGCTCAAGCGCCTGCTCGGATTGGGGCTTTGCCCCGCCGATGTGCTGCCCACGGTTGTCAAACTCCGTTCTTCGTGGCGGACGTCTTCTGCGGCGACGTTTCAAAGCGTTTAGTTCCTTTGCAGGTCACCCGGCAACCGGCCCTTCCGTCTCTGTTCCTCGTTTCCGGCGAGGAGGCGGCGAAGGGGTCTCCGGTTGTGGAGCGGCCGAGGGATTTGGTCCCAGGGACCAGTTTGTAATTCCTGTTTGTTTGGGGGTTGTGTTTGAAAGTGTTGGGGCCAGCTGTCCCTGTGCTGTAGTCCCGTACTGCTGGAATTAATATAACCCCGGTTTCTCAAAAAAAAGAATTTATTATGGCGCCAAGTTTTTTCCTTATTTTGTGTGTACGGAGCTAAAAATAGGAGTATTTCAGAATAACTGGAGCATACAAGGTGGTATACATGCAAGAGTCTATTCTACGCGTCTCTCCATGTCGATCGTAAATTTTTAACGGTTTCTACTGCTAGTATTCTGGTGTCACTAGCTAGTAAATTACCATCAGTCGAGATAGATTTTAGGACATCTCATCCATGCTTTTATGACCTTGCATAATTTTACTATCTTTTTCCCATGCCAGTCATAAATTCACGACGGCTTTTATGACCGTCTAGTGATTAGAATTTTACTATAATGTGGTCACCTTTTTATGACTGCGGTAATTAACACTTTTACGATCGTGCATTCGGTGTTTTAATTTAAAAAATAAAGAGGATGCAGGATTCAAACTATGGACCTCATGAATATAGCTCTGCTCCTAGAGCCAACTAGGCTATATATGCAAGTGATTATTGTGAACAACTACATGAAATATTTTCTTTCTAATATGGTATGGTTAGACATGCAGTAAATCGATGACCACGAGATCGAAAAAAATAGGGAAACAAGAATTAATTTTTGGGCAAGTTTTACTAGGCCTTAATAATACTAAAAACAGACAAAAACGTGTCCACACTAGAAAGTGAGCATGAAAACACTATCATGTGGCAGTAATTGTGCAAAGATTTTTGCTAGCTGGGTCACAAAAATGCTAGTAAAAATTACAGAAAAATTATGACCTGGTGACCGTAGTTTTATGACCGGACATAATAGGGCAACATTGCTTCGTGCCATGAGATTCACATATTTTCATCATATTCACTATAGCACACTCTTATTTCATATCTTAATAAATCTAATTATACAGTGTCACCTGTCTAGAACATAGTCAATGCATGCGGTCTGGATTCAATTATCACTTAATTATTAATTCATTTTTAATGTGTAGCATACATGGAAATAAATTAATACAAACTAAATATAAATTAGTTTATCACTGAGTACAGTACAGCATAAGATAAAGACATAAAATATATGAATCTTAGAGCACAGACTAACGGATCATCGAGGGTAGCGAATCCACGCTCTACACGTATATATGTCGATGTCAAAATTATTTGTGAAGGCGCGCGCTAAGTTTTTTCCTTATTTTGTGTGTGTGGAGCTAAAAGTACTTGTACTTCAGAATGATCGGAGCATAGGAGAAGATGTTTGGGACACTATAAATATATTGGTGGTGTGTGTTAGGTGACAGAGCTGCAATATTCGTGGAAGGCTGGAGGAATCGAAGCTAGGCTCCCATAGTGATGGCCTTCTTCCTCCTCTGCACGGCAGCATCACTTCCACTCGTTCTCCTGACGTCCTACGCGCTACAACCACTCGCCGACGCACGCCGCCGCCTCCCGCCTGGCCCGAGGCCACTTCCGGTCATCGGCAACCTCCTCGACATCGGCGAGAATCCTCACCGCTCCTTCGCCAGCCTCGCGGATCGCCACGGCCCGCTCATGTTCATCCGCCTCGGCACCGTCCCCGCCGTCGTCGCCACCTCGCCGGAGGCCGCCCGCGAGATACTGCAGAAGCAGAACGCCAACATGGCAGCGCGTCGGGGCCTGGACGCCTGGCGCGCCATGGGCCACGACGCCAACTCCGTGGTCGCACTCCCACCGCGCGGCAAGTGGCGCGCCCTGAGGCAGCTCTCTAGGGCGGCGCTCCTCGGCCCGAGACGGCTCGACGAGCACGAGCAACGGGGCACGCGGGAGGAAGAGGCGCGCGAGCTGGTGCGCCGCGTGTCCGAGGCCGCCGCGGCCGATGGCGACGGCGTCGCCTCGGTCGCCGTGAAGCGCGCGGCGTTCGCGGCCATGGTGGACGTGCTGTGCCGCGGGATGTTCTCGGAGGAGCTGGAGCCGGCGGCGGTGGCGGAGCTGGCGGACGTGGCGAGCGAGGCAGCCGTGCTGTCCGGTCAGCCGAACGTGTCCGACTTCTTCCCGGCGCTCGTGGCCCTGGACCTCCAGGGCGTGCGGCGCGCGGCGGAGAAGCTGGTGGCGTGGCTGTACGGGCTCATCGACAAGCAGATCGAGCGACGGAGGCTCAGCCGGGACGCCGGCGAGGTCCGCAAGAATGACCTGCTGGATGTGTTGCTTGACATGGAGGGTGAGGTGCAGGAGGAGGGATGGGTGATGAACCAGGACTCCATGAGAGGTCTATTCATGGTAAGGACGCATGCATGTAGTCCGATACGTTACCTACGTGCTCCCTCCGTCTGTAGACATAGGTCGCCATGCAACACTTCGGTAACTTTTCTTGGAACTTCGATAAACCCGCTGTAACTTCCAAAAAACACATGCAGCTAGACACAATACGCTGAAGACATATACAGTGAAACACAGAGAGAGTTATAACTTAAACCATCTCATTAGATACTATTCTCTCCGTTATATTTACTTAAGATAAGATTTGATCAATAATTATTCTATTAATATGTGGTTTATGTGATACAAAATCACAATCATAAGTAAGTACTTTGGAATACGAATCTAATGATACCAATTTTATGTCACATAAACCACATACTAATGAAGTAATTGTTGGTCAAAGCATTATCTTAACCAAACAAAATAAGGCTTATATTTTGGAACGGAGGGAGTAACTATTACACGCTTACAATAATAATCTTTCAAAAGTATATTCCTATGTATTCCTCATATTTCAAATTCATACAAAGTTTCACATACATTTAATGTTCACTCAAGTTCTAAAATTTGCTAGCCTGTGTAAACAATATAAATTTTTTTTCATTTGTCTTGCAAAATTCTTTCATGTTGTACTCAAAATCAGACTCAGAATTTTACATTGTAGTTTTGCGGTTAAAACACGTGATACCCAAATATATATAATTTTGCAATTAAAAAAGTTGTAGTGAACCAAATAATACACTATAGTCACAAAAGAATTTCATTTTGGACATTAGCAGGCTCCCCAAAATGTAATTCTCACCATTTGTTTCTACCGTAATATATTTATTAAATCTAATAAAATTATGGTATTATAAAAATACTTTTAATACAAATCTACACATATCATTTTTTTCAAACTAAATATTAAGAAGTTACAAAGGTTATCTACATGTATCCCAAAATGATATCCTTTTATGACGGGAGCGATTTCACATTTGCTTACAAATGAGAACTAAACTTTCAAACTAAAACTCTGCTATAAAATTATCTTAAATTCATTAAGTAGTTTAGAAAATAATAATTATAAAATACAATTGTAAACCTGTGTATAGCCCGTGCGGATGCATGGGATTGCATGACTAGTGCTAGTAACCAAAATTTGTAGGGTTCACTCTTAATTGACTTGATAGCTATCTTCAATTATTTTCACAATGTGCCCTAACGTGCGGCACTCGTGCTTCTGACACGAGCCATTGTTTTCTTATTTCTCCCATTTTCAGGAATTACTCCTTGGTGCAACCTCGGTCCCAACTACAATCGAGTGGGCGATGTCTGAGTTGTTGCAAAATCCACAATCCATGAAGAAGCTACAAGACGAGCTTAGGAGTGTCCTTGGTACCAAACCACATATGGAGGAGTCTGATATCAATAAACTCCCTTACCTTGAAGCTGTTGTGAAAGAAACCCTACGGCTCCATCCTGCAGTGCCATTTGCAACTGGTCAAGCTGAGGCTACAGTAGAAATACAAGGCTACAACGTACCTAAAGGAACAGCTGCTTTTGTGAATATATGGGGAATTTGCAGGAATTCTGAGATATGGGATGAACCAGACAAGTTCATACCGGAGAGGTTTTTGCAGAACGACATCAACTTTTCAGGTACAGACTTTGAGCTGGTTCCATTCAGCGCCGGAAGACGTATATGTCCTGGACTGCCCCTTGCAAGCAAGATAGTGCCGCTGATGCTTGGCTCGCTACTTTATCACTTTGAATGGACTCTTCCTGAAGAAGATGCTGGTATAGATATGACAGAGAAGTTTGGGTTGGTCTTATCCATGGCTGTCCCGCTAACTGCTATACCCAAGAAAATATTATAGGTGTAGTGGCATGCATGTGTGTACTTATTAAACTTATTACATTTGCTACTATATTGTTTCTGTATTATTTGCGAACACAATGTCATAAAAAATACTAGTGTTGGATTTTCTGTAATCGCGCGCTTAGGATATATCAAAGTATAACCACATCATCGCACTAGTATAAATGTATTAGCTCGTGCTACTGTGAAATGGAATACCCTTTTTAGGACCATGTGTTGGTTTCCTGAGTTCCTCGGTAGGGAGGTGATGAGTATATGGACAAGACCTGCCGATTGTGTGTGGAGTTGGATGGGTAAAGTTGCAATTTCGCAGTCATGCAAGAATATTCGGTGGAAACCACTCTTTTGATAAAGACTTTATGAAACCATGTCTAAAAGTTCTAGATTTTATTTTAATGCCATATATTGATCAGGTGATGTTCTACTGCATTTGAAAACTAAGAAAATAACAAATTCAGCATGGATAGTGATTTTTCAGTGTTTGCCACTATTTATTTCTTTGTTTCTTTTTCATATCTCCTAAATGGGATTGAGTTTGAACTTGAAACTTTACATGTTTATGGAACATTGACTCCCGAACATGCTGTATTATTTTGGGGATTCTTTAAACTTCTATACGTAGTTTTCAGGTAGTTTCACCGAAACAGTGGTTTCCACCGGGTATTTCCTGGAGTGTCATTGTGACGTGTGTCAGGTTTGGTTGGCCATTGGCTTTGGCTTGGGTGTCAATTTGGTATTGTGTGGTCATGTGTTAACTTGTGTTGACCGTGCTGTGCTGGGCTCGGCTGGATCCATGTGGGATCAACTGGTGTGATCGTAGCTACCTAGTCTGACGATGGGTCAGAACTGTGCAGGGACCGCGGGCTACATGGTCCGACGCTTGTGCGTATGCCTCATCTAGTCTAGTTCGGCCAGGGGTGTTCTGACCAGGTGTGCCCGGTCAGTTTTTGAAACTAATTGAGTGATTGAGTTATATATGTTGTAATTTTTGGGCTTTCTAAAGTGGCCCATCATTACTAGATAACATCAAAACCGGGCACCTCAGTTAGTCTAATCCAACTGCTTAAATCATTATTTTCCGAAAGTTTGGCAAAAGAAAAATTCTGAAGAAAATTAGCATTTCCACATGGCACGTTCCGTTCTAAATTAAGATTTAAGATGATCAAATCGGACCATACTAAGGAAACACAACTAAATGGCTAGTCCATGTTCAAAATTTTGGGAAATTAATTTCTTATATACTTTGTAGCTAGCCAAACCATGCATGAAAAGTTCCAGAGCACCCCCAAATTGTTGGCCAAATTTAACACATTCGTTTGCCAGTAACCATAAAGAGAACACAACCTACTGTGTCCAAGCGTGGCGTTGTCAACACGATAACGGGTCACCAACAAAACGACAGCATATCTTATTCTTACACAAGCATGGGACAATGCTATATATCCAACATTAGTTTGTGCTTTCGTAATCGTATTTTTAGGTCTCTACACTATGTAGTATTATGCTCTCCGTGATAAATCAATTTATATTTAGCTTGTACTTATTCATTACTATGCATGCTAGGCATCGAAAATGAATTAACAATTAAGTAACAGTCGAATTCAGACTATATTGACATGTTATAGACACGGTGACACTATAGAATTAGATTTATTGAGGTGTAAAATGAGGGAGGGTTATAGTGAAGATGATGAAAATATACGAATCTCAAAACACAAAGGGACACTGAATTTGATGATAGTATAGCTCATCGGGGACAAGAACATATCTATAACTATCTATTAAATACGACTTGGTGGTGATGGTGATGATATGTCACCTCGCTCTCTCCCCGTAGAGAGTGTCCCATCCCAAAAAAAAACCTAGAAACTAAAATTCAATTTTCCCATTTTTCTCAACCAACAGAAGTAATCTGTGTTATTTAATTAAGCAAATATATCCATAAAATTTTCTCATCCTCCTCAGTATCAATTGGTTCACACATGAACACAACCCTCCCTCTGGCAGCAGCGCAGCCGCAGCGTTCCTCCTTCCTCGGTTCCATCCAGGCGAGTAGGCTCTTCTTTCTTCTCCTTGCTTCTCCTTCTTCAATCTCGTCGCCATCTTAGTGTCATTGCAGTTGGGTGTGGGCACTACAGGAGCGGCATGAATTGTTGCCTGAGATAGTTGATTCTCACGTTTCCTTGTTTAGTTGAAGTGTTTGTGATTATCTCTGATTATGCAAGCATGATTTCTTCATGATTCAAGGCCTTAGGCACTTGGTATAAATTTTGTTGTTAGCTAGGAAGTAGGATGGTTGGTTGATTTGCAATCTGCATTACTACTATTGCTCGTTTAATCTGGTCAATCAATTTTTTCCCTTAATTATTTTTTTGTACAGTAAGTGCTTAAATTATTTAAAAATTTGAAGGTTCTTTTGACTGAGGTTGCTCCGGACCTTGATACATCTACTATTAGCATAGAAGCCTGTGCTTTTTTCCTAAAGTGCACTGAACAACCCACTAATAACTCATATGTGTATATGTTCTTTCAACTCGGTAAATTTGAAAGAGGATTAGCATTATTAGCTTTTCAAACTAAAGTCTTTCTCTACTTGCGCATACTATATGACATATAGCCATTTAGGAGTTCATTTTTCAGATCTTTTTCTAGCTGATAGATCCCATTTTTTTGGGCAGGAAAATAGACAAGTTTGAGTGTTGATGGCTCTCCAACCAACTTGTGAGTGTACATGCATCATCGGTTGTTCAATTTTTTTTTGTTTATCGCTTGCTCCATTGCTCAATAGTCAAGACATAGGTGAAGAGGAAGTCTGACATCAAGAAACTTGAGATTGAAATATGTTCTTAACATGAAGATGTGTGATAGTACAGGTTCGAGTGTTATTCTGATAAAGATAAAATAACTTTATATGAGTTATTGAAGATCTGGTCGGAGGCAAAGCAAATGGGGGCGGCACGCCCGTTGACAGGGGGCTAAATGCATGCGTATGCCATAGCTTGTCGGAAGAGATAGAGCACGACGGTCCAAGAATGAGGAGAAGCCAGTTGGAGGTGAAGGTAGAGCCGATGTCCTTGGGAGAAAGCAGGCAGAAGAAATTGACGATTATCACGACACTATAAAAAATCACGCACTCACCATGCACCTTCGCGAAATAGAACGACCCTTTGATTGTTGCCTGTACATGCCCTTTGTTATTCCATAGAAAAACACTAGATGGATAAAGTCTTTGCTATTATTATTTTTTCTATGGTGATATAAATTTACCTGTGACACCAGTCATATCATGCACACTTTTAGTGCCACCAGATATATATTATTTTGTGCTAGGCAGACTATCCATGTTGCTGAGGTGGACGGTGTGGTCCAAGACAATCAACGTGGCAAACACACAACACAGGCTATAGGTGGAGCTAACTGTGGAGGCCAAAGGAGGAGCCTGTCGTAGAGTGGAGCGGAGTCGATGGCGTTGCCTAGCGTCAAGATTCGCTTGAGTTAGAGAAGATGGTAGAGCGGAGTGATAGTGCAGCGGGATGCAGAGTTGCATGGAGGAGGAATAGAGGGGGAAGATGACGGAGCCGGAGGTGAAGCCGCTCGCCATTGTAGCACCTTCATCACCGTTGCCGAGTGCAAGGAGTGGAATGTTGCTATTGACTCATATCCACCTTTTATTATCAATACTTAAGAGTGATGTGCTTAATGTACTGCCGCCATTCATCACCAAAGGTGAGGGGAATGGCAGCGAAGATTTGTCAGCGCTGGAGAAGATGGCGATGCGCGATAGTAGAGAGAAGTGCCACTGTGGTAGAGCCAAGAGGTCGATGGAGAGAGAAACAGAGAGTGACAAAATGACATCTTTTATTCTCACATGGTAGGGTTTGAGAAGGAGATATGAAGCGGGGAGGAAGGGAATCAACGGGGTTCACGGTGGTCGCCAGTGAAATGTGAGGGAGGAAGACGTGCACTGAGATTGAGATGCGATCGGAAACTGCAGATTTATCATCTTTAACATGACCGTTTGTAAAACATAACTATTTTTTAGCCAATGGCACTAGACATTAATTGGTTCATTGTCTCGTAGCAACTCACGGTTAACTTTCTGGATTCCCATATATGTATACGAATATGGGCCAGTTCTTTTGGCAGATTCTCCCAGAATCTGCCCCCTCCCCAGCTTCCCCTAGAATCTGCCCCCCGCCCCTAAAATTTTCTACAATCTGGACTCCCCAAATTCTTATTAGTTCAGATTGTGAAAAAATTTGGGGGACAGATTCTAGGGGAAGCTGGGAAGGGGGCAGATTCTAGGAGAATCTGCCAAAAGAACTGCCCTATGTCTTGCTACCACTGGAGATACCTACGCACGCACCACACGAATGACATGTGGCAATAAAGGGACCCCCAAACGACAAATCAGAGTTAAACATCTAGCACTCTTTGCATTATTATGTTTATCCTGAGACAATCTTTGCAGCGCAATCGAGACCCACTGCCCCATTCGATATCGCATCACCCCAAAACCCGCACTTCACGTTATCGCTGGGTCCTCTGCCCTCTTTCTCTCCGTGCGGATCGAGGCTGCCCTCTTCCCCTCCGCCCGGATCGGCTTCGCGCCACAACAGCAGCAGCTCACCTGCGCCTCCAGCAAGTGTGAGGGTGGGGCAGAAGGCGTTGTACTACCTACGCTCATCCGCGCAAGTGCAGCCCGCGCGAGTAGCGATGACGCCGGAGGTCACCCGCCTCGTCGAGGAGCTGCTACTCCGGTGGACGAGGCGGCGGCAGCGCCGAGGCAGCCCACGAGCTCCGCCTGCTCCTCCGCTGGATCTGGCGCAGTTTGGCGCGTCCACGGTGAGGTGCTCGAGCCACGTGCTCCGGCGCATCCACGTTGAGAACCGGTGCATCCACGGCAGGGGCGCACCGAGCAGGGCGAAGCTGCTGCAGATCCTGAACGTGCGTGGGCAACGGCTAGCGGGTGGTGGTGCTGTCGCACGGGTTGGGGACGGACCGGTCGGCGTGGGGCCACATGCTGCCGTACCTCACATGCGACTAGACCTGAGACTTGGGCCGGGCCGGGCCGGCACGGCACGGACCCGTCGGACCTCGGGCTGAGTCGGGCCGTGCCTGGCCGAGCCCGGCAGCGCTGCCGTGCCGTGCCGTGCCGTGCCAGCCGCCGGACGGAGGCGCCGAACCCGGCCCGTGGCACGCCGAGCGGCCATCGGGTCGTGCCGGCACGGGCACGGCCCAGGCCAGGGGAGGCGGTAGCAGCGGGGGCGCGGCGGAGGGGGAGCCGGGCGAGGAGGCGGCGAGGGGGAGGCGGCGAGGAGGTGGCATGAGGGCGCGAGGGGGCGGGATGGGGAGGAGAGCAGCGGCGCGAGTGTGCGAGGGCGCGGCGGCGAGGAGGCGGCGAGGGGCGGCGGCGCGAGGGGGCGGGATGAGGAGGAGGGCAGCGGCGAGGGGGCGGCAGCGCGCGTGGAGGAGGAGGAGGAGGAGGGAGGCGGCGAGGGGGCGGCGGCGCGGGTGGAGGAGGAGGAGGCGCGGCGCGGGTGGGGGAGGACGAGGCGCAGGAGAGGCCGAGAGGGGGCGGCGAGGGGGCGGCGGCGCGGGAGGAGGAGGAGGCGCGCGGGTGTAGGTCTGTAGGAGGAGGAGGTGGCCGTGCCGGGCCGTGCCGCCCGATGGGCCAAGAAATGAGGCCCGGCACGGCCTGGCTGTTCGGGCCGTGCCGGGCCGGCCGGGTCTCGGGCTGGCCCGAAAAAGCACGGCTCGGCTCCCTACTCTACATGCGACCACCGCGTAAACCCGGATCACTTCGACTTCGGCTGCTACAACAACCTCGACGCCAACGTGGACGACCACTCCCTCGACGCGCTCCGCATCCCGCGTCGTTGCGGAACAGGAGGAGGCGCAAGCGTCCATTTTTAACACCTCGTCGAGCATGGAGGTCACACCCGCTGCTCGCCCAAATCTGCGACGCCTGCGACCGCCTCGCCGGCGCGTACTCGTTGCTGTTCCTGACGGGCGACAAGCTCTTCGCCGTGCGTGACCCGTTCGGCTTCCGGCCAGTGGTGACAGGTCAGCGCCCAAACGGCGCCGTCGTGTTCGCGTAGTTTCTCTTTTTTTTTGTTCTTCTTCTCTTTTTTCCTTCTTTTCTTTTTTCCTCTCCTCTGCGCGCTTGGCCTGCCTCCCCTACTCTTCCCGCCGGCGCACGCGTGGGCTATTGGCCCCTCCAGGCTTTGGGCCGGCCACGGCCCGCTCCTCCTGGCGCTAGGCCGGCCTCGGCCTACCTTGGCTGCCCTAGCAAGTAGGGGGGCCCGGGTATATAGCCCGTTTCGGCCGTCCCCGGTCTCCCGTCGCCTCCATCTCCCCTCCGCGCGCCGCCGCCCTTGCTCCACCACGCCGCCGCCGCTCCCCGGGACCCGCCAGGGCTACGCCGCCTCCCAGGCCCCGCCGGATTCCCGCCGTCGCCGCCTCCTCGCTACCTCCCGAGGCCCCGCTGGGCCGCGCCTCCTCCCGGAGCCCCGCCGGGCCTTGCCGCTGCCTCCCCTCCGTCGGGCTTCCTCTGCGCCGCCGCCCCCCAGCTTCCCGACGCGCGGCCGGCCTCCGGCAGCCCCCAGCGGGCGAGAGCGGGCAACGACGGGGCGCCACGCGCTCCGGCGGGCCCCAGCTTGGCCGCCTCCCCTCGGCCGCCTCCAGGCCACCTCCGCGCCGCCACATCCCGGCTCCCGTACGTGCGGCCGGGCTCCCGCGGCCTCACGCGGGCAAGAGCGGGCAACGAAGTGGCGCCGCGGGCGACGATGAGGCGCCGCGCGCCTCGGCAGCCACGCCCGAGCTCCGGCGAGTCCCAGCTCCGTCGCCTCCTGGCCTCCTCCATGCCACCGCGTCGCAGCTCCCCTTCGCGCGGCCGGGCCCCTGCGGCCCCCAGGGAGCAAGAGCGGGCGACGGCGAGGCGCCGCGTGCCTCGGCGGCTGCGCATGAGCTCCGGCAGGCCTCGGCTCCTCCGCCTCCCGGCCTCCTCCGTGCTGCCGCATCACGGCTTCTCTACACGCGGCCGAGCTCCCACGACCTCAAGCGAGTGAAGCGGGCGACAGCGGGGCTGTGCTGCGGGCTCAGGTGAGACTGCCCGTGGACACTGGCGAGGCTGGCCACAGGCGCAGACGAGACGAGGCTGGCGCGGGCGAGGCCGGACACGGGCGTGGGCGAGGGTGCTCAAACTCCGGAGGGCGAGCGCGTGTAAGTGTGGCGACGGGTGATCGAGGCTCCGCGGGTGAGCACGGCGACGAACGCGAACACTAACGAACGCGAGCGCGGTGACGAGCGGACAAACGCGAACGAATGCGAGCGCGACGACGAGCAGACGACCGCGAACGTGAACAAACGCGAGCACGGCGACGAGCGAACGAATGTGCATGTGAACGGGCGCGTGCGACGTGTCGACGAGCGACGTGCGGGCGAACGCAGACGTCGCACGAACGACTGCGTGCGACGTGCCGACGAGCGAACAAACGTGCACGCGAACGACGCGCAGACGCCGTGAGGACGGGCGCGACCAAACATGAACACGAATGATGAGCGCGGCGACGCCGCGGGCGACCCACCGACGAGCGTGATGACGCGCGGGTGACGCACCGACGACGTGTTGACGACGCGCCGATGATGTGCCGACAACGCGCGGACGACGCGCGGGCGACATGCCGACGAGCGCGGCGACGCGCGGGTGACGTGCGGATGACGCGCTAATGACGTGGTGATGACGCGCGGACGACGTGCTGACGACGGGCTGACGACGCGCGGACGACATACCGTCGGGCGCTCGGTCTTCTCCTCTTCAGGCTCCCTCAACCGCGTCGACGCGAGCCGTGACGCAAAAGCCCAGACTCCGACTTGCCGAGTGACGAGCTGAGCCTCGTCAACCTAGACCTCGACGCGGGGCTGGGCGAGCTCGATCTGGGCCCTTCCAGCGCGGACGAGTCGCTCGTCGAGCGCCTAGCCGTGGAGGGCAAAATCCCGGATCTCGACGGCCCGTATGGCGTCGAGTTCCCCAAACCCTCAGCGGGAAGAGCGGAGCAGGAAATGGGCGTCGAGGTGGTCTTTGATGATGTCGACGTAGACCTTGACAATAACGGACGTCAAGGTGGCCCTTGACGTCATTGACGATGTCGACGTAGTCCTCGATGGAGACGGACGTCGGGATTGTCATTGACGACGTCGACGTGGACGGGCGCCGAGGTCGCCCTTGACGTCGTTGATGGACGTCAAGGTGGCCCTTGACGTCGTTGACGTAGTCTTTGGCGATGTCGATGTAGACCTTGATGGTGACGTTGTATTGATGCGAATGTTGAGTCTGCGCTTGTCAGTCATGGAACAGACCGGCGTGTGCCGACGCGGACGTTGAGTTTGCGTGCATCGGTACCGGACGTCTAGGCTCGCTTCTAGCGAGCCCCTTGTGGAGATGACACCGAGTTTAATATTTGCCAAGTGTGCGCCGTACCAACTCATGCAAAAGGTTGCGCGTCAGCGCTGGATGGGGTGTCAACACCGGCGGTGACGTTGGCGGAGTGTCAATGCCGAGGAGCATGGAAACTTCGTCGAGTAGGCCGACGCTGGACGGAACATGTCGACGCCGGGTGGAGCATGTCGATGCCGGGCGAAGCATGTTGACGCTGGGGAGCATGTCGACTTCGGCAGTATATGTCGACGCCGAGGAGCATGGCGACGCTGAAGAGCATGTCGACTTCGGCGGAGAATGTCGATGCCGGATGGAACACGTCTACGTCGAGCAAAGCATGTTGATGCTGAGGAGCATGTCGACTTCGGCGGTGTATGTCGATGCCGACCGGCGGAATGCATCGACGTCTGGCGGAACACGTCGATGCCGGGCAAAACACGTCGACGCCAGGCGGAACATGTCGACGCTGGGTGTGACGATGACGCTGGGCGGAGTGGGTTAACACCGAGCGAGACAATGATGCCGGGTGGTCGGCTTTGTTTCTGGGGGAGCCCCTTGTCCAGATGGTGCTGAGCGTGGAAGGTGTCGAGGCACACACGGACCGTACCCGGGGAGGGCGTTGAGGCGCACGTGGTGCCTTGCCCGCAGATGGTGTTGGAGCATGCTGCGGTACCTTGCTGAGATGTCTGTGGTGTCGCCAACGTCGATGTGAACATATCACGGGACGATATCGGTGTGCGCACATGGTTGGTGCTGAGCGCGAAGTCCGGTACCTGCAAGGTGTTTGCTCTTTTTGCGTGAATTTTGACGCGGCGTGCTCCGGTGGGATTATTAAGTCGTCGTGTCAGAGGAGATAGTTTGTTGCAAGGTGCGCAGCACCCTACCTCCCAACGAAAAAACCTAGCGCTCGAGGACATGTCTGAGAGCGCTTGTGGCCTTCTCTAACCACAACCTTTGATGCCCACCGGTGTAGCAAGGAGTGCATTGATGCTTCGCCTGGCATGGGCACTTTGCATACGACAGGAACCAATAATTAATGTGCAATTGTTGCAGTTACTTAGTGTATGATGACGACAACACATGACATTCGATGGTGGCAAATACGTGGCGATCGATGGCGGTAAACACTCGGCGCTCGATGGCGACAAACAATCGGTCACTCGATGGTGACAAACACATGACACTCGATGGTGCGTGTAAGAACATTTCTGCCTTACTTTGACGTATATGTGCCTGTTTCGACGTCCCGGGGAGCTTACCGTCGCACGACCCCGGAGGGAAGGGACGCTCTATCCCGGCCGGAGATGGCTCGACATCGCGGGGAGCTATTCGTCGCACGACCCCGGAGGGAAGGGACGCTCTATCCCGGATGGAGGTGGCTCGACATCGCGGGGAGCTTTCGTCGCGCGACCCCGGAGGGAAGGGACACTCTATCCCGGACGGAGGTGGCTCGACATCGCGGGGAGCTCTCGTCGCGCGACCCCGGAGGGAAGGGACACTCTATCCCGGATGGAGATGGCTCGCCTGAGGGAAGGGACACTCTATCCCGGACGGAGATGGCTCAGACGTCGCAGGGAGCTTATCGTCGCACGACCCCGGAGGGAAGGGACACTCTATCCCGGACGGAGATGGCTCGGACGTCGCGGGGAGCTTATCATCGCACGACCCCGGAGGGAAGGGACACTCTATCCCGGACGGAGATGGCTCGGACGTCGCGGGGAGCTTATCGTCGCACGACCCCGGAGGGAAGGGACATTCTATCCCGGACGGAGATGGCTCGGACGTCGCGGGGAGCTTATCGTCGCACGACCCCGGAGGGAAGGGACACTCTATCCCGGACGGAGATGATTGAAACCTGTCACAGGGGGGCTTGGTGCCATGTCGATGCGTTAAGCCCTTTGCTGAGACAAGGTTGTCTACACTTGTGGATGAAGCGTGGTGACGTTAATATAAATGTCTGCTCCTGACATGCTTGGTCGAAGCGGTCCGGACGATGCGGACGTGCGCGTGAATGACGTAGATGATGATCCCGTGCGGTGTCGACCACAATAGGAGCAAAGGACGTAGTCCGAAGTGGCAGGCGCTTACCGGGACGATGAGGTCGTGTGATGTCACCGAGGGCGAGCACGCGTGTGGCACACGAGTGCGGTGCAGCGAACGAACGCGGCGGATGAGCACGGCGGAAGACCGCGTCGCGGCAGACGCGAGCGGCGGATGAGCACGGCGGAAGACCGCGTCGTGGCGAATGACCTCACGCGGCGGATGAGCGCGGCGTGGCGGACGAGCGCGGCGCGGCGGACGTGCGCGGCGGTTGAGCGCGGTGGACGACATCGTCACGGCGGACGTGTGCGGCAGACGCGCGCGGCGGATGACCTCGTCGCGGCGGACGCGTGCGGCGGGCGAGCGCGGCACGGCAGACGCGCGCGGCAGATGAGCGCGCCGGACGACCTCTTCGCGGCGGACGCTAGCGGCGGATGAGCGCAGCGGATGACCTCGTCGCGGTAGACGCGTGCGGCGGATGAGCACGGCGGAAGACCGCGTCGCGGCGGATGACCTCGTCGCGGCGGACGAGCGCGGCGTGGCGGACGAGCGCGTCACGGCGGATGACCCCGTCGCGGCGGACGAGCGCGGCGTGGCGGACACGCGCGGCGGTTGAGCGCGGTGGACGACGTCGTCGCGGCGGACGCATGCGGTGGACGCGCGCGGCGGATGACCTCGTCGTGGCGGACGCGTGCGGCGGGCGAGCGCGGCACGGCGGACGCGCGCGGCGGATGAGCGCTCCGGACGACCTCTTCGCGGCGGACGCTAGCGGCGGATGAGTGCAGCGGATGACCTCGTCGCGGCAGACGCGTGCGGCGGATGCGCGCGGTGGATGGCCCCGTCGCGGCAGACGAGCGCGGCGGACGACATCATCGCGGCGGACGATGGCGGTGCCAACCACAAGCCCCTGATGTCACCGAGGACGGGCGCGGAGGATGCCAAATCCGAGAGCGTGGACGAGGGCGATGTCGATGACAAGCCTCTGGTGTCGCTGTCACGCAACATTTGGCTTAATTACAGCACCTCCCTGAGCTCATTAGCTTCGCGCCCCAGGGTTTTGGCCTCCGTCTCGATGTGTGCTTCAGAGTTTGCCACGTTGATCACGGCCGCGGGGAGTCCAGTAGCCCGGACGTCGGCTGATGAGTCATCAGCTCGGAGGTTGGCGGCCGACGGGTCGTTGACGCGGGCGCCGCTAAGCTCCATGGTGACAACCATGTTGTTCGTCCTGGCTCGAGACGTCAGGTTTGGTGCACGGGGGACGATCGTCCTCCGCGCTCTTTCTCTTCGGCGCCATGGCTTTTCGCTCGCGGCCCCACGGTCGGCGTCAACTGTCGTAGGTACGAGCCTAGACAGTAGATTTGTGGCACCCCCGGTCGGTTACGACGACCTCCGGGCGTGCGAAGGGACAACGAGCGAGAGCGCGAACGCGTGAGGCAGCCGACGACGTAAGTCAGTGTTTGTATTAGGGCACGAAAATGAGAGCTTACACGTGAGGAAAATAAAAAAATGGATCCTCTGCCCTCTACACCCAGGGGGCTATTTATAGGGGAAAGGGAGAAAAGTGTAAGATTACAGTTTTGCCCTCACATAAGAGAGAAGTCATAAGGACAGTATGGTCATTTTCCCATCCCTAGGGAATCCTGGGAGAATATTCCCGGGCATCTTCGGGAGAATCTTTTTGGAGAACGTGATGGCCTCGTGTGTGGGCTCGACGGAGAGCGGACTCGTCGGAGACAGTCCTGACAACGAAGAGCAGACTCGTCGGAGACAGCCCTAACGACGGAGAGCGGACACGTCGGAGACAGTCCTGGCGACGGAGAGCAGACTCGTCGGAGATAGCCTTGACGCGGAGCGCGGGCTTGTTGGAGATAGCCCTGACGCGAAGTCCCGACGCGAAGAGCGGGCTTGTCGGAGACAGCCTTGACGACGGAGAGTGTCGACGAAAACCTTGACAGTGTTGCAGTGATTTTGAACAGCGTCGATTCAGGGTAGCGCGGAAACCCTCCTCCAACAGTTGGTGTCTTGCATTGTTCACAATTTTTGTACGTGAATGCGATCTCATCTGAATGAAATAGTTGAGATTTATGTCCTCACTAGAACATGAATATGGCTGCTTTTATGATTGAGCATTCGTTTAGACCTAATTGGTATCACAGATTTGTGCGGTGCACTGTAGTCTAGACCAGTATACTACCACATCGATTAGAATTACGAGGCGAAGCCAAAATCAACACAGAAGTGTCAATGGAGGCGTAGCTGAGTCCGCTACAAGACTACCATAACGGTTAGGGTTGCGAGGTGGAGCTAAAGTTGATGCGGGAATATCGATGGAGGCATAGCCGAGTCCGCTACACAACTACCACAATGGTTAGGATTGCGCGAGGTAGAGCCAAAGTTGACGCGGGAGCGTCGACGGAGGTGGCCGAGTCCACTACACGACTATCACAATGGTTAGGGTTGCGAAGTAGAGCCGAAGTCGATGTGGGAGCGTCGACGGAGCCGTAGCCGAGTCTACTACACGATTACCACAATGGTTAGAGTTGTGAGGCAAAGCCGAAGTTGATGCGAGAGCGTCAACGAAAGCTAGCCGAGTCTGCTACAGGACTATTATAGTGGTTAGTGTTACGAGGCGGAGTCGAAGTCGACACGAAAACATCAATGAAGGTTAGCCGAGTTCGCTACGTAACTACCGTAGCAGACGGTTAAGATACAAATGAAAGTATACATAACTACATTTGCTGTGAAAATTTATATTCCTTCGAAAACTGCTCATTGAACAATTACCAGAAGTTCGGATAGCCAGTTGAGCTTTGCATGCATTCAGAATAAAGCATCTGGTGTACATCAGCGTTCACATGCAAATACTGCCTTCCGGTCCTAGCATTTCGCGCCTCCATGCAACCCACCTAGCATTTCGCACTAAAGTACGATGTACATGAATCAAACACAACAGCTTCTTGCCCCCAGATGAAAAAGAATCAAATCTACTCTCTGCCCTGCAAAAGGTACCATGCATGCAATGCTGCCCCTGCGAAAAGTACCAAGCATGCATGCAGCTAATACTAACGCGTTCATAATCCAACACTAACACGTTGACCTAGGTGGGACCTACAAAAGACAGCCTCATGCATCAGCACGAATCTCAGAAAATATCGGGTGGTTCTAAAGCATGCGTACGTATCTCCCGTGGTAGCAAATCCACTCTCTGTATGTATATGCTCGCTTGCTCCGCAGCGTCCCGAGGCAGCATGGAGACGGAGAGCGTCCCGGAGGTGCCGAGGAGCGCACTGCTCCCGTCGATGCCGCGCATCGGCATGGGCACGGCGGCGCACCCGTTCGGGTCGGCGGAGGAGTGCAGGCTCGCCGTCCTGCGCGCCATCGAGCTCGGGTACCGCCACTTCGACACGGCCGCGCTGTACCAGACGGAAGGCCCCATCGGCGAGGCTGTGGCCGAGGCCGTCCGGCGCGGGCTCGTCGGCTCCCGCGCCGATGTCTTCGTCACCTCCAAGCTGTGGTGCAGCGACGCCCACGCCGGCCGCGTCGTGCCGGCGCTGAAGGAGACGCTCCGGAATCTGGGGATGGAGTACGTGGACCTATACCTGGTGCACTGGCCGTTGAGCCTGCACGCGCCGGGGAAGTACGAGTTCCCGTTCCCCAAGGAGGAGATCGCGCCGGAGTTCGACGTGGCGGCGGTGTGGCGCGGCATGGAGGAGTGCAAGGAGCTGGGCCTCGCCAGGGCCATCGGCGTCAGCAATTTCTCCTGCAGGAAGCTCGACCAGCTCCTGTCCGGCCCCGCCGCCACCGTCCCGCCGGCGGTGAACCAGGTGGAGGTGAACCCGGTGTGGCAGCAGAGGAAGCTGAGGGAGTTCTGCCGGCTGCGGGGCGTCCAGGTGTGCGCCTACTCGCCGTTAGGGGCCAAGGGGACGCCGTGGGGCAGCACGGCGGTCATGGACAGCGAGGTCCTGCACGAGATCGCCGCGTCCAAGGGCAAGACCGTCGCTCAGGTAATCCTATCCTACCCTACGTGCGTGTGCCGTTGCTGTCTGCACCAGCTTGTTTCCATTGATTAATTTGGCACGAATCACGATGCAACACAGCGTCCCCACGCCCCCAAAGCACAGTAGCATGCACAGTGCAACGCGAGACTTCGGGTGCATGCGACAAGATGAAGCTAGCCCACGCATCATGCAACTTGGATTCTTCCTTCTCTTAGTGCCGTGACGTAATTAACCACGTCCAAAATATTCTGGCCTTCTAGTGTATGGGCTATCAAAACTCAAATGGAATGGGTGCGTATGATGGGTATTGGTTGCTAATCCGAGGCACCTTCGCTCGATCTAGCGAGAAAATCGTGTAAGAAGAAGAAAAAATGTTAGCGTTTGTCAATAAGGTTCAGTGAATACATAAACTCGAGAGCTCCTCTCCAGACGCTCCCTCATTCAGGGTGGTGCCACCGGGTCTCACTGGCCAGTAGCCGTTAGTCTAATTGATTCGACTAACGGTGCCTTCTTTTAAGGACGATCTAGATACCAGTGGTTTGATTCTAGCCCTATCCGTAATACTCCCTCCGTCCAGAAATATAAGACGTATTTTGATTGGTTAAGACAAGGATTTGACCAACGATTACTTTTTTAGTATATGATTTATGTGACATAAAATTGATATCATTAGATCCGTATTCAAAAGTACTTTCTTATGGTTATGATTTTATATTATATAAATCGCATATCAATAGAGTAATTATTGATCAAAGTCTTGCCTTAACAAACCAAAATACGCCTTACATTTCTGGACGGAGGGAGTACATTACTAAGTCTAACATGTAATCTATTCATATATATACATTTAACATATATTTAACACATTTCATCTTATCAAATATACCATCACCACGTTACGAAACCGTCATGCATAAACCTTTATGTACCCCTTAGACCTAAGATTTGACCGTATAACTCAACAACCTGAGCCACCTATAAGAACTCCGAATTGGCTTAGATATGTTGACTCACTGAGATTACAATGGTACGACCGACTTCTCCAAGACTCGAGCATCTCTAAGGTAAATCCTATCCGGTCCTACGTGTGGGCGCGCCGTTACTGTCGGCACCAACTCGTTTCTACTGGCTAACTTGGCACAGAGCTAGCAATAAATATGTGCAGCCTGCCCACAGCACAGTGGCACAGTGCAACGTCAGACGTGTACAGGACCACAGGTACGTGTCATGGCTGTATGCATGCATGCAACAAGATGGAGCTAGCGCGCACACTATGCAACTTTGGATTCTTTTCCTTCCCTTCTTGAAAACATGATGCAAACGGTGGCGTAACCAAGTCGAGGTAGGGTATTCCATTGTTGATTGACAACCCAACCTATATACCCTACAAATCAGTAGTTGATCAGGCATAGGACAGTCGGACCATCACTCGTTGGCCTAGAATATAGAAGAAGAGCTCCATTGATTGCGAAACTATTGAAATATTAGCATGATATAGAGCTCATGAGCCCATCTAGCTCGAAGTTTGATTCATCTCTAGCTCATCAGTCTCTGTATCTGTACAGACTAATACTTTTGAATATTGATGATTGTACGTGAAGATTTAGAGTAATTATAAATATAAGAAAATAGGTAATAGTTTACTTTGGGTAACCAGGGGCAAAAAGAAATTATATTATGCAGTGATTCCTGAAGGTTTGTATCGCTTTGTCAAATACCTGTTTGGGGTCGATTCCAAAGTGTAAGATTAGATCAATGACTTAATTTGATTCCATGGAGATGTGTTTTGTCCTAATATATATAGAAGTAGTCTCCTTTTTTCTGGTGACCAACACTTACTTTGAATTCACTCACATTATTAGTGATACATAAGTCAGTTAGCCATATAATCTACAAATTAATGAATAGCTTGGATTTTCTCCTTTTTCGATTAAGTTTGGGAATTTCTAGATACATTAGGAATTTTCTCATATGAATTCGGTGGAGACTGGCCGCGTGCAATTAGTAAACATATTGTACTATGTAGTTGCATTAATGCCCGTATCAATAGATTAGGGACGGCTTAGACGACCACATCGATCGATTCTGACAGCGTTCATCATGCTCCCGTGTCCTGCTTGTGTCGCTCCTCTTCCCCAGGACTTCTTAATGAATAGCATGGAAAATTGAAAACACAAACCTCTCAAAATTCTGAGTACTACTAAATCAGATTAAAAAAACCCACGAACTTTCAATTAAAGCTTTCAAATAGGGATTAAAAGATGAACTTTTCATTAGAATAACATGTACTCTCAACTAGATAATTATTAACTTTCTACTGTATGAACACCATTTTTCATTGAATGAACACATACTTTCTACTCAGATAATTGAGGCATTCGACTAGGTAACATGAACTTTCCACCTGATATTTATTTATTATCTACTCAAATAATTGAGGCTTCCAAAATGTAGAAAATCAACTTCACTTATAACAAAAATGGAGCTTTCAAGATCTCGGAAATCAACTTCCAAACCGTACAAATCGGGCTTTTAACCAACAAAATTTGCAATTCAAAAACCACAAAAACACATCTGGACCTCCCGCAACTTTCCACAACTCTGTCAGTGGGGGAGCAAGGCAGCACCCACAAAGATGGGGAGGGAGGGAGTGGCTCCAGCGCATCATGGCATCATCCATTACCTCGACCAGACGGAGCCAACGTCCTGAAATGGAGGCGATGCGGGAAGGGGAGTAGCGACAAGGAAGCTATGTAGCACACGTTATGTAAGGCCGGCCAGAGAGGAGGAAGATGGTGGCGGTTCACTGGCCAGAGCGGAGGATGATGGTGGCGGCTCACCAGCCGGAGCGGAGGAGAGAACAGATATGGGAGCAGAGGAACAGTCGCCATGCAAATAGCCTTCTTGATGTACTCGCCTTCTCATGTATGGTGGAGAAAGTGTTAAGAGAAGAAAGAATTTAGGGTTTGGACCCCACCGTAAATGATGCGCTGGCTGTATATGTGTCGACCGCGAGCATGTTCAATCGCAAAAGACGCTTTTTGCAATACATCTTGTATGCAACCTTTAAAGTTGATCTAACAAAAGTGGCTCAAATGGACATATATTCTATACGGTGTCGTTACACAAACTAACTCAATTTGAATCCATTACGTACATGTGTTATATCCGAAATACAGTAGGACTGCTCTATTGATTTTCTGGTAGCGGGCCATATACCGGCATATATCTAATTGGAACCTATACGCACAAGTGTGTCTATAACACGAATATTATTGTTTTTTGTGAGGAACGCGTATATGTATACATGAGATATAAGACACTTAATGAATACATATGTAATAGTTGGTTTTATAATTAATTATGAAAAAACTAATTAATGGACGTTCCATTTCTAGTCTTATCCGGCGACCTTTGTTGGCACCGTCGAATACACGATAAAAGATAATGATAGGACGTGCGGTGCGCTGCAGAGTTGTGGACTTACATATCTCATGCATACAGACAACAAAAGTCAAAATTGCTATCGTCATCATCACTAATTGCTAAAAGTAGAGAATTTAAAATATTTTATAGCTCAAACTTTTTACCTGACGGAGGATACTTTTTACCACTTGGATCATTACGATAAACACAACGAAACTAGATCTTATATGGGTACGTTTCGATAAATTTTGTTCGGCCTCATTAATTATCACATGGTAATATATTAGTTATTATATTAGTAGTAACGAGTTATCATTTTATTGAAGCTCACTCCCCATAGCTAGCGTATTAGATAGAGTTTCTCAGACAAGTTTAGAATAGATGACGGGTAGGTTTGATTCACAATTCCCCACCGATATAGAAATATGGAGGGATTATGTGAAGCTCACTCCCCATAGCTAGCGTATTAGATAGAGTTTCTCATACAAACTTAGAATAGATGACGGGTAGGTTTGGTTCACAATTCCCCACCGATATAGAAATATGGAGGGATTATGTGAGGTTTAATCTTTCTTGAGCGAACTTACATATATGAAATGAAAATCATTATTATGTGCTGAGTACCAGTTAGGTAAATATACAAAATACCATTTTCAACGAGATGGCATTATTGTGTGATGATAGCAACAAATAAGCAATATGACAACTAGATTGAAAATAGATAGATAAATACTCATATGTATCATTTTCCTAAAGATGATCTTACATAGTACTGCACCGATGCTTTGAAAAAACTCATGTATTATACCTGATAACTCTGCACAATCCATATGATAACCCTCGTATTAAAAGCTGCTAACTTCTAATGTCGAAAATAAAATCATCGGATCATATCCAAGTGAGATTTAGATTTGAAGCCCTCGTCGAGATGAATCCAACAATAAAATCAGATTGTGGATCAGAAAAATCATTAAATAGAATTAGGAGTTTAAGTCAGTTTGCATGTCCGAACTTTGGAGTGTTTATGTGTCGGACTGCAGGACGTAAGAATCCTTCCCTCACATCATGCGATAATTTAAATTTTTTACATCTCATAGTTATGTGATACTCCCTCCGGTTCACAAAAAGCTGATATTTTCGGATAAGGGTATGGTCTCTAAAAACACATCTTTAACCACTAATTTCTATTATAATATATTTCTAAAACTCAATAAAATTTATATATTGTAAAAGTACTTTTCAAGACAAATCTACACATATGATTTACACATATCCTATATAAATATTTAAGAAGATATAAGTAGTCAAAGATTTAAAATTTTGACTAGAGTCATGTTCAAAACGTCATGTTTTTGTGAACCGGAGAGAGTGTAAGTCTTATCATCTGATTCTTGCCGAAAAATCAAGATCCAGTGGTCTAAATAATTTTAATGATGTGGCTTAGTATAGATGCTCCAGAAGAGGCTCCAATTAGTAAATATAAGATTTTGCATGCATATCGAAGAACAGTGCACTGGATTATTCTAAAACCTTATTAAAAGATGAGTTTACTGCGCAGATTTGCCTGAGGTGGGTGTATGAGCAAGGTGACTGTGTGTTGGTGAAACCTACAATGAGAAGAGGATGCAGGAGAACCTCGACATTCTCAACTGGGAGCTCACCAATGACGAGAAGCGGAAGATAAGCGAGATCCCCCAGCAAAGGGGGCTGCCGGCATGGGAGTTCACCTCCGACAATGGGCCCTACAAGTCCCTTGAAGATCTCTGGGATGGTGAGGTGTAGGCTAGCTACACAAATTGAGAATGAGATCGTACATGCTGGTGATCTAGCATGTGTCCAATAAAAGAACGTGAGATCTTGCACCCAAATAATTTCTTATTTTGCTCTCTCCATATTAGACATTGGTATTTCTTGTTTCCGAAGTATTAAGAAAGAGCTTGAAAAGATTAAACTCCCACGTTAATAGCAGATATACACAAGCGGACAAAGTAATCACTAGACGCATACTTTTCGTCACAAGAGACATTCTTATTCCACGCTGGCTACATCTTTTTGTACGTTCGAGGCCATCTCTCTTGCACATTTGATATTCGGCCTCGAAAAGCTCACAGTTTTTTTCTTCCGAATGTTCCAATATGCATGCATGTGTAAACCCCCACAATGCACTACGTGAAACCAGTCCCTCACTGTTGTTTGCACCTTTTGTTACCTGCAGCCACCTCCATGATCTTGTTGAGTCCCATGTTGCTACAAAACGTGCTGGGTGTATGTGCTCATCCAAAGTTCATGTTTCTACCATGCATGATTAGTTTTTCCTATGAATTACTGAATATTGTAAGCGTGCCGATTTTGTGGATTAAACCGTTCCACAACCATACATAGCCTAATGGGTTGCGTCCAAATTTTGTAATACGAGGAGCTAGTGGAGGTGGAGAAGGTGCATGGCAGCCCTCAAGAACCCTAACGGGATGCGGTAGTATGGGTATAGATCAGGGTTCTGTTAATCAATCGGTGTTTTCGCTTACCGAACTTACCACCCCGGTCAGATAAATGGTCATACCGGAGAAAATACCTATCTGGACAAATTAAGTTTGTACAAATTCGACAATTTTTTGTCAAATTTCTTCGAATATCGTTTAAATAATAAATGGAATTTACCAGCGGTAATAATCTGGTATTCTTTTGTTACTGCCGGTAACTGGTTCTACGGAGTCCTGACCGTTCTCCAAAACCTTGGTATAGATAGAAGCAAACTGCAAACTAAGTAGGTGTACCCGGTGACTTTGCCCACCTGCAAATTTTGATAAATTCCAAAGGAGTAAATTACTCCGTGAATGTACCTTGTCTGATGATGCATGTGTGAACATGTCAGACTAAAATATGTGCTCCTATTTTCTTGTGCTGCAAAAAAGAATGAATTGTGTAATTTACACGTCTGTTTTAGAACCTATTCTTTTCTATTTTCTGTGCAATGGACATATTTAGAGCCCAAGTTTATAGGTTTGTGTTTCATCAGACAATATATATGTTACT
The DNA here is from genome assembly GCA_019208055.1 of Stipa capillata. NCBI lineage: Eukaryota > Viridiplantae > Streptophyta > Magnoliopsida > Poales > Poaceae > Stipa > Stipa capillata. Next base: position 44,576 of record JAGXJF010000635.1, read on the forward strand.
GAAAAGTTCAACATTTTTTAAAACTTCCAAGTGGCATTTCTTATTTCTAGGATTGTGTTTCACGTCGTACGAGGAACGGTTGTTGCCGTGGTGGAGGGAGACTTGCGTTAGCATCACGGGTGCCATGTCACCGAGGCCGCCGCACTAGAGCCGGCCGCCGGAGGCGCCGGCGCCCATGCAGCCAGTGCACGCTCAATGTGACCTAGGAGACCGCCAACGGAGGAAGTCCTCGGCCACGGCAGTGGCCGATGCAGGGAAACCAAGCCTCTATTGGGTTTTATCCCTAAATCGGATTACACGAGTACGAATAAAACTGAGAGTCGTCATGTATAGCTAGGGGCTCGTAACGTGCACATGTTCTTTCTTTGTTTCTTTGTTTCTTTTTGTTGTTTGCTTGTCTAATTTTTACACCCTACCCCCCTTTTATATAGGTGACAAGGACTAAGACTCTAACTAGGACTAGCTAAGTAAAGGAAACCTACTAAAACTCCTAATCCTATTTCTAATCAGACTTGGACTCATACTAAGATTAATTCTATCATTCTCTCCCTTAATATTTTTTAGAGTGTCTCTCCTTTGATCTTGACTTGTTGTACTTCTTCTTAAGTGTCCTGGGTCCCAAATGTGTCTTCTGTTGTTGCCTTTAGTCGATGTCGTTAGATTATCCGTCCATTTCTTCATTGCTGTCAATGTTAGTGCCATTGCCGTCCCAGCTGCTATTGCCATTGTCGTAGCCGTTGTTGTCATTGCACTGTATGCTATCACTCTTGTAGCTGCACACATCATAGCTGTTGTTGTTGCCGCTGCAGCATGCTGCTGCTTCATGGTTTAGTCCTTGTCATCGATTTTAAACACCCTGTCCTCAATCTTGATCTTCTTCATGGTTTGGTTCTTGTCTTTGATTTTAAACATCTTATCTCAATCTTGATCTCTAATGAGGTCATAACCTTTGACTTTGATATGTCGCCTTCTCTAACATTGGTAGCCGTAATATCTTCTTTGTTGACAATACTTGATGTCATTGTGCTCGGCGAGCCAACCGGGATTGCTTCTGGTGGTTCAGGCACCATTTCATCGTGTGTGGTAGCCTCTTGCTGACTCATACTTACACCTGTATCAATGACTTTTGCACTTACTACCTCCAAGTGAATCTTGTAAAGCCGGTTATTAGATCTTGATCACGTTCATAAGAAGACTCCCGCTTTGTTCACAGACCCTCAATCGATCGTTGTGCATAATTATCATTATGCCGTATTCTACAACCTGTCCTAGACAGATGATATTAGAATGAAACCTTGGTACAAAATATACGTCAGGTGGTACTCGTTGTTCCCCATTGCTGAATAACTTTCCCGTAAGCGCTCTCATCCAACTCATTGAACAAGGCTCGTTGCCCTGTTATGTGGTTGCTTGCGCCGGTGTCCAAGTACCAAGTTTTAGACTCTTTAGGTGCTTCCCCATTTATGTATAAATCTAGCGTCACCTTGTTGTTCATAAGCATTACACCGTGTGACTTATGCACACCACCGGGCATGATCATGTTGGTCGTATCCTTTTCTTCATGTAACACTACTTTATCATATTTTCTTGTGATCGTTTGAACGAGCTCAGACACCTCTGTCATAAAGAAAATTAGTTCATTGTCTAGCTGTTGCACAAAGTTAGTCCTTTCTGTTCGATTTAACTGTTTACACTCCTTTACAAGATATAACATTAATAACTGTAATTAAAACACTTTACCTTCGAAGTGATGTGGCCTTCTTTCGTCAACAAATCGTTCGTCGTCTACGATACTTCCTCCCTGCCCTGGGAGCGGGCTTGACGAGCACTACCATCACTAGCTAGCTAGCAGTAAGAGCAGAATCAACAGGACAAGAACACGGACCAATACCCCGGATTCCCTCTCCCCACACAAAGCAAGCACTCCTCCTTCCCATACCTCCTCTAAACCCAAACACCGCACGCCCGGCCGCGGCTGCCGCTGCCGCCGCCTTTGCTCCTCCTCCCCTCGCGCGCCTCTGGAGGGATGATGGATCCAGCCACGTCGCCTCCATCCCAGGCCATCCCAAGAGTCACCGTGGACGGAGACGGCCTCACCGCCCTTCGCCGCCGTCGGATCCGGCCACCCCGAGCGCCGCTGTCAGCGGATCCGCTGATGGTGATGGTGCCGCCTTCATTTGATGCTCGACGGCGAGGCGCGTGAGGAGGCAGTGTGACGTGCGCATCGCCGAGTCCCAGAGCCCGTCGTGGGCGGGGAGCGCGCGGTAGTGCGACCCAAGCTCCCGCAGCCGCGCGGAGAGCACGGCGAAGTGCCGGCCCTCATCCTGCACGACGCGGGCGAAGTCGTCGAAGAACTCGCGGGGCATGCGGAGCCGCGCGCCGAAGCGGGCGATGATGTCCCAGGAGAGGTCGACAGCCCAGCTCTCGGTGTGCGCCAGCGAGTGCAGCAGCGCCAACCGACTCTGCGCAATGCCGCCTTTCCCTTGCTTCGGCGCCCGGGACGGCGGGAGCAGCCTCACCGCCTCGCTCCGGGCCGGGCGGTCGGGCGGCTGGCCTGGGGGATGGGACGGGTCGTAGGGGAGCGGGATGGCTCCGCGCAGCCACTGGGCGGCGGCGAGGTCGCCCAGGCGGGCCTTCTCGTCGGGGTTGGCCGTGTCGATGATCTCCAGCGCCCAGTCGACCAGCGTCTTGGGCGGCTGCTGCCTTTCCTCTTGATCCACGGCAGCTGCCTCAGCGTCAACCGCAGCTTCCATCTGAGCGATTCTGGTCCCCGCAAGGGAATTGGCTTTCCAAACACCACAAGTGTGCAAGGAGCTTGGGAAACACCTGAAGATTCAAGTAATGGTCACTACTGGAGGAACCAGCCCAAAGGATGGTCGTGTTTTGGACCTTACAAAGAAAGGTATTTGCATTCTGAAGGACTGTGCAATGCTTACTATGGATGAGGTATTGTCAGCATTATCTCAATGTGGGATTGCTTATGTTCTTAAGTAAATAGACACTTATTTTTTCAAAGATCTTTTCTAAATGGCTTTTATGGTATTGCATTCTGTAACTGTATCTTTTGTTATCTATGAACAAAACTGGCTTTTGTCACCAAAGAAAAATGAAATGGAAAAAGTATTACTGTTTTCAACACTTAATGAGATCTATTTACACTTACTGTATTATCGGCAGATTCGTTCCCCACCTTTACCTTGTTCTGAGTTTGCTGGGTCATGGGACAAATTCTGTACTTCCCCATTTCAGCCTAACTGGATTAAGAAACTGCCCTTTTACGTCTCCTTTTCCCTATCTGAACAGTGAACAGTTGCACTTTTATGAAGCTAACATGAACCCCCAAAAAAAGGGAAATATGATCATTTGGGAGTATATTTAAGCTCATTTTGAATTATTATTGGGCTTCCTAAACAAAGGACAATTTCAGAAGGTTAATTTGAATTGGTGTTGCAGCTGTAGATTTGTCGATAAATATAGGCATATATTCTAACAAACAATATTGGTGTTTCTTGTAGGCTGACAAACTACTTTCTTCTGAGTTCCAACCTTCCGTGGAGCAGTTGATTCGATACCTTCCATCGAATCGACAGATTCTGATGTTCTCTGCAACGTTCCCCGTGACTGTCAAGGAGTTCAAGGACAATTCTCTGCCTAAACCCTATGTTATTAACCTTATGGACGAACTTACACTGAAAGGAAGTACCCAGTTCTACGCTTTTGTTGAAGAAAGGCAGAAAGTCCATTGTCTTGACACTCTTTCTTCCAAGGTTTTGTCCATGAGCACCTTTAGTTTACACCTATGTGTTTAGCCATGATATATGTAATTGATTTATCCGATTTCCATTTCAATACAGCTGCAAATTAACCAATCAATAATATTCTGTACCTCTGTAAATCGCGTCGAACTACTGGCAAAAAAGATCACGGAGCTTGGCTACTCTCTCTTCTACATCCATGCTAAAATGCTGCAAGATCATCGTAACAGGGTTCTCCATGATTTCCGTGATGGTGCATGCAGGAACATTCATGGAAGCGTCTTTAAAGAACCTAAGGCCCATTTAAAACACAGAAGTTCTATAGAAATTTTACTTAAATAGTTTAATTTCCGTAGGATCCAGAAAAATTGTGACGTTCCGAGCAGTTTGTAGCGCTCAGATAACAAAACATACAGGCAGTAGCCACCAGCCAACCGTCAGGAAGATGTATCCTTGCAGGTTTTTGGCCGTCAGAAAAGAAGTCGTGGAACCTGGCACATAGCCCGTGGAACTTGCGTGCATGTCACATGCACGCACACACACATCAGTTAGCAAACGTGTGAGATCAACTTGTGTGCAGGACAGTGCATGTCACATGTACATGCTGCCTACCTATCATGGCAGGAAATGATGCATGCTCCAACATTGGAGTCAACAAACGATGCATGGTGCAATATTTCTAATTAAAAGGAACTCCACGTACTCATCACAGGGACCTACATCACAACAATCTAACACAACCGGGGTCAAAATACGATGCATGCCCATAGCTTTCTAACCGACGGACCCAAGCAACAGGCGCCCTCCGCCGTCTTGGCCGCCCTCGCGCTGGCCGGAGGCGCGCGCGAGCCTGACGACCTCCGCCACGGCGTCTCCGTCTGCTGCCCCCGCCGCTGGTGGAGCCGGCTTGCGCGCGGAGGAGGAACTAGACTTGGGCGTCGCCGGGCTGGAACCCCATGGCCGCCTTGACTCACCCGGCCACCATCGCAGCTGCTGAAGAGGGCAGTCTCGATCCGCTCTCATCAACGGAGAATCTTTCTGGACACGGGTTCAAGCGCGGGGCCCGAGGTGATACAACATCGATTGGGGCAGTAAAGATTCTCCAAAAGATTGTTAACAGGATTGCGAGATGTTTGACTCTGGCGCATCGTTCCCGTGGCGCTCGTGTGGCGCGTGCGTAGATACCTGCGGTAGTAGGGTATATGCTCGCTTGCTCCGCAGCGTCCCGACGCAGCATGGACATGGAGAGCGTCCCGGAGGTGCCGACAAGCGCGCTGCTCCCGTCGATGCCGCGCATCGGCATGGGCACGTCGGCGCACCGGTTCGGGTTGGCGGAGGAGTGCAGGCTCGCCGTCCTGCTCGCCATCGAGCTCGGCTACCGCCACTTCGACACGGCCGCGCTGTACGAGACGGAGCGCCCCATCGGCGAGGCTGTGGCCGAGGCCGTCCGGCGCGGGCTCATCGGCTCCCGCGCCGATGTCTTCGTCACCTCCAAGCTGTGGTGCAGCGACGCCCACGCCGGCCGCGTCGTGCCGGCGCTGAAGGAGACGCTCCATAATCTGGGGATGGAATACGTCGACCTATACCTGGTGCACTGGCCGTTGAGCCTGTTGGCGTCGGGGAAGTGCGAGGTCCCGTTCCCCAAGGAGGAGATCGCGCCGGAGTTCGACGTGGCGGCGGTGTGGCGCGGCATGGAGTAGTGCAAGGAGCTGGGCCTCGCCAGGGCCATCGGCGTCAGCAACTTCTCCTGCAGGAAGCTCGATCAACTCCTCTCCGCCCCCGCCGCTGCCGTCCCGCCGGCGGTGAACCAGGTGGAGGTGAACCCGGTGTGGCAGCAGAGGAAGCTGAGGGAGTTCTGCCGGCGGCGGGGCGTCGAGGTGTGCGCCTACTCGCCGTTATGGGCCAAGGGGGCGCCGTGGGGCAGCGCGGCGGTCATGGACAGCGAGGTTCTGCACGAGATCGCCGCATCCAAGGGCAAGAACCGTCGCTCAGGTAAATCCTATCCTATCCTACGTGCGTGCGCCATTACTGTCTCCACCAGCATGTTTCCATTGATTAATTTGGCACGGTGCTGTCAGGTTTTATCGCTGAATCGGATCACGCGAGTACATCAAACTGGGAGTCATAACGTATAGCTAAGAGCTCATAACGTGTCCCTGTTCTTTCTTTGTTTCTTCTCGATGTTTTTTGATTATAATAGGCTAGCCCTCTACCTCCTTATATAGGTGAAAACAACCTTATACAAATTAACTAAAACTAGTAATACTAACTCTACTCTTATTTTCTTCCTATTCTTACTTCCTTCCTAACTCGAACTCCGAACTCAACTAGGACACTAACCAGGTTAATTACAACATTCACCTCCTTAACTTGGTTGTTTTTTCACTTCTTTGATCTCTAACTTCTTTTTCATTAACCTCTTCTCCTCGAGATCTGTTACCTTGAAATCGTGTGGTCGATGATCTCGTCGCGCACCTCCTTGACCTTCTTCTCCTTCCGTTTTTTGCCGTTTGTTAGAGGTTGACATGATGACACACGTATCTTCCTCATCGTCATCAACCAGCTTGAAGGTGCTCTCCTTTTCGGTCAATGCGGCCACCTCCTGCACCTGCTTCTAGTACTCGCTAATTTCTTTGACCAACTCCTTGGTCATTGTACATGGCATCGTTGTGCTCAGCGAGCCAACCAGGATTGCTTCCGGTGGTTCGGGCACTATTTTGTCGTGTGTGGTAACCTTCTGCTGCCTCATACTTACACCTGTGTCAACGACTTTTGCACCTTACTACCTCCAACTGAATCTTGTAAAGCCGGTTCTTAGATCTTGTCACATTCATGAGAAGACTCCCTCTTTGTTCATAGACCCTCGGTCGTTGTGCATAATTATCACCATGCCGTATTCTTCAAATTGTTCCACACTAATGATATTAGAACGAAGTCTTGATACAAAATATACCTCAGGTAGTACTCGTTGTTCCCCTTTTTGCATTGGAGAAGAACTGATCATTTCCACTTGATCTCCACGACATATCCATTACCGAGTATGACTCTCCCGTAGGCGCTCTCATCCAACTCATTGAAGAAGGCTCGTTACCCTGTCGTGTGGTTGCTTGCACCGGTGTCCAAATACCAAACTTTGGACTCTTTAGGTACTCTCCCATCGGTGTATAACTCTAGTGTCACCTTGTCGTTCATAAGCACCACACCTTGTGATTTCTGCACGCACTCGGACACGACCATGTTGGTCGTTTCTTATATAGGTGAAAACCTCATACAAACTAACTAGAACTAGTAGTCCTAGTTCTACTTTTATTTATTTTCTACTCTTATTTTCTTCCTAGCTACCTTTATTTCCGTTCTAACTAGAACTCCGAACTCAACTAGGACACCAACCAGGTTAATTACAGCAGGTGCAGCACAGCGTCCCCACGCTCCCGAAAGCATAGTAGCATGCACGGTGCAACGCGAGACGTCAGATGCATGCGACAAGACGAAGCTAACCCACGCACTACTACAGATAGCATTTAACGGGACGCCACCTGTACAGACGGCAACAGGGAGCCGTCTGCACAATTCTTAGTACAGACGGTTCCCAACACGAACCGTCTGCACAAATCACGAAGAAGGATGCCGAACAAGCGGGACGGCACAGTGCAGAAGGCCCCAGTTAGGAACCGTCTGTACAAATAATGCAGACGGTTCCCAACTGGAGCCGTCTGCACTGTGCACAACAGTCCAGACGGCTCCAAACAAGGACCGTCTACACTATTTGTACAGACGGTCCCAGTTGGAAGCCGTCTGCACTAATCAATACAGTACAGACGGCTCCCAACCGGTACCGTCTGCACTATTTGTACAGACGGGTCCAGTTGGGAGCCGTCTGCACAAATCGATACAGTACAGACGGCTCCCAGTTGGGAGCCGTCTGCACTATTTGTACAGACGGCACCCTATCTGGAGCCGTCTGTACTAATGTAGCTCGCTCACTCCTCACTCCCACTCCCCTCACTCCCACTCCCTCCGGCTTCTCGAGCCGCCCACAAGCGCCGCCGCCACCGGAGCTCCTGCCGGCCGCCGGCGACCTCCCCGAGCCGCCGCCGCCACCCGCCGACGCTCTGCCGCCGCCAGGCCCGCCCCGAAGCTTCCCCGCCGCTGGCCGTCGCCTCCACCTCGCCGCCGGCCGCCTTCCTCGCCCCGCCGCCTCCCGGTAAGCCGCCGCCCTCCCACGTCCGCCGCCGCTGTCCCTCGCCACCGCCGGTTGCAGCCGGCGAGCTCGGCCGGCGTCCTGGCCGACCGCCGGACCTCAGGCGACTTAAGGAAAAAAAACAAAAACCAGTGGGACCCACCTGTCAGAATATATCAATCTTTATTTATTTATTTATTATTTTTACTGAGGAAAAGATCAAAAAGAGTATTTAAATAATTAAATCTTATAAAAATCATAGAAAAATCATTATTAGTCAGAAAAATGCAAATAATATATCAAAATGTTCAGAAAAATAAGATCTACGCAATTATGTCATTTTGATTCGTGTTTTCATTGTAGAAAAAATAAAATTGACTAAAAACTCAAATTAGGGTTTCCGGAACCGCTGGAGAAATTAGGATCGCGATATTTTGAGCGTCCGGACTCCGATGAAATTGATTCTATTTGCATTAGTCCTTATTTTATGTCATCTATTCGATGACATGCATTTCATCTCAGGCCGATGTTCCGCATTTTGATATTTATGTTTATACCCTTAAACCCTTAAACTGCAGTACGATTTCTAGATAAGCTCCCTTTTCCCGATGAGAAGCTAGGTCGCTTTCTTTTATTAGGTCAATCTAACACTAATTTCCTTGTTGTGCAGCGCGTGTAGCTTGATGGATCGGGTGTGGATGTACGGTTCTCGTACGAACCAAGCATACCTTGACGGTGTGACGAATTTTCTGAGAGTTGCCGAGGAGGATAGGTTGAAGAAGGGTGTTGAATATATATATTGTCCTTGTTGCGATTGTAGAAATGAGAGATCATTTCTCGGACACAACTCAGCCCTACAGATCCAAGCGCACTTGATTATTAGGAGCTTCAAACCGGACTACGCGTGTTGGACCAAACATGGTGAAGAGCAGAACATGTCACAGGAAGACGTTGGCATCGTCAAAGAACCCGAAGTCAATGAAAGGAGAGAACATGGCGACGAAGTAGGTGCAGACGATGATTGTGGCCGCCACGAGGAAGTAGGTGCAAACGATGACTGTGGTGGCGCAGAGGACGATGATAGGTTGGATCAGATGCTGCGCGATGCCGACGTGAACTTTAATACTGAGAGAGACTTACACAAGTTCATGTACTTGATTGAGGACTCAAAGAAACCTTTGTTTCCGGGTTGCAAGCCGAAATACACAAAGCTGTCATCCGTGCTCGAGCTGCTCCAACTGAAAGCCAGCCATGGTTGGTCAGACAAGAGTTTCACGGCGCTCCTAGGTCTCCTCTCCGAGATGCTTTCGGATGGTAACGAGCTGCCCAAAAACACGTACCGAGCAAAGCAGGTGGTTTGTCCCCTGGGGATGGAGGTAGAAAGGATACATGCATGTCGGAACGACTGTATCCTGTACCGTAATGAATTATCAAACTTGCGTTCATGTCCAGTGTGCAAAGCATCTCGTTACAACCGTAAGAGCCAACCAGATGACGGCGAGTCTTCCATCGAGCAGAAGAAAGGAATTCCCGCTAAGGTGGTGTGGTACCTGCCCGTAATTCCGCGTCTGAAGCGTTTGTTCGCGAACCCAAAAGAGGCCAAATTGTTGTGCTGGCACTCGGAGGACCGTAAGAAAGATGGAAAGCTAAGACACCCTGCCGATTCCGCGCAGTGGAGAAACATCGACATGATCTTCGAAAACTTCGGTGCGGAGCCGAGGAATATAAGGTTCGCGTTGAGCACGGACGGAATGAATCCTTTCGGCAACATGAGCAGCCGGCACAGCACTTGGCCAGTTGCTCTTAGTATGTACAACCTACCACCTTGGCTGTGTATGAAGCGGAAGTACATCATGATGTCACTGCTTATCCAAGGGCCGAAGCAACCTGGGAATGATATTGACGTCTACCTAAGACCTTGGGTGGAAGATCTGAAAACACTGTGGAACGAAGGGGTGCAGGTATGGGATGCGTACAAACAAGAAAACTTCACCCTACACGCCATGTTGTTCTGCACGGTCAATGATTTGCCTGCCCTACGCAACCTTTCGGGCCAGAGTAAAGAGCCAGACAAGGCTTGCCCTCAGTGCTTGGATGGTACGGCGAGTAGGTGGCTGGCCCACTCCCGTAAGACGGTGTTCATGCGCCACCGTAGGTTCCTTAAGAGAAATCACCCGTACCGCAACATGAAGGACCAATTTGACGGGACGAGGGAGAGAGCTTTATGTCCAGGCATTACAGCGGGCAAGAGGTGTACGATATGGTTAAGGATATCGGTGTTGTCCTTGGAAAGAGTGGTAAAAAAGCGAAGGCCAGCGGCATGTGGAAGAAGAAATCAATATTTTGGGAGTTATCCTACTGGCAGCACCTTGAAGTTCGCCACTGCATCGACGTTATGCACGTAGAGAAGAACGTGTGTGACAGCCTGATTGGTCTCTTACTCAATATTCCAGGGAAGACGAAGGACGGCCTCAACGCACGCCTCGACTTAGTAAACATGAAGATCAGGCCCGAGTTGGCACCTGAGCCCTCCCAACAAGGCAGAACAAGGCTTCCTCCGGCCTGCTATAACCTGAAAAAGGCCGAGAGGACCGAACTATGCCGGTGCTTGCAAGGTGTGAAAGTTCCGTCCGGTTATTCCGCCAACATCTCGAAACTTGTTTCGATGGAAGATCTAAAATTGGTCGGCATGAAGTCCCACGATTGCCATGTGTTGATGACACAGATGCTTCCTGTTGCAATCCGAAATATCCAGCCGAGCTATCTCCGAGACACAATCACTAGGCTGTGTTACTTCTTCAACACAATCTCTCAGAAGGTCATCGATCCCGAAGCAGTAGATGTGTTGCAGGCCGATCTGGTGAAGACATTATGTCATCTTGAGATGTACTTTCCTCCGTCGTTTTTTGATATCATGGTCCATGTTACCGTCCACCTCGTGAGAGAGATAAAGATCTGTGGACCGGTATTTCTACGCCAGATGTACCCGTTTGAGCGGTACATGGGAATTCTCAAGCAGTACGTACGAAATAGATCTCGTCCAGAGGGCAGCATCGTCGAAGGTTACACAACCGAAGAGGTGGTCGAGTTCTGTGTCGATTACATGGACCAGCTCAAACAGATAGGTGTGCCTACGTCTCGCCACGAGGGGAGACTGGATGGCAAAGGGACCATAGGAAGGAAAACACTCATCCCTGACTACGCGTCGTTATCTCAAGCCCATTTCGCAGTCTTGCAACACATGACTGAAGTTGCCCCGTATATCAACATGCATAAGGACGAGCTGCGCAGAGAGAATCCAGGCCGTACGGAGGCTTGGCTTACCAGACAGCACAACCACAGCTTCAACAACTGGTTGCGGGTTCGAAGTGCTAATAGTACAACAGAGGAGAATATTGGCTGGTTGGCCAGATGGCCAAGTCACACGATCTTGAAATTTAAAGCCTACGAGATAAATGGGTACACCTTTTATACCAGAGCACAGGATACGAAGTGCACGGTACAAAACAGCGGTGTCCGCATAGATGCCTTCCAGGACAAACGTGGGGTGTGTGCGTACTACGGGTACATTGAGGAGATCTGGGAACTCGACTATGTACGTTTCAGGATCCCCCTCTTCCGGTGCCGTTGGGTCGCACTCTCAAGTGTTAAGGTTGACAAGTACGGCATGACTACAGTGGACCTCGAACGTGCCGCATACAAAGAGGAACCATTCGTACTCGCTAAACAAGCTACTCAGGTCTTTTATGTCCAAGACCCGGCAAATCAGAAACTTCACGTAGTCCTTCAGGGGAAAAGAAGGATTGTCGGAGTTGAGAATGTCGTGGACGAGGAAGAGTACAATCAATTTGATGAGTACCCTCTTGGAGACGGCACCGCGCTTAACGAAGAACAACTACCGTTCGGGGCCACCTGCTATCTGCGCGTCGATCATCAAGAAGGGCTGGTTGTTAAAGGAGATTAGGTTGTTTTGTGTGATGTAACCATAAAATTGTACATATGAAAATATGAATTTATAAAAAAAGTTCAACTCGTTTAGAGTTCATATGAAGTTTCTATGAATTTTACAAGTTTAAGGCATTTTTTGCATTCAATTTTATGAATTCCCAATGAATCAGTAATGTCTATTTTCATTAATTTACATAAAATCACCCCCAAATCCGTAAATAAATTTGTGGATTAGCACGGTTAAGTCTTGTTGCTCTCAGCCGTGTTCTTTGTAGCATTTAGAAGGTGGGGATGAGTCAATTTAAGAAAAGCCCTAAGGAAAAAATCTCCAATTTTGAAGAAATCCCCAAAATCACCCCAAATCCCTAAATAAATTTTGGACTTACATAAAATATGGTTCACATTGTTTAAAAAATGCCATTAAATGCAATATGAAATAAAAAAAAGGTAAAAAAAGAAAAAATGCCAGCCTACCACTGGGGTTTTGGTTTCCAAAGCCTGCACCCAAATCAAGCCCATCACAGGCGACATGGGCTCAAGCCCAAGTCAAGCCCATAACAGGCGACTCGGGCACAGGCCCGTACTGCCCAGCGGCCCCAGTGGCCAGGCCCATAGGGCGGGAGATCTGCCGAATACATTTGGTTGAGAGAAGCTCGACGACCCCTGCAACCGATGGGTATATAAACCGGTCGAAACCAAGGTGAACTAGCGAGGTGGGACTAAAAGTCCCACCCCGCGTACGCTCTGCGCGGCGCCGTATTAGTGCAGACGGCTCCACATTGAGACCTGTCTGCACTAACGTTAGTGCAGACGGCTCCATATGGAGAACCGTCTGCACTAATCAGTGTCCCGCCTGCACTATTAGTACAGACGGTTCTCAATATGGAGCCGTCCGCACTAACGTTAGTGCAGACAGGTCTCAATATGGAGCCGTCTGCACTAATGCGTGGGGGCGCTTTCCAGTGGGAGAGGCGGAACGCGGGAAGGTGGAAGGCGCGCGCTGGGGTAAACGGGCCGGCCGAGGTGGCCCAACAGGCTTCGGCCTCTTTTCCTTTAAAGATTTTTCTTTTTCTTTTATACAGATTCATTCCTCCTGTCATTTTATGTATAAATATTTGTCCAAAAATTATGAACTTTTTACAGGCGCCTTCTAACATTATTTGGAACCTGCTGTAGAAGTTTGAGGTGATTTGGAGTTAATTTGAATAGGGTTCTAGTTCAAAGCTAGGGTTTGACCTAATTCGATGATTTGAACTAGAGCTAGGTCCTATCCTTCTCCAAAAATTCTGAAATTTGGCATGAAGTTAATGTTCCCCTATTTATGTCCATCCCTGAAGTTTGGTGAATTTTTATACTCATTTGCTTGCCCATTTTCTATGATTTTCAGAAGTTTAAGTCATTTCTAGTAATAGATAACCCTATTTCTAGTAATAAATAACCTTGAAATTTTTTCTACCCTCAAGATATACCATTACATGTTCCATGTCAAAATTTGGCATTTTTCGGGGTTCGTTTGCTATATTTAAGTCATTTAGTGCATTTCTACGCATTTAGTGAATATAATTCAAATTTGAACTGCAAGTGCATGAAAAATTTGGCAAAATTATGATGAAAAATCCTATTTGTGGTCTTTAGTCTATGTTTAGGCCTTATCCAAGAAAAGGAAAGGAATTCCAAACATCAAGGTGCCAACACTCGACCCCGAAGATGGAGGTTATTGGTTTTTTAATTCGGAAAAATGCAAACGAAGTCAGAAAAACATGAAACTTGGCATGGTGCCCTCATATGGCATCAATATGCTGTGGTAAAAATTTGAGAAGGTTTTGCAAAAGTTGTGACGTACACTACTTAGAAACCCCAAGATCTCTGAGGAAGAATCTAGGTTTTGAGAGGGAACGGGTCAGATTTGAAGACAAAGTGACGATTGCTTCATCGGTTAACCTTGAAATTTTTTCTACCCTCAAGATATACCATTACATGTTCCATGTCAAAATTTGGCATTTTTCGGGGTTCGTTTGCTATATTTAAGTCATTTAGTGCATTTCTAGGCATTTAGCGAATATAATTCAAATTTGAACTGCAAGTGCATGAAAAAGTTGGCAAAATTGGGTTGAAAAATCCTATTTGTAGTCTTTAGTCTATGTTTAGGCCTTATCCAAGAAAAGGAAAGGAATTCCAAACATCAAGGTGCCGAGACTCGACCCCGAACATGGAGGTTATTGGTTTTTTAATTCCAAAAAATGTAAACGAAGTCAGAAAAACATGAAACTTTCCATGGTGTCATCATATGACACCTAGAGGCTATGGTAAAAATTTGAGAAGGTTTAGCAAAGAAACTTTGCATGGTGTCATGATATGACCCCTTTTGGGAGATAAACGCCAGACTCCTTGGCGTTTGATTAAAAAAAAGGTAAAAAGAAGAAAGAATGCCCGGCTGCCACTGGGGTTTTGGTTTCCAAAGCCTGCACCCAAATCAAGCCCATCACAGGCGACATGGGCACAAGCCCACATCAAGCCCATCACAGGCGACTCGGGCACAGGCCCGTACTGACCAGCGGCCCCAGTGGCCAGGCGGAGGATCTGACGAATATGCTCGGTTGAGAGAAGCTCGACAGCCCCGCTCAAAGAACGGTATATAAACCGGTCGAAGCCTACGTAAACTAGCGAGGTGGGACTAAAAGTCCCACCCCGCGTCGGCTCTGCACGGTGCACTAATAGTCCAGACGGTTCTATATTGGAAAGCGTCCGCACTAATTAGTGCAGACGGCTCCATATTGAGACCTGTCTGCACTAACGTTAGTGCGGACGGCTCCACATTGAGAACCGTCTGCACTAATGTAGCAACGCCTGCTACATTAGTGCAGACGATTCTCAATGTGGTTAGTGCGGACGGCTCCACATTGAGAACCGTCTGCACTAATGTAGCAGGCGCTGCTACATTAGTGCAGACGGTTCTCAATGTGGAGCCGTCCGCACTAACGTTAGTGCAGACAGGTCTCAATATGGAGCCGTCTGCACTAATAGTCCCGACGGTTCTGTATTGCGGACCGTCTGGACTACCTTCTATAATAAATCCCCTCTTTCGCCAGCCGCGCTCCAGTTTCAATTTTTGCTAAGTACCCTAGCCTGTCGCGCCCGAAGCCTTCTGCCCCGATGACGACACCGCCGCCCCGACGCCATCCCTCTGCCCCGACGCCGCCGCCGCCCGGAGCCCTCGACCCGACGACGCCGCCGCCGCTCCGATGCCATCCCTCTGCCCCGACGAGGTAGCCGCACGAAGCCCTCGGCCCCGACGCCGCCGCCGCCCTGAAGACCGCTGCCCGACGCCGCCGCCGCCCCGAATCCCTCGGCCCGGCGCCGCCGCCGGCCTGAAGACCACTTCCCGACGCCACCGCCGCCCCGAATCCCTCTGCCCCGACGCCGCCGCCGCTCCGACGCCGCCGCCGCCCCAGAGCCCTCTGCATGTAGGGTTATCTTTTGCATTCGGATGAATATTAGTAGATTCAAAAGGAAATGTGATCAACACTTAGTGAAGTATTTACAGTAACTTATGTTCTGCTATAAGACCCGGAGGTAAAATTAGAAGTAACCAGGGTGAAATTTGGAGACTAATTGTGCTTAGTTAATAAATTACTTATATTATTAGCTACCACTATTCTCTAATTGTAGCTTAGCTAGTAGTAGCAGTTTGATAAGCAGGTTGACAGGTCTTAGCTGATGTATAGCAATAAATTTCAAGTGTGATTATTGGGAACGGTTAAGTAAAGCATCAGTTATGTCACCGATAATTTCTTGAACTGATTAGTTGGTCATCAATGGGATGTATTAAGCTGTACCAGCCGGCCATGCATTAGTTGATGCATCAGTTTAGCTAATTAGTTCCTAATTGCCAATCACCTTGTTTATTAACTAAATGAGCAGGTTTTAACCGGGCATAGTATTGGCATCAGTTAAGATATCCAACAATTAACTTATCTCTTTTCGGCATCAATGGACAATCGGAACATATTAATCATTCAAGTTTTCATGCTATGTTAGTTTGATTAGGTACAACTTGGTGAACCTTCTAAGTAATGATTACCCACATCACCTAGTTTATTGGTCTATTACTTGTACTGATAAGTGATTAGCTAATAGTTAGAGCGGCTAACATATTTAGTTAATCCAACATGTGCGTGAGAGTATGAAGCACTTCCTAAATGTCTCAATAAGGGGATTGACAGCTCACTAAGGAGAATAGAACCTAACTACAAACATTAGCTCGGTTAGGGTTGCAAGAATCTTGCGATGTATGTGGAGGATCGATGAAGACATTTGGAAAGGTAAACCTCCGATGAGGGGTGTTAGGGGACTCATACATGTGTGTGCATACAAAAAACTTTCTAAGTCTAGCTAGAGTTCATGTGTCTTTATATGAAAATGTCTGGAATCTTGTCGTGTACTGCATGTCTGAATTTTCGTCTTTTGAAGATGGCGTCCGGAGGAGATGAAAGTGAACAGCCGGTGGCCTCTTCTCCCCGACAAGACGAGCCGCACGTGTCTCCTCAACCGGCTCAACCGATGCTCTCCCAACCTGCAGAAGCCTCGTCTCGTGAGCAAACCGAAGAATCGGGTGGGCAGAAGCGAAAGCGAGGTGGCCGAGGCAAAAATAAAATGCCCACGGGTCACTACACGATAACTCAAGTCAGTGCTGAGGGTGTGCCCGTATTGCCTCAGCAGGCTCAGGCGGCATTCCGTAGAGCGTGCGCCTCACTGGCGAGGGAAAAGATCCCGATAACATACGCCAGCTGGCCGTCAGTGCCGGATCACGAGAAAGAGTTCCTGTGGAACACCATCCAAGGACAGTTCGACTTCCCGGAAGGTACCGAGCAGGCCGTGGAAAGACAGGCAAAAGCGAAGATGGGCAAAGCGTGGAAGACCTTCAAGAGCGAGCTGTACAACACGTACGTCAAGAACGATCTTATGCCCTACAGGCAGGACCCGAACACTTACGGGTACCTGGAGGATCAATGGGCGGAATTCGTGGAGAGGTGCACGTCGGAGGAATTCGTGCAGCGGAGTCAGGCAAACAGGGCGCGCCAGGCATGCAACGTTCACCCCCACAGGCTCGGAAGCAGTGGGTATGCGCGCAAGGAGTTGGAATGGAGAACAGAGGACGAGCGGGCGTCTCAGGAGAGTCGCGACACGCCGTTCTCCCAGATCTCAGAGAGGCGGGCCTGGAACTGGTATCGCGCGAGAGCCAACATCTCGGCTGATGGCACCGTCGCCTTCAACAAGCCCGAAACCGTCCAGGTGGCTGAAAACATTATGCGACTGTCAGAACAAGCCGCTCAAGGAACTTTCCAACCAGCCAGGGAGAAGGACATACTAACCTCGGCTCTGGGAAACAAAGAGCACCCGGGTCGAACGCGTGGCCTGGGGGTGACGGTTCCATGGAAGATTGGATTCCCCGACGATGCGGAACAGTACAGGAGTCGGAGGAGAACAAAAGCAGAGCGCGAGGCAGCCGAGCGTGAACGGATGAAGAAAGAGCTGATGGACGAAATATTTGTAGGCCTAGAAGAGAGGATCGATGCAAGGGTCGAAGAACGGGTACGGCAGATAAGACAGAAGGATGCAGCCGTCGGGGCCGAACGCAGCCCCGCAGCCTCATCCCCACATGGTCGGCGCCGGAGTAGCTGCGCATCCGTGGAAAACGAGAATGCCGAAGACGTGGAAGAACAATCCCCACTGCAACACGTTCGAGATGACGACCGCGCCGACGACTTACCTAATTTCGACCCTATTCTGCCTGAAGACGTCAATGAAAGATTCCCTCTCGACGAGATAGCGGTGGCAACCAAGTGCAAGCTCCTCGTGCCCAGCAGTTTTGGCCCCGGTGATATGCTTGAGGCTGGCCAGGGGTTAGTATTTCCACCTTCAGAAAGCACGATGACGGTGCACGGAGTTCCGCTAGCGGCGGATAACGCTAAGGTGGCAGTGGACATGGTGCATGCGAATTGCAGATCCTTCAGACTTCCTGTACCGCCGGAGGACGACGTCACGACACTGGGGCAGGCCCTCCACACGTTCATCCAGTGGCCGAAGAAGTACATTTCCCTGGTTGCCCCTCCACCTCCTCCACGGCCGCTGTCTCCGGTGCATTACGGTAAAGATTTCTCACGCCGTCCTCCTCCACCGAAGGTGAAATCCGCCTCAGCACGATCTCAGCAATCTAGCAGATCTAGCCAACAGGCTGCCAACACAGCTCCTCAAGCTCAGCGTAGGGCCACCAGAAATAGCACAAAGTCGGCCAAGGGCAAAGAGGTAGACGAAGAACCGGAGATAAGAAAATACACGGAACGGCAGCCGCTAGTGACACGGGCGGCGTTAGAGCGACTTGGTTGGGCAGCTCAGATTTTGCACGATTATTACATGAAGAGGTCTAACGAGGAGACAGAGCTTCCTCAGAATATCTGCGCCGCGTACAAGCGGCAACATTTCCTTCATGCAGGTGGAACCTTTACCATCGAGTTCTCGAATTTATCAGACCTCTACCATCATGACGCCCTCGATGCCAGCCTATTAAGATGCTGGACACTGTAAGTGTTCTCAATCACTGTTTAAGCTAAATGAATTGCCTAACTTATTGATACGCTCTTTCAATGACATTACTTTTATGTGCAGACATATGATTCAAGAGGCTAGGATAGATAACCCTAATATCGGATTCCTCGATCCGGGAGTGGTCATATGCACAATGGTCCAATTCCAGCCGAACGAGGTCGAGGATTACATTTCGGACGCCATGCTCGTTCAGTGTACTAAGCGCGCCATTCTTCTACCGTACAACTATGGCTTCCACTGGATGCTCGTCGGCCTCGAGCCAGAACGTCTACATGCCACGTACTTCGACTCTAGGGACTACCCACCAGAGAAGTACGCAGATTTGACGACGGTGCTCAACGGGGCGTTCAAGAAATATGTTGCCAAGGGCGGGCTTGTGAAAACAACAAAAACCAAACCTACCCACCGATTTCATTTCCCGGTAATAATTCCTCCCTCGCCCAAGAATAATCACCTCGCACGTTCTAATATGTATTCGGTAAAACTAAATTACCCTGCAAGTAACCATGATTTCTACAGTGCCACAAGCAGCCGCCGGGCAGCAATCTCTGTGGATACTATGTGGCGACATATATGATGCAGATCGTTGGCTCTAGTCCGGTAGATCTGGAGGTTAGTGTCATTACACTATATGTAGTTCCATTTTTCATCGTTCGGACGTCGTGCCTAACCTAGCTATTTAATTTCCTTGTGCAGACTTTGAAGTTCCCTACAGATGAGCTCGACACTGAGGGCGTCTCGATTGTTCAAAAACGGTTAATAGCTTTCATATTTAGAGAGGTGTTGAAGGAGACCGGAGAGTTCCATTGTCCTCAAATTGCTCCTCAATGACTTGAGAGTTTTTTTCACTAACAATGCATGTAAATGACTTTGTGGTTGTCGAGAATGATCTTTTAAGTTTGCTTCTGAATGTTATGTCTAAGATCAGTGATTACATTGTGTGTCTGTGTATGCTATGCCCGTGATTGATCACTTTGTTTCTAACGTTTTCACTGCCGCACGGCATCGTTACCCTGCCGCACGGCTGCCGCGGCAGCAACGTCGCCCTGCCACACTGCTGCCGCGGCAGCAGAAACCTCTGTTTTCGCTGCCGTGGCAGCAGGCGGTAGCACTGTCGCCCTGCCGCACTGCTGCCGCAGTAGCGGAATAAGTCATTTCCGCTGCCGAGGCAGCAGGCGGCCGCAACGTCGCCTTGCTGCACGGCTGCCGCGGCAGCCGAAACGTCCGTTTCAGCTGCCGTGGCAGCAGGCGGCACTACCGTAGCCCTGCAGCACTGCTGCTGCGGCAGCGGAATCAGCCATTTCCGCTGCCGCGGCAGCAGGCGACAGCATGCCGCCTTGCCGCACGGCTGCCGCGGCTGCCGAAACGTCTGTTTTAGCTGCCGTGGTAGCAGGCGGCACTACCGTAGCCCTGCAGCACTGCTGCCGCGGCAGCGGAATCAGCCATTTCCGCTGCCGCGGCAGCAGGCGGCAGCATGTCGCCTTGCCGCACTGCTACCGCGGCAGCAGAAACAGGTTGTTTCTGCTGCCGCGGCAGCAACGCTCTCCTAACACAGCATTTGTGCAGACGGTTCCAGGGGTAGAACCGTCTGTACAATTAATTTATGCAGACGGTTCTGAAAACGGAACCGTCTGTACAAATGCTTTTGAAGTACTGTTCTATGCATTTGTGCAGACGGTTTTGTTGTTGGGAGCCGTCTGTACAAATGCTTCGGAGGCACTGTACCAGATAGTAGTACAGACGGCTCGTGTGTGGAGCCGTCTGTACTAAGTGTTTGTACAGACGGTTCAATAACCGTCTGGACAAAGTTCATTTGTCCAGACTGTTTCGTCCAGACGGTTCGGAAAACCGTCCCGCCCGGTGTTTCCGAACCGTCTGGACAAATGAATTCTGTAGTAGTGACGCATAATGCAACTTGGATTCTTCCTTCCCTTCTTGAGAACATGACGCAAACGGTGGCGTAACCAAGTCGAGATGGGTATTCCATTGTTGATTGACAACCCAACCTATATACCTAAAAATCAGGGATTTGTTAGGCATAGGCAGTCGGACCATCACTCGCTGGCCTAGAACATAGAAGAAGAGCTCCATCGATTGCGAAACTACTAAAATATTAGGATGATATAGAGCTCATGTGCCCATCTAGCTTGAGGTTTGATTCATCTCTAGCTCCACCTCCGCTATCAAATATCGCACGTAAATTATTGTCACTAGTCATCAGTCTGTGTATCATACAGACTAGTAATTTTGAATATTGATTGTACATGAAGATTTAGAGTAATTTTAAATGTAAGAAAAACTCAAGAATTTATTTGTGAGAGATTACTACTGAAAATAGGTAATAGTTTAGTTTGGGTAGTTTGGGTACCCAGGGGAAAAAGAAATTATATTATGCAGTGATTTTAAAGGTTTGTATCGCTTTGTCAAATACCTATTTGGGGTCGATTCCAACATGATTGTGTCTTGGTTAGACATGTGTTCTGTCTGGTGTAAGACTAGACCAATGACTTAATTTGACTCCATGGAGATGTGTTTTGTCCTATATAGAAGTATTCTCCTTTTCTCTGGTGACCAACACTTAATTGGAATTCACTCACATCCCTAGTGATACATAAGTCTATATGTTGAGATCCAAGCCTTATAATCTGTAAATGAATAGCTTGGATTTTCTCTTTTTTCGTTTAAGTTTGGGAATTTATAGATACATTTAGGAATTATCTCATATGAATATGGTGGAGACTGGGATCATGTGGCAATGGGTTCCCGATACCAGATACCTGACGGGTATTTATCCATGTAGGAACTGCGTATGAGAAAATATTTTACCCGATGGGATGCTAATGAGTGAAATCCTTATCCACCGGGTAAGCCGGGGCTGGGGACGGGACCCTAGTACCTGCCCCCCGACACTCGGCGGGTACCATTAATACCTATGACCAGACCCGCAACACAAAATCAAACAAAAATCTATTATTGGTCAGCTTTACGCCACAACCAAAATCCTGAGACTAGAGCGTGCAATTAGTAAATGTATTGTACTATGTAGTTGCATTAGTGCCCTATCAATAGATCACATATGGGTATGTTTTGACAAATTTTGCCTCGTTAATTATCACATGTAATGTATTAGTTACCATACTACTAGTAACAAGTTATCATTTTATTGAACCCTATGCCCTATTGCTAGCATGCATGTTAGATAGAGTTTCTCAGACAGTTCAAGACTCGACCACTATGTTTAGAATAGATGACGGGGAGGTGTTTGGGTTCACAAGTCCCCACCGACGTTGAAATATGGCGGGATTATGTGAGGTTTCATCTTTATTGAGTGGACTTACAGATGTGAAATGCAAATTATTACTATGTGCTGATAACTATAGATATATAGCCCGATAAATATAGTGAACCGGTTAGATAAGTATACACGATACCATTTGCCTGAATGAGATGGCATTATTGTGTGATGATAACAACAAAGAAACAACATGTTAGCTACATTGAGAACAGGATAGATAAATACTTAGGTGTATCATTTTCCTAAAGACAGTCTTACATAGTAGTGCACCAATGCTCTGAAACTCATATCTTATAACCTAATAAACATTGCACAATCCACGATAACTCTCGTATTAGAAGCTGATAACTTCTTATGTCAAAAATAAAATCATCGGATCATACCCAAGTGGGATTTAGTTTTGAAGCCCTTGTCAAGATGAATCCAATAGTAAAATTAGATTATAGATCGAGAAAACCATTAAATAGAATTAGGAGTTTAAGTCAGTTTGCATATCCGAATTTTAGAGTGTGTCGGATTACGGGACGTAAGGATTCTTTCCTCATACTGTGCGACAATTTTAAATTTTTTACATATCATAGTAAAGTGATACTCCATCCAGTTCACAAAGGCTGACATTTCCGGACAAGGGTATGGTCTCCAAAACACATCTTTGACCACTAATTTTTATTATAATATATTTCAAAAAATCAATAATTTTTACATATTATAGAAATAATTTTTAAGACAAATCTACACATATGATTTACAGGTATCTAATATAAATTTTTAGAAAGGTATGAGTAGTCAAAGATTTATTACTTTGACTAGAGCCATGTCCACTTTTTTATGAACTAGAGGGAGTATAAGGCTTAGCATTTGATCCTTGCCCCAAAATCAAGATTTACTGGCCTAAATAATTGTAATGATGTAGCTTAATATAGATGCTCCCGAAGAGGCTCCAGTTAGTAAATTATAAGATTTTGCATGCATATCAAAGACCGGTGCACAGGTTTATTTAAAAACCTTGTTAAAAGATGAGTTTACTCCAATTAGTAAAATATGAGATATTCCATGCCTATCGAAGACCGGAGCACAGGATTATGTAAAAAACCTTGTTAAAAGATGAGTTTACTGCGCAGATTTGCCTGAGGTGGGTGTATGAGCAAGGTGACAGTGTGTTGGTGAAGACTTACAATGAGAAGAGGATGCAGAAGAACCTCGCCATTCTCGATTGGGAGCTCACCGATGACGAGAGGCGGAAGATAAGCGAGATCCCCCAGCAGAGGGGGCTGCCGGGATGGGAGTTCACCTCCGACAATGGGCCCTACAAGTCCCTTGAAGATCTCTGGGATGGTGATGTGTAGGGTAGCTACACAAATTGAGAATCAGATCGTACATGCTGGTGATCTAGCATGTATCCAATAAAAGAACCTGAGATCTTGTACCCAAATAATTTCTTATTTTGCTCTCTTCATATTAGACAATGGTATTTCTTTTTCCCGAAGTATTAAAAAAGAGCTTAAAAAGAGTAAACTCCCGAGCTAATAGCAGATATACACAAGCGAACAAATTAAATGCTAAACACATGCTTTTGTTACAAGAGACACTCTTCTTACACGCTAGCTACATCTTTTTGTACGTTCAAGGCCATCTCTCTTGCACATTTTGATATTCGGCCTCGAAAAGCTCACAGTTTTTTCCTTTCAAATGTTCCAACATGCATGCATGTGTAAACACCCACAATGCAGTACGTGAAACTAGTCCCTCCCTGTTGTTTGCACCTTTTGTAACGCCACCTCCATGAATCTTGTTGAGTCCCATGTTGCTACGGTAAAAAAAGAAATTTTAGGCCTCCGTCAAGTGGCAATAGCAATTTTAGCCCCCTCCAAGACACAAAGTCAAATTTGATCCCATGAAACAACGGACAGGCGGCAGGTGACATGTCGCACGACAGGGCCCGTGTCGTGGCCTGGAGGCGCAACACGTGGCCTATCACGGGCTGGATCCACAACAAGCCACGTATCGCGCCTCCAGGCCACGACATGTGGCCCTGTCGCACGGCTGTCGCGTGCGCTGACACGCTATCAGGGGTGGGACATGCGACATGTCCCGTCACAGGTTGGACCCGCGATATGTGTCACATGTCGCCTATTCGTTGCTTCGGGAGGTCAAATTTGACTTTGTGTTTTAAAGGGAGCTAAAATTGCTATTGTCACTACTAAAATTGCTTTTTTGCCTGTTGCTACAGAACGTGCTGGGTGTATGCATGTGCTCATCCAAAGTTCAAGTTTCTTCCATGCATGATTAGGTAAGAGCAATGGATAATCAAGTGTTGGGCTGTTTTCCGGGTGTAGACTGCAAAGGAATAGTAGCTCGTATGTGTATAGATCAGGGTTCTGTTAACCGATCGGTGTTTTCGCTTACCGAATCAGATAAATGGTCATACCGGAGAATAATACCTATCTGGACAAAGTTTGTGCAAATTCGACAACTTTTTGTCAAATTTCTTCAAATGTCGTTTAAATAATTAATGGAATTTACCAGCGGTAATAATCTGGCATTCTTTTGTTACTGCCGGTAACTGGTTCTACGGAGCCTGACCGTTCTCCAAAACTTGGTATAGACAGAAGCAAACTGCAAACTAAGTGGGTGTTTTGATAAATTCCGAAGTAAATTATCCGTGAACGTACCTTGTTTGATGATGATGCATGTATGAACCTGTCAGCCTAAAAATATGTGCTCCTACTTTCTTGTGCTGCAAAAATGTATGACTTGTGTAATTACACGTCTGTTTTAGAACCTATTCTTTTCTATCTTCTGTGCAACACGTAAATAGACATATCTAGAGCCCAAATTTATAGGTTTGTGTTTCATCGGGCAATGTACGTATGTTACTAAAAAGATCAACATTTTTTAAAACTTTCCAGTGGCATTTCTTATTTCTAGGAAACAACCGGGTATACAGGCACAAACTTAGAGCATCCATAATGAGAGCCGAATAGCGTGGTCAAATTCGTTTCGAGGGCTTTGGCACCGGTGCTCATCAATGGCCAAATCGCAAAAACTGGGAACCGGAGCAGCTACTTGCTCCGGTGCCAAATTTGGTTGAGCAGTAGAAAACGAATTTGTTGCTCTGCTTTCCTCCCACCTCGCGAGATGGCACGGACACTCCCGAGCCCGACGCGAGAGAACGGCCGGAGCAGGACGCCATTGGTGGACGCCGGAGAAAGCAGAGAGTTGGCTAGCCGCCTCGCCTGCAGCATCACCTTGCGCCGCGCAACCGCCGCCGTCTCCTCTCGGCCATCGCGAACGAGGAGCACGTTGTAGAGCGAATTTGGGTGCCCCGAGCTGGGCTACTTGAGGAATTTGGGAGCGTCCTCCCCGTGAAGGAGGTGGTTGAGGAGAAAGAGAACCAAGATTTCTTTAATTAAGCAATGTTTAATCTAAAAATAAAGATGATTTTATACACCGGCCCAAACCCAAACCAATCCACCATAATAACCAACTTAATGATGGCGCCACCGGGTTTAGGCTCCACCGCCGTCAACAACTGGGAAATCTACGACGGCGCCGCCACGAGGACGCCGACCTGGTTGCCCTTTAGAGAAATTTGATACCACCTCTCTCTTCTCCAGCGAGGTAAAGCCTCCGCCATCCCGAGACCCATCGCCCACGGTAGCCATCCCGTGCATGACACTAGCCTCGTTTCATCCCAAAAATGGAATCGCCATAGTCTCCCGAGCCTCCCCATGCCAGCTGCCACCAACGGCGAGCTTCGTCAGTGACGCCATGATCCGGGAACCGAGCGCCGCTGCATCTCCCGTGTTCCTCTCCTCAAAACCGAGCGTCGGCTCGATTTGAAATCGAGGTGAGCCATTCAAGCCGAATTGAGCCCCACGCCCGGCTAAAAATACAGCCAGACTGACTTGGGTCTAAAATGGGCTTAGCCCATTTCCCCTTAAAAGATCAGCCCACTACTATTCACACAATACTCAACCCAATAGAAACCGAGACATTTAACCGACTTAGGCCGTCAAGCCCAACCCGACGTTAATAGTAACCAACCCGTTTACTACTCCTTAGCAGGTTCCATACTGTTCATCGACCCAACATGCAAAGAACAGTGATTGATGGTTTTGACGCGCGGAATCCATTTTTTCATTCCTTTCAACGTAAATCCCAGTCACCCTAAACCCTCAAAACCCTCCCCTTTTCATTGACATTATTATTTTTAGATTTATTTACATTTTGCTCTTAGCTCATATTATTGTGCCATAATTTATTTCTATTTGGCTCTTTTTGCAAATAGGACACTGTGAGAGCCTAAACTTAACTTCCAGACCCTCTCTGTGTATCTCTTCATCAGTCCAAGATCAAGCTGATGAACACAGACGAATTGATATCACTGCACACATCGCGAAACATTTTACAAATGAGTTATAGCAGCGATATGACTAAATAAAGTAACTAGAATTTATGCTCCTTACCATTCAGAAACACAGTGAAAAATAAAGCGTAGATGTCTCCATCTCAACCACAGGCAGTCGACGGAGGCCACGTGACCTAAACCTCAGCATTGACGTAGAAGATACCTCATAGTCTTCATCGTCCTGATAGATATCTGAACATGTCCAACAACCAACATGCTCGATGAGTACTTCACGTACCCAGAGTGCCCCCTCATTAGCAAACCTAGGACTACGTGCAGGCTTAAGCAAAGGAAAGGTTTTATGGCTCTTTTGCATAAAAGCAGTTTTGGTTATAATAGTACAGTAATTTCAAAGACATTATTTTGATGAAAACCAGTTTTAATATCAGGGATGTTTCTCATAAATGTGAGGGTCCACGGCCAACACGTGCGAGTAAGGCATCCGGCCTAAACTCGTACATAGGTTCCAACCACCTTTTCATATTTTCAGAACTGGGGTAGAGGGAATTAGTAAGGGGGAGAAAAACATGGCCTTTTCATCAGGAATGAGTTATGTGTCATCCATGACCGTGGATACGGCTAATCGATTAGTTTAACACTCTGCAGAGGTTGTACGCTTTACCCACATGACACAATTTCACCTTGTTGCCCACAAGTGGCCACTGGTAGAGTACACACCCGTCGGTGTACCGGCAGGGAGATTGTGATGAGGTCTTTTAGCTAATCTCCTCCCGATGCGACATGCCCACCGAGTCTGACACGAAGTTGAGAGTACGTCCCCACCCTCCGGCCTCCCATCTGTGCCAAGGTCCTCGTAGCTACGTCTACCCTTCTGCGGTACGGCTATGTCGACACCAAGACTCGACTAACCTACATAACCAAGCTAGTGTCCATATAGCATGTGGTCGTACTGTTTTCACACTTCTCAAAATCATGACTTCGGCCTTATTCGATACGGACGACCAATGGCTTCTTCAACTCATGAAGAATGACCATTTGCTCCTTTAACTCATGATTTAGCTATCGCCCGCACCTTTTAGATAGTAAATTTCACCCAGAGTAGAATAGGAAGAATAGAGAGAGAGAAAACAACGGGCATCCGGCCCTAGCTCAGCGAGCTCAACAAAGTTTCAATAATGATATCAATGATCCAAAAATCGTTCCTCCGAGCAGGCAAGGTAAAAGCATCCTAGGGATAATTAAGCATGGCTAAGAATTTCTCTACTCTATTCTGAATATATTAAAATAATCTACTCAGCGTAACAGGTAAAAGGATGACAAGCGGACAGGATACAGGTGTGTCAATCGACACGCTAGCTACGAGAATAAAACATATATAACAATAAAATATAATGACTTTAAAAATATAGGATCAACATGATCAAGAAGAGGAGACATGCCTTCATTGACGAGTTGGTCTTCTTCTGCAGGAACTTGTCCTTACCCAACATTGTTACTTCCTATCCATCGCAAAGGCAATAAAGTGCAAAACAAATAAATATAACTCCAAATTAGATACCAAATGAAAATACCAGAAGAATAGGGCTAGCAAGGTCGGATAGGTGTCGGAGGACAAAGATGAAGGGATAGGATTGTCAAAAGACAACTAGGAAGGTGTGAGATTATGTATCTCAACCAGATAGAGTACATGTACTCGAAGATGGTCTTCCGGATTAGGATCATTCTAGAAAAAGGATAGGTTTATGGGATATAGAATTTGCATGTCAAATGACTAAAGTTAATCCACATGCGAGATAGGGATAGATATGCAATTGGAGATATGATATGGTTGATGACGATCATAGATCACCCTTATCACCAATCATGGAAACCCGACATACTAGTAAAACAAATATGACCTATCATACTAGTAGACAAGCGAGGTCCTTGTATGCTAGTTGGCAAGAAATGATAATATGCGACATGTCAATCTATATGAACTACTGTGCAACATACAACTGGACATCATGTAACAAACTAGATAGACTAGACATGAAATCAAGATTAGGCAGGACATAGCATAGCACCAAACATACATGCAATCGTATGCCACATACAATAATATCAATCCTATTCATACTATTGTGTACAAACAGTGTAGCAATCAACCAACACATACTTCACTTAATAATAAATTATTTTAGTAAAGAATGATTATTAGCAACATATATACATATGTTATAATCAATACCTAAAGGTTAATCATGTATATGTGACAATACACCACCTTATGAACATGCAACATAAGATAACAAGCTAAGCATGCTAGTATATGTTATGATACAACACGCTAAGATACCATATAACCTTATCTAATATAGATATATACCTATATACTGACAATATGTAGATACATAAATTATCTTGCTATATAAAATACGGTAACATGGAATTCCTTCATGCTAGTACCACATATGAAATAACAATCTATGCGTCCAAATACATACACATTATATAACAACCAATTAACATGCAATATGATCAAGTAATAATAATTCAGTAAAGTGTTATTATTCTGACATATAAACGGTCAACAATATTAAGTCTAATTAATTAGATACATATATATCTCTATATGCAACTACATGATTATGCAACATAAAGTCATAATTGACATGTACAAATTAATTGTTCCAACAAATAATTTAACTATAAAAATGAGTAAAATAATGTGCTAAACAAATTCACAGCAAACTGTTATCTAAAATATGGAATGGACTGTGTATGTATGCATATACATATATGCAAACCGTTTGAGATGCATTGTACAAATATGAGCTACGCGTGCAATCTTAACCATGTTATAAGCAAATGTTCATATCACGACCAACCATTATATAGCAATCATTCAATAAACAAGAATTATACTATATATGCGCCCATGTTCTATAATGATATATGCACATACCACTATTTACTATACATCATGCAACAACAACTAAACTAAGTCACATTAAATAAATATTAAAAGTAGATAGATGCTAATCATATATTATGTAATACAGTAGATAACATTGTATAAACAATAAACAAAAACTACATAAGAACTATATATGTGACTATATGAAAATATGAAATACTATTCAATTGCATGATGAAAGGATGATCAAAATTATTAGATATGAACA
>JAGXJF010000636.1:0-230716 GCA_019208055.1 Stipa capillata
CAGGTCAGCCAGTGGAATGTAGATACGTTTGTCGGAACGTCGCCGCACAGCCTGGGGCAAAAGTATGACCACGCATAACGTAATTAATTAGTAGATGGACAATCGACACATGATTTCTACCTGATCCAGAGCATATGGAGTGTTTGTAGCAGCAAATACAAGGACCTTGTCATCATTATGGCCAACACCCTACATATTAAAGCATGGCAAAAATGTTGTTAGTAAAGCACATGACACCAGTGGTCGTGTACATCAGGCATTAGCTCATCGTTTAAATGATAGAAACCAATATCTCGCACAAGTTGAAATCAAATGGTGCATGAGGAAAAAAAGGAAATAAGGGAACAGCAAAAAGAAGAAGAATTACTACTGCTGTAACAACTTGATTCAAGAAACTACCTCAAGATGGCATTAGCTTTGCAAACTTAGGATAGGAGACAGACCAGGTGTTCTACAATGCTTCAAGAAGTTACCTGCATTTGCCTGTTCAAAAGGGACCCTATATGTGTTTAGTTCATGATATAAAGGTCTACCCTCATTGCTGCAATAGTCCAGTGCTTCAGCAATATGGTATGCAACTCTTAGATGCATAGCCCATTCAATAGTCTGGTTTTCCCCTGCAGAAGAGCAAAAGCAAGTATCACAAAAGTGAACCAAACCGTAGTTTTGTAAATTTTGCATAAATGATGAATGCAATCAAGATCACGTAAAGGAGAAAGCGCATGCATTATTATCGAGGTTCTAAATAAGTCAATACCAATGGCAAACTGTTACCAATAAAATTCAAAATTTACCCATGCAACCTAGTGTCAGGTCGTTCATCACCTAAAACATATCCTTGAAAGCACAACATATAGCAACTACTTCATACGCTACCAAGTATCAGCAGCCTAAATTCACTCAAGAACCCTCCCCATAAGCACATAAAAGCAACTAACTGCATTGGTCATAAGTCGCAACTACAGTCAATTCACTGTGACAAGATTCCACACTGAAATGGCCTAAGTCAATTCTAGGCATCCATCAGTCCAAAACA
Source organism: Stipa capillata (assembly GCA_019208055.1). Classification (NCBI taxonomy): domain Eukaryota; kingdom Viridiplantae; phylum Streptophyta; class Magnoliopsida; order Poales; family Poaceae; genus Stipa; species Stipa capillata. The sequence continues at coordinate 1,037 of JAGXJF010000636.1, forward strand.
ATAAGCATAACTTGTGAACACAGAGCAGTGATGTAATAAAATTATGTCCCACTGTTTAGTGAACTTGTGTCTTAATTGGTCCCAATCGATTCAAGGACATGCCAACGACAATTGAATAGGAATGTCAACAACGTTTGTCTTTTTTTTCCTGAACTTCCACACTAATCAGGAACTAAAACTCACCAGAACCGAAGCTTTTTGCGACATGTATTTACCGAAAATGGCCAAAAATTTTCAGACCGGGTTATCAAAAATGGCCCAATAGCTAAAGGATCAACACCGATATAGCAAACTTACAGTGGAAGAGGTGCTTGGCGAGGGTGTCGTTGGGCATGAACTCCGCGACAAGCAATCACTCGTCCCTATCGCAGCAGTAGCCGATCAGGTTCGCTAGCCGCCAGTGCTACAGCTTCCCCACCCCCTTCGCCTCCTCCTGCGAACAGAACCACACCAAAGCAAAGCCCCTTACATATAGCGAGTGAATTCCACACCAAACAACAAACTCCCAAATCCGGGGCGACGCGTACCACGAACTGCTTGGGATCGGGCCACACCATCTTGGTGAACTTCTTCACGGCGATCGAGCCGCGGCTGCTCTGCAGTTGCCCCTTGTACACGAAATTGGGTGCTTTCTCGCCGCTCTCTGACACGATGTTATCCGCTACGAACAGACACGATGCACTATCCAGGATGAGGCCTCCACCAGACCACACCTCCGCCATGCTCAACAGCCGCTTTCTTCTGCCACCAGCGGTGAAAGCTAGACCAACGTAGCCATTGGAGTCTGCTGCAATAGGGGCGTGGCGGGGCACGTGGATGCGGAGCATAGCGTGGGCAGGGGGGCAACAGAGGCGCGCGGCTGATGGGGCGATCGGCGATGACCCAGCAGGGGAAAAGAGGCAAGGCGGATCTGCGGGCGGGCGCACGGAGGTGGAGCACGAAAGCAGGCCGAGCGTAGAATAGGAGCACGTGGCGGAGATGCGAGCGGGCGCGCAGAGCCGGAGCACGGGGGCGAGCCGAGCATGGAATAGGAGAAGCGGGCGAGCACGCTGAGGCGTAGAACAGAGGCGGGCCGAGCGGGGAAAGGGGTAGCACGCCAGCGGACCTGCGGTAGAGGCAAGCGGGGCAAGCGACGGTGGATGCGTGCGGCTGAGCTGGCGGGGGTGAGGAAAGGGGCGCGGCGATCAAATCATCAGATGGCTATTGCGAAAAGGACGGAGGCGAAACACGCCGAAGTTCTCATCCGCCGGATCTGTTAGATCAAATGGCTGACATTGATTCTGTGTAAAATCTTGTGTAAACAAAATGTGGTGACTGTAGAAAAACAAAACTCGTGCTTTTAATAGTAGTGGAGATGGAGATTGAGATGGAGATGGAGACGGAGATGGAAAAGAGATGGAGACGGAGATACTTAGTCATCTGAGTGAAAGCAAAGCCGACCTGAAGCGTGAAACGAGTCCTTGGCATCCAGATTCGCACTTGACTTTGAGCACCGAATTGGCAAGCCCACCTATCAGATTGGGCCAGCCCATCCAATCCTAGGGAGGGATTCGGTGATATGGTCGGAGCAAGCCAATGACCACGTGCCATCACTTACCACCAACTCTTACATTATATTTTACTAGTAAACGTGCACGTGCAACTCACATCTCAACTATTGCAATTGGTCGTAGTACAATTTCATCAATTTTTTTGAAAATCAAGCACGCACAATGCAATCATATTGCCCAATATATACCAAAACAAATATGAACTCCTTTCTAAATTTGAAGTCATATCTACTCTAATATAATCCTAACAAATTTTGAAATTATCTTGTCAGACAAATATATTGTTTGAAAAGAACATTCCGGCAAATATTTTCAGCCACTGTTGAGATAAATCTCACATAATGTGACATTTTTCTTAATCATCCCCAATAATTTTGAGTATGGCCATATTAGACAGCAGCAGTTTTCAAACTATATATGTTAAAATAAAACAACGTTGCATGTGCAAAGTTGGATCACTTAAGGACGAAAGGGTAACTTACACATTGTATTGTGCTTAAGAATTATGAATTAGTGAACAAAAAAAGAGACTCATTGGTGAGAGCTCTAAATAATACTAAAACAATGACATTGGTTTCTATTCATTCTGGGTACCGTAAAAGAGCTCTATAACAATGTAATGTTGCTTGTGTGCAAATCTGATGCTAGCTACCCAAAGGCAGAAAAAAAGGAGACCTCGAAGAGGATAAGATGTTGGGGGCAAAATTAAGATTGGGTGTGCTCAGCCATGTCGGGAAGCCAAACAAGTGAGAATTCTGCATGGCCATTCCCATTTCTCAAAGAGCTCTTTTATGGTACCCCAGAATGAATATAAGTCATCCATTCATCCTAAACTAATGGCTAATATTATCTGTTACTCCAACACTAGAGCAAGGAGTACCACCTTTAAAAAACTAGGGAATATCTTAATACTAGGGGTAAAACCGAAATTAAAAAATAATTGACCTATTTTTCACATTGTCATTTTAGAATATATTTTTCATACCTTTTAGGCTCTAACCTTAATCCCTAATTTGCATTTTGCCATGGCGGCGCACAAGGGGCAGCCAACTCCATCGTCCTCCTTGTCTAATTCTAAGTAAAAAGTGATAAAAAATCACGCAATGTGGGGGTTTGAACCCAACAACCTTAAGTTAACAGCCTTGACAACCAACCAACTAAGCTAGACAAACTTCTTATTTAGTATACCAGGCACAATTTATAAGTAGCTAAATGGAGAGCGCATCAAAAAATAAAAAAAGATGCGCAATATTCGGGATGGCAGCGTGCACTGGCGAGGGGAGGAGGGGGCGGGCGCTGCTCGGGCCGGCGCTGTGCGCCAACGAGGAGAGGCGGCGGTGGCGCAGGGGGGAGGAGAGGCAACAGTGCAGGGGGAGAGGAGCGGCGACGGCGTGCGCTCGCGCGGAGAGGCGGCGGCGTGGGGGAGGGGAGCGGCAGCAGCCCGGGGGGAGGAGAGGCGGCGGTGCGGGGGGAGAGGAGCAGCAGCGGCGTGCGCTCGCACGGAGTGGCGGCGGCGGCGACGGCGGCGTGGGGTGGGGGAGGAGCGGCGGCGCAGGGGGAGAGGAGTGGTGCCGGGACGGGGAGAGAGGAGCGGCGGCACTGGTTGCTCGGGTGGCCGCGTGCGCCGGCGAGGAGAGGCGGCAGCGCTAATTGCTCGGGCGTGCGCCGGCGAGGAGAGGCGGCGGCGCAGTACCGCGGACACGCTGGAGCAAGATCGGGAGGAGAGACGCGCTGGAACAGGGATCGAGAGGAGAAAGCTAAAGTAGGAAGGTAAAAAAATCTTTTTTACCCTTTCAAATAGATGGTTAGATTAGATTAGTACTCCTATCTCAGTTTATATAGTATCAACGTACAGTAAAAAAAACTCTTCTCAAATATCACAAATGACACATTCCTTGGTTCGAACTCCATGTTTGCCTCCATATCTACTGACTTCCTAGCATATTGCAATGAACGTATTAACCTGCAAATAGAGCAGCGAGAGATTTAGAATGCGTACGAACTCAAAAGTGCCACAATAGCCTCAGGCAAACACGATTCGGCTTAAAGTCCTCTGGTCCATATACAAGAAAAGCGCTGGTTCCCAGCAATTGTAGATTGTCATCTCGCCAAGCTCGAGGACGGAGCTTGGATCATAAGCATCCCTCAACTCGAGGGACAACAGCTGAGGGCCGGGCTGAGATGTTGGCAACAGGTTGACACGGACTCGAAGAGCAAAGCAGGAGCGCACACATAAATCCTGAGTACCGGCGCCACGACAGTGAGCTGCTCCAAGCCATCCGAGTCAGCTTTCATTTGCAGGAGAGGCTCCGAGTGGATGGTGAAGTTGCCCACACCGTGGGCATTGCAGTTGGAGACGGTTAGTTTTCGTAAGGACGGGCACTGCAGCGAGGAGACAACGTCACCGAGGCCGCATGGACCGTGTAGATGGACGCGCTGCAGGCAGTGACCGGTGAGCCGGGCAGATACGATTAGGGAAGCGGGCACAGCGAGGCCAAGATACCCTAGGTCGAGTGAGATGGAGAGGCGGCGTGCGGCGATGGGGAGCCGGGCCGCCACGGTGCCGGGAGAAGCGTCCATGAGGAGGACGACGAGCAGGTGGAGGGAAGCGCTTCATTGGCGGCGAGGACATGGCATATGAGGGCGTGGTCGATGTCAGCGGAAAACTCCAGCTCCGGGAGAAGGGTCTAGAGTAGACATTAGCATGCGTGACCCGACCCGACTGTCTGGCCCGATCAGGCCCGGGTTCAGACTGATTTTCGGCCCAAGAGCTCGAAAGAATAAAAATATAACGTTTTATTCAAATTGTAATTATAATAATGTTATTTATATTAAAAAATAATTATCCTCAAAAAATAATTAAATTGATATTATTTAAATGTTAAAAGGCTTTTTACACATTCCGGGCCGGACCGGGCTCGGCTTGGCATTTTTAGATCGAGCCTTTTTAAGCCTAGTCCGAAACCCGGCCCGGCCCGAGGTTTGCTCAGGTATCCGCGGAGGCCTAGCTAGCGCCGGGAGAGGACGCTGGTCCGAACGTCGGCGATGATGGGGCCGCGTTTGAGAAGGATGTGGATAAGAAGGTCGTCGGTTAGGATGCCCTAATCGTTTGAGAAGGATGTGGATAAGAAGGCGGTTGATCGCCGTGGGCAGGGATTTGAATGGTTGCCGTCGAGTCGCAGGCGAAGGTGGGGAGAAGAGCGGCGTCATCGCCACTGCGGTGTACACGAGCGGGAGAATGTACTAGGGCTTAGGGTCTGGGATCGAGATGGAGATGTCGAAGGAGAATGCCTCAGCGACGTCATCCATCTAGGCCTCATGCGGCTCATTCGGCAGAAACGTAATTACGCTTTTTCAGAACGAAAACAGCCAATCGCAAAAAAAGAAAAGAAGAAACACACAGCCCAGAAGCGCCAGCGTCCTTTTCTCGATCCAAAAAAGTTGTAAAATCTACGATTTTTAAACCAAGCGTTCAGGCCACGGTACGCTTGAACAAGACGACGAACGGGATGGACAAGTGGAGGTAATAGCATCCTAAGCTAAGATCTCGTCCTGCAGGCTGCACACAGTGCCACTGTGTATCTGATCGCCGGCGTGTGAGCTGCACAACCGGACGCTATAGATACACGTACGGCCGTTCCTTCCATGACCGATATATATACTCTATCTGCGAGATTTGATCGTTCAGCTCGGCGTGCTGCATATTATTGTGGAGAAACAGGCTCTAATCCATTGCCCAATGCGATCGCATGCATGCATGCGTACGTTCCTGGCCAAGAGAAGAATTGATAACCAGGATCTAGTGAAGTGTAAACCATGGACTGCATGGGCCTCCTCGATTGTTCTTTTGGAGGGATATATAGGCCCTGTTTGTTTGGGCTTCAGCTTCAGCTTTAGGGGCTTCTAGCCCTCTAGAAGCTGAAGCCCAAACAAACACCAAAAATCTCACCGCTGCTTGTGAAAAGCACTTCTCAAAATTGCATTGAGTTTGAGAAGCACCGAATTAGGTGCTTCCCGCAGCTTCCCGCACCCCTCATCTCGTCTCTGCCTCAAAGTTCAGCTCCCCCGTGCTCCCCTTCCCATCCCCATCCATCCCCATCTCCTCCCCCGTGCTCCCCTTCCCATCCCCTCTAGGGTTCGAGCTCCTCTCCTCAGCCCCCGAGCACCGGTGGGTCTCCAACCGAAGCCGCCGGCCGTCCTCCACCCTTCCTCCGGCCATCCTCTGCCCGTCCCCGGCCGCGTCCGCACCGACCCGCCGCCCCGATCTCGCCGCCCCGACCGCGTCCTCCCTGACCCCGCCGCCCGTCGAGCTCCGTCGCCTCCCTCTCCCCAAGCCGCCCGTCGCCCGTCACCCGCGCCCGTGCCTCCGCGAGCCGCCGGCCGGACCTCCCTCTCCCCCCGAGACGCCGGAGCTCCCTCACCACCCTCCCAAGCCGCCCGACGAGTTCGTAGCCGGCGCTCCCCAGCCCGCCCGAGCGCCTCCGCCTGCTGCCCGACCTCCGCCGCCCGAGCGCCCCCGCCCGCTGCCCCGATCTCGCCCCCGAGCCGCCCGCGCCCTAGGACCCGCCGGCCTTTTATTTTTTATTTTTTATTTTTAGATTATCTAAATGTATCAATGGCTATAGTGTTCGATCTGAGGGTAATTATAAGTTATAAACTTGTTAATTATGCTAAATCAAACAAAAAAAGGAAATCAACGCTTAATCAGGAGTTAAAATGATCTTCAGCATAAAAGGGTATTTTGGTCATTTAACACTAGCTATATGTTCACCAGCCATCCAGAAGCAGCCCAAACAAACAGCTCAGCTACTTCTCACCAGCTGACCAGCTCTAGCTACTTCTCAGATTTTACCAGCTCCAGCTGCTTCTCAATAAGCCGCAGCCCAAACAAACAGGGCCATAGCACCACGAAAACATGTACACACTTTTATGGGTTTGGGGTGCTACGAACTGAAAGATCCGCAAAAACGTCAAGTGCTGGACCAGAGACGCCCAAACCGAGCCCATTTTGTGCTAATCGCGCGAGAAACCTCGACACCTTGCCGTGCGGTCGGTCTCGTCCGCTAATTCAACAAGGCAGGGAATCCCGACGCAAACTTCCGGGAACTCATGGACGAACCCGTGAGAATTCTTCGCGTCCATCCTTTCCTCGTGTCAAAGCCCTTCAACGACTTTGCTCTTCACGCACGGGCGCGCGAACGGTATCTAACACGACGAAAGAACACACATATACGTGCCGTGCATGGCCGGGCGCATCGCACCGCACCGGGCGCTCCCCATTTCCCCCCGTTGCGTTGAAGGAGAACGCACTTTTTGTTGAAGCGCACCGCCGTGACTTGCACGCGCCTACGACCGTGCAACGAAATCAAAAGGGCAGGGAAACATATTCCATGCGTGCGGCCCGGGGAGAACTAAGTGGCCTCGTTGTTCCCGCTACTTAAAAACAAACTATCATAGGCCTTTTATTACATACCTTAAAAAAACATCTCACACGATAATAAACATTTAAACGTTTTTATAAAAAATTTGTTTGTGATACATCATAAACAAGTTTATTTTTACCTAACTGTTTATGTTTATTTTTGGCCCATATAGGCCCAACTATTACCGGTATAAAAACATTGCTCTCAACCCTAGCCCAAGCCAATTCAGCTTCTCAATCCCATCTCATCCTCCTCTTTACATCCAATTGAATTCTTGAATTCTTCCCTCCTCGTCTCCAACCCCTCGCTCCACATCCTCCTCCTCAACCTGCCAACCACCTGTCACCATTGCGGGTATGCACACGGTGCTACCGCCGTGCCGCCTCCTCCGCCCATGCGACACGGCTAGGCGAGCTCGCCTCTTGCCAACACCGTCCCTCCTCATCTCTAGATCTAGATCGTGGGCGTTGTATTTGGCATGGTGAAGCTCGCCTTCAAGTATGTGAGCCACGCACCTCTCCTTCCTCATTCTCCTCGTCAACTACCCATTTGACGGCAGCTGGATCTGAGCACATGGTGCTCCTTTCATCAACACCTTGTCCTTTCTTACTCCCATGACACGACTAGGTGTGCTCGCCTCCTGCCACCGCCATCACCTCCTTCATCCTAAATCCGTGGCGAGGCTCGCCTTCCGATGCGTGAGCCTCACACGGATCGTGATGGGGGCCCTCAACGGCATGTGTGACACCCGACCCATTTTGGATTAAGCCCAAGTGCAGGCCATGTATGTGGTGTGCATGAGAGTTGAAAATAATACGACATTGCTAGTTTAGATAGTTCAAAAGGCCATCTGTGTTGAGACTTTACTGTTACTAACTCTTGTTCATCTGTGATAGTGATTTGGAGCCATCTGAGATAAGGTATTTTGTAGTAGTGTCCCCTCGAGAACTACTAGAAACTGGGACAAATCCACGGCTGCCAGAAACCATGAAGGAAAAATGGGGAAACCTTAAGAGATGACGAAAAAGTGTTGAATTCACTGGACATCTTAAGTCTTGCGGTCTCACCTACCGGGTTCGGATCATATGATTTGTCTCAGGATTAGCTCTTGTCTTTTTCCTCTGAAGAAAAAAAACATTTAACATGTTTCTCACTTCTTAATTTAGGGCCACTTGTAACATTGTAACTAAGAATGTAGAATACAATAAATTGAAATGTCATGAACTATGGAAAAAACAAAACCATATGAACTAATTAGAAGAAGTGTTTAGATGCTACACAGAAAAAATACAAAATGTTTGTGATACATATTAGTTACTTCATTGGAGAGATAAGGGAGATACAAAGGGAGAATACATGAGGACCCTCTTAAACTATCGGATTGACTCACTTTCCTTCCTAAAATATTTACCGATGTAGCATTCACATCACTCTTGTTGTGTACATGTGAGCTGCCACGTCACCTTATTCTTCTTCCTCTGCCTCCCCTACTCTCTCTCTCGCACGCCGCAATTCCTCCTCCCGCAACTCGCCGGTCACTACCCCGTGCTACTCCTCTCTCCCTGCAGCCACGCAGGCAAAACCCCTGTCTACAAAATATATGTCATAGATACAAGTCTAGATAGTAAACTTATGGCACCCCCGAATTGCTACAGCGACCGTCGATGGTGCACGAGGAGTACGAGCGAGTATGACCCTCCGAACGTCCGTCGAGCTAAGGCACGAAACACGTACGACAGGGTGAAACACGAGCCGTGTACAAGGAGGCGAAACTCCCGTCGAGTACGACGAGATGAAAGTCACTCTTCTATTGAAGTGTAGAATTAGGGTTACAAGTTTTTTCCTCCCCTTCCTCTCTACTCCTAGGGGGTATTTATAGGGTTTGAGGATGGAAAATGTGAGATTACAATTTTGCCCTCACACGAGAGGGACTTTTACAAGGGCGTGGTCGTCATTTCCCCTGCATAGAAGATATTTTAGGAGAATATTCCGGGCATCTTCGGAGAATATTCTCTGGCATCTTTGGAGGAATTCCTAAGCACGTCAATGAGGTTGTTGATAATGCCGACGCAGACCCTGACAGTGACAGACATCGGGACGGTCATTGGTGACGTCGGCGCAGTCCTCGTTTTGGCATCGTCAACGTAGACTTCGACGATGACGGACGTCTGAGGTTGCCCTTAGCGGCGTCGTCGACGTAGACTTCGACGATGACGAACGTTGAGATTGTCATTGGCGGTGTTGACGTAGTCCGTGATGACGGCGAAGACTGTGGCTGTCCTTAACGGTGTCAGTTTAGTCCTTGACGGTGATTTTGAAAACGGGCTAGCACGGGGACCCCTACCCCAACAATATACAAAAATATTCTTACTTTATAAATTTTCTATGCAGTCATGTGATCCAAAGACCATGAACAGAAACTTTTTCTTAGAATTGCAATTCTCTATTTTTCCTCTAAACTTCCAATTTTCTTTTGACAGTCCCGCCTGATGTTTGTAAACTTGGAGTAAGTCTTGGTCGCGCATCGTGTTCGTTGCGGAGTTGAAAAAGGGGCAGGAAAAAAAGCTCCATCTGCGTCGATTCAGAATTTTTCTTCTTCCTTTACTTTTCCAGTATCTCAGCCTTTTATGATGCCAGTGACGATGACATACGGTTCGATCGTTGGAACTTCCATATGTAACAGCTCCCGCGGTTTCCCTGGTACAATTCCATCGTAGGTCTCACAAGTTCACTACTATCCCCATCCAACTGTCGGTGTACAAAAGTGAATTGAGTGCTCAGATCGACGTCGACGCTGCATCAGTGTAAGTCAGATCTTCGCCAGCCGGCGGCGCCTTTATGGATCTTAATTTACGACGGCCGTGCATGGATCCCATGCATATATAGATCTTTTGACTCGGACAACACTAGCAGTCGACTTTACATAATTTTCACAATCAGCAAGCAATTTAAGATTTGTGCACGAGTAGCACTGTCCATTCGTCTCATGCACGCATTTGGTACAGAATAATAATACTCGATCAGTAGGATGTACGTCATGTAGAACAATTAATCACGCGCGCAGCAACCCGCTACTTTAACGCGTTCAAAAGTGCATACAGGGCTTTAACGAGTTAGTAGAACTTCTTAGATGACGCGACGACTTGGATTATTCTGTGCGATCCTGCCTGCCTGCCCTGGCCCCTAGGTCAGTGCAGTGGCCGGATGAGTCTCTGCTCGGTCGAGTCCGGCCGAGTCATGTCCTTCACGGTATCCTATCTCTAGCTATCATATGTGGAGAAAAAGGAAGAAGAGCTATAGAGAAAGAGAAAGAAAAATGCAGACACCGATCATGACAAATGGTAGCTCCGGAGTATTGACGAAGCAGGAAGATTTCGTCACCGGGTGCATGGTCACTGCATGCTAGTTTAATTTCTACACTAGTTAGGACTTGGGAGATCATGTGCATTCACACCTAATTAACCTTTTTCACCTTCAAGTCCAACGCCTTCTCCACGAACCTAAGCACGTAGGCAGCAGGATAAATTTCATGCACGAAGAGAGAGAGAGAGAGAGAGAGTTTGACTAAATTAGTTTGCAACTCGCACAATTCAAAATTGACAGTTGACTGCTTACAACAAGCGGCTGTCCACGTACGTACGGTACGTACGGTACCTGTACTTGCATGACCTGTACATGCATGCATGCAGCAACCTGACGAACCGAGCCGACAAAATAAGAGCTTCACTGATCGCTGCACATGTACGTCCACGTCTGTTAGTCGCCTAAAATACTTCGCCGTGAGCCCGGATCTGCTTAGTAGATCTGCGATGCTACTAACACATCTCTGCACCACATGTATTTCCAATTTTCCACGTCAACGTGAGTCGGTACGGCTAATGACGCTTTCCATGTGGTCAGTTCCGCTAACGACGCTTTTAATTACAGCATGAAAAGTAAGCATATACTCCTAGTAATACTCTTCGAGGACATTTCTCCATCCTCTATATGCGTGACTAATTATATCTAGCAGCTAATAAATATTCTTTAAAAAATCTAGCAGATGATAACTTGTTCTTGACCCATGCATGCATCCTCTGGTTTCTCGAGGCCTGAACATGCATGCATGTGGGCGGCGCGCCGTGATTCGCGGAAGCAGCCTCAACATGCATATATATATGCACTGAACCTAGCGGCCAATGCACGTAAAATTCGGTCCAGCAATTCGATCCACACCAGCGTCCACAACGACGTCCTACTTTGCTTCGCTTTGGTAATTGGACTTTGATGCTGCATGCGTATGTATAAGTTATCTTGTTTTATTGGGAACTAATTAATGAGGACATGTATATGACATCTGGGAGAACATTCAGTAAAGAAAAAAAAAGAATATCTGGAAGAACATTATTCGCGAGTTTACATGTTTGAAGTAGTGTTTGGCTCGTACACTCTAATATTCGTGCATTTCTTAGATGAGTACACATGGCTGTGATAGATCTCGCCCGATATTTTTCTGTTATTTTGTTTGATCTGTGCATATCAAGATTCTGATGAAGTCTGTCACACGGAAAATATAATATACAGAGCCGTACTACTCCTACTTAATTTCGTGTTTGTCAATTCTAATTTGTTTTGTCATTTTGTTCGAGCTGTCAATCGTCTAATCCTACACAAATCCTGATCACGTGTACGATCACAGGAGAGACATTGATTACCCCAAAGTCAATTCCGCATCTTAGCTGGCCACAACAAGTAGTGATGATGCATTGCATTGGTTTGTCTGGTGCCATTTCTAGAACAATCGAGATGCGGAAGAATTCGGATGAGCCAGGACATCACAACACAAAAAGCTTATATGTTGCTTTCATGTACGTAGTTAAGTACGTTCCTCAAACAATTGGAGTTGATTTCTCAGTTAGTACGTACTAGCCAGTCGTACAAGTGTTTGTCTCAAGCTCGACCCGTATTAGGCGCCGTACGTGGAGTGATTTTCACAGAGGAATTATGCTTGGCATCTCTTATTCCACGTGCATGCCAGGGTCGATGTATAAAAGGCGCCTAGAACAACCGGTAGTAGTCCTACTCCTAGTACCTAAAAGTAAACATTCCAATCTTGAAACAAACCATTGCCCAGAATGTACAACTCTTCTCAGCCTAGAGCCTCTTTGATTCTCTGAAACTATCCGTTATTCTTACAAAAAATATACTATTTCTCACAAAATTTGTGCAAAATTCCTTCAAAATCCTCCGTTTCTCCATGTTAAGATCTACTAAGATTGTGTCAAATATATATACAGATTAGGTTGCAATTGAACTTATAGTAGTATTACTGCATAGGGTATATGTGATGCTTGAGTCAAACACGACCTTAAAAAATAAGTGACACAAATGCATGTAACCATAAGACTCAAGGTGGACTCGGCGCGAAAGGAGTGGTCAGATCGACAATGTCAACCAATCTGACAAGCAGCTCCTGCACGTGTCGAGTTCGTCAAGATATCTAATAATATTAGGGAAGAAGCGCCTCCATAAGGGATCATGGTATATAAGTTTCGACTAAATCTTGTCAACAAACTTTGGTATTATTTTTTTCTTATTATTACTCGGTAAGTTCTACATGGCACGACCTCAGCTTTATGACTAGTGAAACTAAATGGTCATAGAAACAGTTAGCTATGGCATCACAGCCAATCAGTGTTCCGATTCATCTACTTGCACTGATCTAAGGTACAATTTGCACACTGTGCATGACAGGTGGCCGAGCTAATTATAACGGGGCGGATGAACCAGCTTGCTAGCGTGCGTTGGTCAAAGGTTCGGGAAGAAGAAGCAGCTGGCGGCGCGCGCGGCCCCATCGATCGATCTCGATCTTCCGGCACGAGAACAGAGGTTTCGTTCCACGCTCGTGATGCACCCACGGCCCTGCAGAACTTTTGACCCCGGCCATTTGCCGTTCCACTCCACGGAAATATTCTCTCCCTTTTCCCAAGAAATCGCAACCTTTTCCTCCATTCCCCATTCCCAACTTCAAAAAATAAAATGTAGCGACCATGCTGGCGTCTATATATACTCGTCCAGCATCAGCTTGTGCTACCCGTGCCGATCGAGTTTGGCGAGCTGTGATCAAGAGCTCTCACTAGCGCAAGTAGGATCTTCTTTAATGCTACTCTGCTAGTTTCTTTAATAGCAGTTTCTTTACTCCTCAGCTTCATCTCCAATCCCTCTCACGTACGGCTGTAGTGATCAGCACGACGGAGCTTGCGCCGGCCGGTCTAACAGATATTAGAGTCAAGGTATGAAGACTACTAGTATATGCTTATTAATCTGTTCGTATGTAAATTCATCATCGCGTCCATTGCATTAGACGTTGTGTTTCTCTTCTGTTTGCTTTCTTCTGATTTGCTGTCGATAGGATCGATAAAAGTATTCAGTGGTACTGATCACAAATGATTAATTAGTTTTTCACTGCTCGATCAGGGTGTATTTGATTTTGTAACCATCACTAGTACGGCCGGGCTAGTTTTATTCCGGTTAACTCTAGGACAGGTTTATGGACACATCCAGGGAAGGGTTAATCTGGGGATGAGTAAAACAGAAGGAAGCTGCTAGATTTTGACAGCTCCCTACCGCTTAATCTAAACTATTGACTACTATATTGGTACTAGCTTGAAACAAACAAAACTACTACGTCCTACTACATGTCGCTACCACTACGCTGTAGCTCCTCGAAAGGCAGCAGGAGAATTTCTTTTTATTTCCTTAAAAAAATTGACAGCCTATGCACCTTCTTGCACCATAGAGGTTTTTTTGGTTCACATAAATTTTATACAAATTTTAGAGGATTCTATTTTTTAGAAAATAATTCTGTAAAATTTGTTTGATTTGTAGGATTAAAAGCCACATAAATTTTTTCTATAAACTACTTTACATGCAATTCTAAAGGAAAGTTTTTATAGAGTCCAACCTCATGAGAATCTTTTTTTAATTTTGTGACAACTATAGCAAACATCTAATCTTTCAAGAAAATACTTGTATTTTTCCTGCGATACAACCAAACAATTTTTATTCGTATTTGTGCATGTGTCTTATATTACTTAGGATTCAACATGTCAAATATCTAATTTCTACAATTTGTTATTTTTATATTTTCGAAATCATGCAAATCAAAGACGTACTTACTCAAGTCAAAACTCAACCGAGTCAGCAAAGTAACCAACACCAACCCTCACTTGCTGAGTCAGCACCTCCGTCAGACATCGGTGCTTATGCTGCACAGCACAGGCATGCATGGTCGCACTCTTACCTCAGTGGACCTGCAGGGCGCAGGGGCCAACAGCCCAAGAGAGTATATATAGTTTTGTTCAATCCAGTCAAGTTGTCTCGGAAATCTTTCGTCTCCCCGTTCTTTGCATGGGTGAAGACGAGTAGTGTCAAATTTTGACATAAATTGTGCAGAATTTGCTGAATTCGGCGCGACTGACGGCGACCCTAGCTTTGGGGTTACGTGCGGTGCCCGCATGCATCAAACCTTCGCGCGGTTGTACCCACGTGCCTGATCCGACGCCGGCTTCGCTGACCGCCGGCGTGCCACTTGCACGGATCAGCCTTGATCCCTGGTCCTAATACGCAGCGCCCCAACAAAAAACTTTCACCCCCAATACAAATTATCTACTCTTGTACCTATTGGCTTCGTACATAGTTGATGCTCCAACATCCAGAGGAGTGGCAAGCAGTGGTGGCAGCATGTGCGCAGTTGGAACGGATGGTCCGGGAGGTTTTGGGATGGCGGTCTAGTCTTCGTCTTACATCTGCGTGGTGTTTTTTATCCTTTTATTTACGTCAAGTTAATCTCTTGTTAGTTTTCTTTTTTGGGCTGTGTGCATTTTTATGCAGAAGCTGGGGGCTGATCTCTTTGAACTGTATCGACTCTGATATATCATTTGAATTTCAATAAAGCTTCGATATCCAAAAAAATTCGCAGCGCCCCATGTATATATAAGCTGCGAGCTGTGAGCCTGTGACCATGGCACAGCCAGCCACGACGAGCTACTTGCTGATGCTTTACGTTTGATTTCAGTGGTCACAGGAGCTTGCGTCGGATAATCGCCACGGCGTCCAGGGAGATCATCCAGATGGCAGGGTTGTTGGAAGGGAAGGGGTGCCCGTCCCCGGAAGCGCCTCTGGTTCGTGTCCCGTCGCAGGACGCCGCCATTGCCGGCTTCGAGGACGACGGTACTGCTTCTTCCACGGAGGGTGAGGGTAGCGGCGGCAGGAAGAAGGACACCGTGATCAGCATCCCGGCGGCGGTTCACGGTGTGACACGGGAGACGCCGTACTCCGTCTCGTTCAGCGTGCCGGCGTCGCCGTCGGGGCTTCACCTCGCGCAGCTCGGCGTGTCGTCCATCCGCGGCAGCGCCGACGGCGACGTTGTCCGCGTAGCCGCCGCGCCGCCAGGCGAGACGAAGCTGCCGCAGCTGCTGAAGCAGGCCCGGCACCACTCGCAGCCGACGATGACAATCAGAGGCGGCGAGGTGTCGATGCCGGTGCCGCGGAGCGACAGCACGCGGGAGCGGGACCGGCGGTTCGACCACTTCAAGACCTTCTCCGGCCGCCTCGAGCGGCAGCTCTCTAGCCTCCGCGGGCTGCCGCAGGAGCCGGCCGACGTCGAGCACGCCGAGTCGAAGATCGCCGAGGAGGACACCCACGACGATGTCCCCACCGCCGACTGCTACTTCGCTGCCCTCGAAGGCCCCGAACTCGAGACCCTCAGAGTACGTCCATAACCGCGTCGGCCGCCACCACCGCGCTCATGCATGCATTCCAAAACCTTCACCATTTCTTGCCACACAAAAAAAACCATCGTCTCTGACGACGAGCAACGGCGTCGTGTGTCGTGCATGCAGGCGACGGAGGTGCCGGTGCTGCCCAAGGACGAGACGTGGCCGTTCCTGCTCCGGTTCCCGATCAGCGCGTTCGGGATGTGCCTAGGCGTGAGCAGCCAGGCGATGCTGTGGAAGACGCTGGAGTCGGAGCCCTCCACGGCGTTCCTCGCCGTGAACCCCGGCGTGAACCACGTCCTCTGGTGGGTCTCCGTCGCGCTCACGGTCCTCATCTCGGTGATTTACCTGCTGAAGATCGTCTTCTACTTCGAGGCCGTCCGCCGCGAGTTCCACCACCCGATCCGCGTCAACTTCTTCTTCGCACCGTGGATCGCCTGCCTCTTCCTGGTGAAGGGCGTGCCGCGGCCGGTCGCGGAGATCCACCACGTCGTCTGGTACCTCCTCATGGCGCCCGTCTTCTGCCTCGACCTCAAGATCTACGGGCAGTGGATGTCCAGCGGCGAGCGGCGGCTGTCCAAGGTGGCGAACCCGTCCAACCACCTGGCCGTCGTCGGCAACTTCGTCGGCGCCCTGCTCGGCGCCAGGATGGGGCTCCGGGAGCTACCCGTCTTCTTCTTCGCCGTCGGGCTGGCGCACTACGTCGTGCTATTCGTCACGCTCTACCAGCGGCTCCCCACCAACGTGCAGCTCCCCAAGGAGCTCCACCCTGTCTTCTTCCTCTTCGTCGCCGCCCCCAGCATCGCCTCCATGGCCTGGGCCAGGATCTGCGGCGAGTTCAACCACGCCGCCAAGCTCGCATACTTCATCTCACTCTTCCTCTACATGTCCCTGGTACGTGTCACCTATATTCTTGTTCCAAAACAGCACCTACCTGGTCACGTCCCAATCTGCAGTGCAACACTACAACTCTTCACTAATGATTTGTATGCCATGAATGATACATATAGGTTGTGCGCATCAATTTGTTCAGGGGGTTCCGGTTCTCGCTGGCGTGGTGGGCGTACACGTTCCCGATGACAAGCGCGGCGCTGGCGACAGTGCTGTACGCGACGGCGGTGGACAACGTGATGACGCGGTCGCTGGCGGTCGGGCTCTCGGGGATCGCGGCCGTGACGGTGACCGGCGTGCTGGCGACCACCATGTACCACGCCTTCGTGCGCAGGGACCTCTTCCCCAACGACGTCTCCATCGCCATCACGCGGAGGAGGCCCAAGTTCAGCAGGATTCTCGCGCACCTCCGCTCCTCCAGCTCCGAAGTCAAGGAGCTCGTCCCCTCCATCTCCAGGCACGCCGGCTCCGACTCTGACTCCGGCTCCAAGACGAGCTGCGCCGGTGAGTCTCCGATGGCGCACGGGCACGGCCGCAGAGCAGAGCGTTAGATAGATGATGCAACATTGCATGGACGGTTATATTAGCTTGTTGATTAATAGTTCCTGCTTACTTGTACAGAGTTCTTCTTCTCTCTTTCTTTTTTTCTTTTTCTTTTTTAAATTACTTATCATTTGCACATTTTGTGCACATAGTGGCAGATTGGCAGCGATATCCTTCGAGCGATTTGCGATGATAGGGACATAACAACGGGAATGGAACCCTTCGGTTGAGTTTGTAAATTCTTTCGTTATATATATGTAAGTTTTTGGGAAGTAAATCATGGACCTTTCTTGTCGTGAATCGTGATATAGTATCATCCAGCACTGGTGGGGCCTTTCTACTTTTTAAAGATTAACTTCTTTTCTTTGCCAAGAATCATGCTAACCATCAAATTTTCTACCCCCTCCCCCCATGCGCCCTAAAAAAAAATCTAAATTGTGTACAAGCACCCGTTACGGTTAGTCTTAACAGGTGCACGCAATGGACAGCTAGGGTGTTTCCTTCTTTCTTGTTGCAGTGTGTCCTGATGACAGAGCAGAGACAGAGCCTACACCGGATCTCACTAGAGAGGTTAGGATTTTTACAGAGGTTTCACTACTATCTGCCAGGCTTAGAGGGATGACATCAGTGGGGGGAGGATGGGCATGGCGGGGGCGTGAAGCGGTGAGGAAGCACTGTGCTGGGCCGGTACCAGTGGGCAGCTCGTAGCTATAGCTGCTATGATTAGGAGGCTGAGGAAAAGGATGAGGGTGGGGAGAGCGATTTTGGAGTGGTTAGAAGGCAGCAGTGACAGATCCAGCGACTCCATGACAAGGTTGGAGGGCACTAGTGGTGATAGAGGCCATGGTGGTGGTGACTAGAATTGAGAGAGAAGGAGAAAATCGGCGATGGTTCACTGCCTGATTGAGAACCACGCGCCACATGTATTCAACATTAACACGCTCAAAGAAAAGATGGTGTAGTCTTAGCATGCATTGCCAATTCAATCTAGCTATCTATTATATTATTAAAACAATAAAAAAATCATCATATTCGTCCATACAGGCTAAAATCATGATGGATCCTAGTTATAATGGTTGAGATCGAAAATCACAAGAAATAAAGCCCAGATGCAGTAAACAATTGTTGTTTATTCAAAATATACAGATATGGTTCTTATGTGGACTTTGGGAGTCTATCGGATTGGAAGATAAAAAAATTATTGAAAAACCCAGTATCCACTTGTGCGGGTGTTAGAGCTCATGCTCGGATGCGTGTCTGCATCGTCCATCTGTATAGGTTGTTTGTGGAACTATTGCTTTTATCACCACATGCCAACCACATTTAAAATTGTGGGCTCCACTGTGATTTTATCTTTCATCCCGTGAGTTCTCCGCCACATGATCGGTCATATTTGTTTTTCCGTGACTTCTCCACCTGACTTCTTTCCATGGCTTCTAGATCAATTCCCAAATCCTCTCACAACTCTCCTAATTTTCTCTTTCTTCTGCCAAATTTGTCAATGTTGCCTATGCTTAGATTCACTGCCAGTGTCATAGTGGCCATGGAGGCAGTGACATGTCTTTATAGGGGCGACTCAAGGCCAACAATGCAGCAGTCCAACTCCGTCCAATACGGCCATGTCTTCGCTGTCATGGGTGAGCTCACCGGCCAATCTACTATGCCACGGGACGGGGCAACCATGCGCTCCGCTGAGGATAGTGCTCTCGAGGTTTTTCTATCCTTGAAGCCACCGATGACATCTTCAACGTCGTGATAGCCATGGAGACACTACCGTCGCCAAGTTATTTTACAATCTTCGTGCGAGTTGCTTTTTCGATTCTGTGTGAATTGCATTTCTATTTGTGTGAGAAAAAAAATTCAAGTATGGCTAAGAAATGTTTATATTGGGGTCACCTTCTCCTTAGTGTTAGAGTCGACGATGAGGCTGCTCATGCTGATATATATGCTCCTTGCATTGATGAGTTGCTTTTCGATTTATGTGAATTGCTTGCCTATTTTCTAAATTTTGCTTCTCTCTAGTGTGGTTAAGTGGATGTGTTGGGTTATCTTCATCGTCGTCGTCATCAGAGGCATGAGGATGAGATATTCTTCCTTGTATTAGCTACTTGACTTTTGATTATGCGCGAGTTGCTTTTTATATTGTGTGAATTGACGTTTTTATTTTCTACTATTTGTTTCTTCGAGTGTGTTTGAGAGTGGTTTATTGGATTTTAAGAGCATGTTTTAACTTTATATCAACCGCTTACAGGGAATCTTCCTCTTGCTTATTAAAATATTTTAAATTGCTTTTGAGTTGTGATGTCTTTCTTTTTCATAAAACAACGGGGAAAAGAACTGCTTACTGTAAAGGAAAGTTTCTATATGAGGTTTTTGTCCTATAGCAGAAAATGGATGTGCGGATGAAAAGACTAACCAAAATTGATCTAAATATGTTTCCTACATGGACATTAAGATGGATGGAAGCCCAATAATTGGATTGGAAATTAATACACATATAAGCATGCAGATTAAATTCCAGTTGTAGACTCCGAGAGTCAATTGATTGGATGATCAAGTATTAATACGATTAGCTACATGAACTTTGAGATGCATGGAAGAGCAATGATTGGATTGGAAACAAATACATTTAAATAAGCATGAAATCCCTCCATGCTAAACAATAAGAATGGAACTAACCACGTTTCTCTCTAAAGGGCTACAAAGTACAACAATGATTGGACAAAAAAATCTACACCACTAATTATAGTGGATCTAAATTATAATAGTGCATATTTTATACAAATATAGACAATCAGAAAGACATGCCATGTTACCTTTTGTGTCCCTAGAGGAGGCTCTAGAAGAGGCAAAGCAGCTCGACAATAGGTCCACAGAAACTATATAACCAATATTTCTAAAAAGTAAAAATATAAAATTTAATATCAAAGTGAAATTAGAATTATAACTAAAGATGTAAATGAATACTTCATATCAAGAATCAAGATAGATCTCCACAATTGGCTCTCTGAAACTAAGTGGTACAAATTTTTAATTGAAAAACAAGTATATATCTAACTAATTTAACTACACATAGGTGACCATCAGTGCATACATCACAATGATATTGAAATCTATAGACCTTAAGCTAGAATTAAAGAAATTTTTCCATAAAGGTGAATTTGAATTTCACGTTTCTAATACCCTCATAATTCACTACACAAAACATGATATTTAAATTCTAAAACAATTTATCAATGGATCAAATTTCCTTGATACGTAACTAAAAAATGCTAAAGGATAGCATTTTCTCACCAACTTGACCTTCTAGGTGACTGGTTGGTGCAGATAACTTAATATGGCCACCAAAGACAAGATGTCTTTAAGTTAGAAACCTGGCTAACACAATTAATATATAGGAGTTGTAACCAGCTTTTAGTCCACGTCTGGATATTGCCACCTTTGCCCATCAGTTTGACATTTTGGGTGAATTGGTTGGTACGTAAAATATAATGATAAAACGTAAAAATTCTAGTCACCCAAATGTGCGGACCACACAGCTTGTTCCACTTAAACATGTTACCCATCTCACTATTGCATTATGCCAAATCAACCAGTGAAAGATTTTTGTCTTATCATGCAAATAAGCACTATGCAAGCGTTCAAAAGATCGGTTGGACCACACATTTGCCAACTGCTCACAAACTGAAGCCATGGAAAACCTCTGAGATTTATTTCTCCACCCATTATGGTTTACCAAGTGGGAATTGTTGATCAATACTCAAATGTTTCATCTTAGGAGTACTCAAATTCTATCATAAGAGTACTCAAAATTCTACCATATGATCTTCCTATTATAAGTTAAAAAAGTAGAGATCTACTAGATGGAGGTCTGATGATTCAGGATATCACCAAAAGATACTCGGATAGAGATCTCTTAGGGCATCTCCAATAATAGATAAAATAGTCGTCTCTTATATCCATTCATATCATCTAGAGATGACAATAGAAATACATAGTATAATATTAGAGAAGTTGTCTTAGTATCCTTAATTTTAGAGGCATAAACTTTCTCTTAGGGCGTGTACAATGGTAGGGAAGGTAGCCTTTTCTTGTGCCTTCCACGTCATCTAGAGATGACAATAAAACATGTTATATAATGAGTTACCTCTTCATGTCATTCCTAACAACTAATGAATTACTGGATACTGAGTGAAAATGAATGACATCTCATACAATGGAAAATATGCTTCCCTTATATGTGAATGGATATCCCTTGGCTAAGAGAAAATAGTTTTCTTTCTCTTCTTTCTCTCTTTTATAAGTCAGCAATTATCCTACGAGGCTTCATTAAGAGAAGGTTGACATCACCCCATTGTACATGTCCTTAGGTCCTTAGTTTTTTCTTCCCTCTTTTTTCTCCATATCAACAAAAATCTTAGGGCATGTATAGTGCTAGGGAAGGCAACCTTCCCTTGTGCTGACCACGTCATTTAGAAATAGCAATAAAACATGTTATACAGAGAGTTATCTCTTAATATAATCTATAGTAATTAATGTTTGCACTATATCTAAAAAAAATTAGAAAATGAGTGAGAAGGAATGACATCCCATATAATAAAAAAAATAGACTTTCCTTAAATGTGAAGAAATCATCTCTTAGCTAAGGAAAGATAGTCTTCTCTCTTTTTTTTCTCTCTTTCGAGTCAGCAATTATCTTACGTGGCTTCACTAAGAGAAAGCTAACATCACTCTATTATACATGCCTTTATATGTGATAATGAAGAGAAAACTGATATCACATTGCTCGAGACGTTGTTACCCGTTTTCAATATCAAACCATAAAAATTCTCGAGCTGTTGCCATTACGAGCAGATGCTGCGACGGAGCCAAAATTTCGGTTTCAGTTACCAACGGAGGTGACGACTGACCACGGAGGAGCAACGACGACCGAGGCTGGTCAAGCATACGCCAGATCAGGCGCAGGCCACGGTGCTACAACCCCGCGCGCACCACCACAGCGAGCTTCCCCGCGGCATCTCAAAGATGAAAGAAATCACGCATGCCCGCTGAATAATTTGCTCCATCGGGTCGCGGTTGCACCGAATGGATCGCCCCCTGATCCGATCAATGGATCTTCATGAGCACCTGCCACTCGTTCGTCGCACCGCTAACATCCCATTTACTCCTCCACGCTCGTTCACGAGACAGCGCGTACGTAGGTACCGCTCCACTCCACAGACCAACATTGGCCAACTTGCAGCAGGTCCCCATCATGATGTACAGAGTGACAACCGCACAATGATGCTGGAATCATAACTCAATTTCGAGCGCATGTACATCATTACTCCTTTATGTGTAAATGTATGACGTTTTAGATACAATTTCAGTTAAATTTTTACTTTAACTACTGGTGTCGATTTAAATATTTAGAATATGTACTTACAAATTATACATATATATTTATCTCGAAAAGTACTTTTATAATATTATAACTATATTAGGTTTTATATATATTACAATAATTAGTGATCAAAATTATATTTTAAAGAATATGTTAATATCTAAAATGTCACGTTTTTATGATAAGCGTGGAGTACATTACTGTCCATGTCACGCCAGACAGTCTATCCTCACCTGTCAAGGTCATTTTCTGTTATTTGTTTCTACTGAGCCGCAGGGATCGAACATGTGCTAGTGGAAGACAATTAGAAGGCGCTTTGGACAGCAAGATCCACCACCGTACAGGCACAACGGTAGTACAAGTCCTAGCCGGGACAAAAGAACCAACCAAGAATCAATGATTCCACCCACCAAATTGCAATCCCCATCGGCTAAAACCAAACCATAGATCGATCGATTGATTAACCGGCGCTACCTAAGCTCAGCTCCCCGTCGCCATCGACCCACCACCACCACCACCAAGTCGCGCACAAGTAGCCTGTGCCTTGGCAATTGCCGTCACTTCCTCTCCACTCCACTCTCCACTGGAGACCTGAGCTTGCTTTGGCTTCTTCCCCGTTCCTCCTCGCGAGCCGACCGCTCACCGGAGAGAATGCAGCAGCCGTTGCGCCATGGTCCAGGGGGCCGCGGGTGGGCGGGGGTCGCCGCCACCGTCGACGAGGCCTCCATGGAGCGCAGCAAGAGCTTCGTCAAGGCCCTGCAGGTGCCCTGCATTTTCCCAGATCCCACACGCACGCACGTACACGGAGAGAAGAAAATATTTCATTTTGAGCCGTTTCTTGGCTTTAATTTGCTCGTGGATCCGGCCCGGTTCCTGGAGCCGGGGATTGTTGATACATTGTGGTGGTGATGCGCGTGCAGGAGCTCAAGAACTTGCGGCCGCAGCTCTACTCCGCCTCCGAGTACTGCGAGAAGTCGTATCTCCACAGCGAGCAGAAGCAGATGTGAGTTGAGATTTCTGCTCCTCCGTTGCCCAGCTCTGGGCATTACACATCCCAGAAAGAATCTGCCGTCTTACTATGTCTGGGCTATGATTATTCCTCGTACATTTCGTTGCATTTTACATGCTATCTAGCTAGCTGCGTATCTCTATTTTGTCATTTGGTATAGGGGTTGAATTCAAGCGTTGGTGCAGCATTCACTAGCAATTACCCGTATGATAGGTCTAGGAGGGCAGCAACAGGTGTAAGGAAGGGAATTGATGCCGAAATATGACTAGACAACAAATTCTACTAGCTGAGAAGAATATGGATTTTTGGTTTCATCTGGAATTTTGGAATCATCTAACAACAGCCTATGTACTATATATTTTTTGAACGACAGTGTATGTACTATGTACTGCCGACTGAATTTATTCTGGGGTTTTGCCAACCATATGCTGTCACTTCATGTCAAGGGGTACCCCTTTTTTCTTTCATATTTGATAGTGCAGAAGAAAATGCAGAAACATGGAGTAAGAGAACTGTATGGCAAATTTTGGTGAATGAACAGTACAGTGATTCGGAATGCACATTGCAATCTTGCTTCACAATATAACATATTTGCGTGGTCTTTGGATTTTCTGCTGATATTTTGAAAACTGAACATGCTAATGGACATCAGGGTGCTGGACAACTTGAAAGAGTATGCAGTACGAGCCGTTGTCAATGCTGTTGACCACCTAGGTACAGTCGCCTACAAATTGACAGACCTGTTCGAACAACAAGCTTCTGAGATTTCGACCTTTGAGCTGAAGGTTGCGAGCTTGAACCAGGTATTGGTTTCTAATCGGTAAGGCATGCAATATATGCTGATGAAACTATACAGCTAAATTGACACTACTCCATTGTCCACTCATAGCAAATCTTCACCTGCCAAATCTATACGGACAAAGAAGGCCTGGGGCAGCAGCAAATGATAGGAACAAACATGAAACACCACAAGCACTATATCCTGCCATGTAAGGAATGCAGAACTAGGAGCTCATCCACTATCTGAATTTTCATTTTAAGAGAAAAGGCTGAATTTAACTTGAGAATTTTCTTTGCAAGCTAGCTACTGGTTATAAAAGAACCCAGGCTATTGCACACATGGGAACAGACACTAATCTGGAATCAAAGCCTAGACCTTACCCCTCAGGTGCTTATTTCTTCACTTGGTTCACATTGCAAATTTCATATGTGCTATTCAGTACTCACCATACTAAACAAGAAAAACCCTTTCACTTTTGGTGAGCAGCAAAGACGCTTTCCTGGCATCTGGCATCAGACAATAGCACTTTAGGAAACGGAGCACATAAATCTACATTAGCAAACGGAGCACATAAATCTACATTTGAGTAATGCATCCCCACTTTGTTCAAATTTGTCTAAATGAATTATTGCATCTGCTAAGTGCTATGGAGCTGTGTTCGTCTGATCTAACTTGCTATCATCTGCCTTCTGTGCAGCCTAGGTGATACAATATCGTCTAAACTTGCATCAGATGGTTTGTACCGTGGTAATACACCATTCTGCTATTTGAGTTCTTAGAGCGCACAGAAGCATATGAACGTGATTTCATCGATTAATTGCACATATTTGTTAACTGCTGTTTTGAAACAACATATTTGTATACTCTAAAAGTAGAGCTTTGATTTGTGTGTGTGTGTGTGTGTGTGCATGGAAAATTGTCAACTGAATGTTCCATCTGAATTCCTGATGTTTCAGGTAAGGAGCTGCCTGCTTCTCCCATGCGCAGGCCTCTGCAATTGAATCAGAATACCAATCTGATATTACACAGAAAGTTGGTGCGAAGGTAAATTAGAATATGATATAAACCTAACGTGAAATCATAATAAGTTAAAAGTGCATCATCATCATATCGTAGTCTTATCCTCATTGATTTTGTTTTCCTTGTTTTCTGATGGTAACATTGTAACCATTGAATCAAAATTACCTCACTTGCATTTCAGGGCCAGTTGAGTGTCAAACATATGTCGACGTTTAATTCTTTTGACAAACCTAGAGGTTGTGAAATCCAAAAGGCTCCTGTCAGCACTAAAAGCATGCTGGCAACTCTGTTTGTCAAGCACAATTCAGCAAAGATGAAAAAGGTCTCAGGTCGATGATCCGCTCTTGTTCGTGCGGAGCGATATCACTGTAAAGTAAGCTTACTGTACATCTGATCGTGGTGGTTGTGTTCTGCATGCTAGGGGTTTAGGGCTGAATGTCTTGTGTCGTTTTCATCTCAGAATTTGTAACATGTCATCTTGCTGATGACCTAAATGTAATGATTTCAATCAGCATACACCTGCTTTTGCATGCTCGCCGTGTAATTCTGCTTGCCAGAAGCTTCGGCATTCAGCATCAAATAAAATGCAGTTGTACCTCTTGAAGATAACGAAAAATCTCGTTAATCTGATTCTGTTTCCGGTGCCTGTCATTGAAATCACACATTGTACTGCACAAGAAGATGTAGTGATGCACATTTTGAGGTATATGCTGTTTGCAAATTCAGAACTATATTGAGCTATGTTCATCAGAAAACATGACCTCGCCTGATATGATCATTTGAAACTGTTTTACAGACCTTTTTCTTACATAAATGATCAAAAGGCGGAAAAACACATAACCATAAGGCACACCCTATAAGGGATACATGCCAAATTGTTAGATGAGCATGTAGAACAGCGAAGCACCAGACACCCAGCATGGAACACACCAAGGGAAGAGTTATCCATGACTGGTAGTGCGTCCAAATATAAAGGATCGCTTGCAGGTACCTGATTGAAATCCGCATTCGACACCTATGCTCATTCCTTGCCAACTCCAAAGATCTTGATCCTTGAATGGTCACCTCTCACAATAGTCACAGAAATCGCAAGCTTCACATCAGTTGTAGGGAAGCTTAAAACAAGCGCCGGCGATTTGGAACAATCTCTGGGCTGTTATTCTTCATCATGGCAACAAACTCCTGGTAGTTAATTCTCCCATCCTAAGCAGTAAAAACAGGAAATGTAGTAATTAGTAGCGAGCTAAGTAGTGTTCATTTGAACTTTTTACTTGTGAGCATTTAGTACTATTCACATCCACTAATCCACCATAAAGTTGAAACAACTTGTTTTGAGAAGACATGATTTCTCGATGGCTGAAACTTGCCATAAAAGGGATGATATAACATTGTTGGTGGTATCGGTCAAACATAAACATTGTTGGTTTATCCAACAAAACAAAATGAAGTCTAGATTCTTAAACAGGCTGGATCAAAGTCCAGGTGCTTTTCGCCAACATAAATGATTTTGTTAATTTTATCCCAGACCAATCTTTTTGTTGGTATTAACAATCTAACAGAGATGACATAAATCCAGCGTATTTTGAAAATGAAACCTCCTTTGATGTCTCCGAGATGATCATTTTAATTGATCATATTTTTCCAATTGAATAGCAAGTTAGCTTCATATATTCTACATCTTCCTGACAGTGATAATGCATCATACGTAGTATAATTTATTCTGAGGCAGCAGCAGGTGGAGTTATTTAGGCATTTATTGAAGTTACTCACATGATCCGTATCCACTTCAGCAATGATTTCTTTGATTGTTGTCTCATCACCCATATCATACTTCTTCAGAGCTTCTTCCAACTCATCAACTGTTATGTAACTGTGAAAAAATTGCAAGCAGCATGCTAGTTAATGTAAAAGGTAAACGTTGGCAGATTAATTTACAAATAGTTAGGAGTCAAATTACCCGCTGTGGTCCTTATCAAAATATTCGAATGCTTTAAATATGTGATCTTCCTTCTCTAGTCTATTCATGTGCATTGTTGCCGATATGAATTCAACATAATCAATGGTCCCATTTCCATCAACATCAGCCTGTTCAGGAATGTAAGATAATGAACAAGGAGCTGAAACAGAAAGCGCTGCACTTATCAGACCGGTTCTACCAGAAATGTGGATACGTCCGTTTCAACTGAAGTCATTATACTGACTAAAGTCCCATGTTATCTTTCCCTTTCTCCTTTTTAGATAGCAGTGCACATCCACTGTAACCTTTTACTGCAATACTGGCATTAATACAGAGCAGAGAGAAAAATGCAACTTTCCTTTGTTCCTATTAGGATGCATGCGTTAAACCATGCCAGTAAGATAAGTGTGCAGAGACAGGAAAAAAGAAGAAAATGTGAAACATTAAGGCTATGAGACTACAAGGTATGAACATACCGCCTCCATCAACTGTCTTATTTCTGATTCAGTAATTTTGGTACCAAGCTTTGGTAAACAGCCCTTAATTCTTCAAGAGTAATTGTTCCACTGTTATCAGTATCCAGGGATTTGAACATTTCTCTTAACCCCACAATCTCTTCCTCTGACAAGCTCTCCGCGACAATCTAATTATAACAGTAGAAATGACAAGATATATCATGTATTGCAGACTGGACTGCTAAGAAAGAAAGGAGAAAAAGCTTCAAGTTCAGATCATTTGAGTACCTTCAAGGCACCTTCTTAAGCTTGTTCATTGGCCCTAAACTGCTTCATTCTACTGATCACTGTTATATCAAGTGGTTTATCTGGGGCCTCTCCATCCTCTCTAATCCATAGGATGGTCTGTGTGCTTAATGAATTAGATTGAGACACTATACGCGCAAGACTCAATTTGTAGGAACAGCATAAACAACTTTAACAATAAAAGTAGGCATTGCACTATCATGCACATGAGCAAATCGATTTGTATACAACCAAAAATGCCAATGAATGGGAGAGGTGAGTTCAAATAAAGAGACGTACTCAAAATTTCAGCAGCCGTAAGCCGCTCCTTCGGGTCTTGTCGCAGCATCCTCTTGACCAAGTCTTTGGCGCCATTTGAAATCGATGGCCAGGGTCAGATGAGAAATCAATATGACCTTGAAGAACAGCATCAATATACCATCTTCATTCTCTGGTAAAACCAAGAGATAAAAAAAGACACAGAGGGTTCATGTTAGGTATGGCATCAAAATCTGATTGACAAAACCAGCCACGAAATGCACCTGCCCAGAAAGGAGGAACGCCAGATAGGAGAATGTAGAGGATACTCCGGCACTCCATATGTCCGCTTCGGTTCCATATCGCCGCTTCAGCACCTCTGGAGCAACATAATATGCACTTCCAACAAGATCCCTGAATTGGTCACCTGTATTTCCAGATTCTCCCTTTCAGTTTCAGTTACTAAAAATCAAACATTGATCTCCCTAATAGTCAAATTTTCCCCTTCGGCGGTCCTACAGCAACGAAAGCCCCTGCCTAATTACACATATATGAACTTCTTGTCCCTATCCCTATCCAAAAAGTAAATATTAACCGCCACGAGTGCCTAAGGAAGCACAGTTCTACAGTCTACAATGCCCATCTCGATTGAAGCTCTCCATACCAAGAGATTGCTCCTGGAGTAGTTACTTATGAACAACGCCAGTACAGGAATTAAGGCATTAACACTAGCTAGAAAGAGTGGGTTGAGAGGGACCATAGATAGGATGGAGCAGTGTACTCGTACCGGGCTTGAAGAAGACAGAGAGGCCAAAATCGGTGCCTTGAGCGGCGAGTCCTCCCTCTTGTTGAGGAAGAGGAAGTTCTCTGGCTTGAGGTCCCTGTGCATGACCCCCATGGAGTGGCAGCTGTGTACGACGGAGACGACCTCCCTGCAGATCGTGGCGGCGGCGCGCTCGGAGTAGTGGCCCCTGGCGATGATCCGGTCGAAGAGCTCCCCTCCCTCGCAGAGCTCCATGACGAGGTTGACGGAGTGGCGGTCCTCGTAGGTGCCCCTGAGCTCGACGATGTTGCGGTTGCCCGTGAGGTGGTGCATGATCTGCACCTCGCGACGCACGTCCTCGACGTCGTCCCCGCTCGCCAGCTTCCGCGCCGCGATGGACTTGCAGGCGTAGCGCGCGCCCGTGGCCTTGTGGGTGGCCAGGTAGGTGACCCCGAACTGGCCCCGCCCCAGCTCGCGCCCGAAGGTGTAGGTCGCTCGGACGTCCTCCATCGGCCGCCCCAGCACCCGCCCCGCGCCCTCCGCGGGCGGCTGAGCCGGCGGATGGCGCGGGGGAGGCGGGGGCTGGGACTGTGGCTGGGGCTGGGGCTGGCGCTTGTGCTTGGGTCGTGGCCAGTTGGGCTGCTTGGGGTGCTGCGAGTTCTGGGAGGGCTGGTGGTCGTCGGGGGATTGGTGGCGGTGGCGGGAGGCGCGGACGCCCATGTCGCCGGCGGCGGTAGGATTTTGGTTTCGTGGTGGCGGGGTGGTGGCGGGGTGGTGTCGGCGTCGGCGTAGCGGGTTCGTGGAGTGGTGGAGTGAGGGGGGAGGAGGAGGCGTCCATGGTTTTGGCTTGCCTTGCGCCGTTTCCCGTCGTGCGATTCAACGCGTGGAGCCGTGGAGGCAGACGGGTCTCGTCTCCCGTGCGCGCGTGGTGCGGCCGTGCCGTCGAGTCGGGAGATGGTGACCTCACTATGGTTGTATCACAGTTATATTATTCTATTAGCGTAATATCCTATCTCCACACACTTTCACACATGTACTTTTTACTCTAAATTCTTTGCTGTCGCCCACTCGTCACTAGCAATGGTAAAATAGACACCATCATTATTTTCAAGCATACTCTTGACTAAACCTGTTACATGACATCTTTCAGCACCTAATCATTGTGTCCATCTTGGACCTACATGCGTTAAAGTGATTTAGGTGACCTTATGACTAAGCTCCTTTACAAGAAGATAAACCCCAAAGGCTCCTTACTATCTCCTGCTTAAACTGCTCTACCTCTCCAATAACCACTTTTAATATTACTCTAGCCTCATCTTGCTGCATTTCACCACCATCATCAATTTGTTTGTCAAACCTCGTTTGAAGCCTGTCCCCTGTACCTTATTATCGTGTCATGACTCACCTCATGACCTTAATGATAACATGATCATTGATGTATATTATCGAATCGGAATCAAATTGCTCATTTTATTTTAATTTTCATTTTTTAGGTTGAATTTCGTATATAAATCCAAATGCTATTTTAATTAATAAATCCAAATGGTACTTTAAAATTTTAGCTATTTTTATTATCCATTGAGGTTAATTTCCACGTTTCCATCTGGATTGGGCATTTTTGGCCTAGTCTTAACTTTTGTAGTTTCTGCATTAGGATTTTGTTCTTGGGTTCCGATGCTGCTTGCCTAGGACAAAGGAGCAGGACTTGCTTCCTAGAGAATGAAACATTATGTCTAGGCACGTTCAACATCTTCTCGCCTCTGTCTTCATCACGTGTCAACTCTTGCAGCAATCAAAGCTTCTAGGATCTCCAGTTGCTCTTGCCGGTGCGGGTATACCTTACCTTTTTATTGTCGTCTTGCAGCATCTGCGGAGCGACGTAGCACGGTGGGTGCGTGAAGGCAAAAATAGAGAAAGACCCCTAGGATTAGTGTGTTATTTCTTAGTTGGGTCTCTATGGAAAATAAGGAAAAAACTATCGTTGTAGTTTGTACTATCCTTGTTGTTTAACCTGCAGCACTAAACATTTATCTTGATGGTGCAGATTTTCTTTTTTACATTTTTTTCTGGTTAACACGGCCATGCGTGCTTTAGCCTTGTCCGTTCATGTAGATTTTTCCATGTAGATATGTGTTTTTATCTTTAGACCCTTTTTGTTTTACATATACTTCTGATGCCTGAGACACTCATAAACGTGCATGTACTAGTAAGATTAGGACTCCAAGTAGTTTGACATGTCACGATAGAATACACAGAAGGTAAACTGTTGGATGCTTAGACAAACACTCACGGCGTGTATGCGTTCTAGCCGATTTGATGAAATCTTCGGCCTGTGTATAAGTGCATGCGGTAAGAGGATTCAAATTAAATCTCCACCATTATAATCAGGACTTATGATGATCTAGTGGTATATATATTTTTAACCTAAGTAGACGAACGTTGTAACTTCTTTTTCTATTGCTTTAAGAATATAATGGATATATTTCACTTTGCATGAGGTATCCGCGTACTTGTATCAATTTACACCAGACTTTCAATGTTTTATCAAATTGCACCAAGATGTATTGTCCGTTTGAATCAGATCTAATTATTTTCTTCCCGTGTTAATAACATAGTCCACGTGTCAGGCTGAGGTGGTTATCCACAGGGCATACTAGACAAGGACGCCATATTTTACATAACACGTGGGCCTTCTATCTTTCCTCCATCCACCTCATCTCCTTCTTCATCCTCTCTCTCTCTCTCTCTCTCTCTCTCTCTCCCTCTCTCGCGGCCGCACCGCCGCCCACGAGAGATGCCACGGCGGTGAATTCGACTCACCTCGCTCCCACCACTAAATCCCCTTCCCATCCCCTCTCTCGATGACCGTAGCTCGACGAGTTGTGGCTTTCCCTCCTCTCTTGGCGCTAATCGCCGTGCCGACACAGTCAGCTGCGATTTTCTGTCGTGTTTCTTTTTGCTCGATCCAACAACCGTCCAGCCCTCGTCAATGTCGCCGGAGACGGGGTTGTGGATAGCAGAACTGAACAACAGATTCAAAGACCACGACGACTGCGAAATATCGTCATGGTCGGAATCCTCGTCGCCGTCGCCGGCCAACGCCCAAAACCGACCAGGCGTAGACACTATAGTCACGTACCTTCGTATCGTCGCACTTCGCGCTCTCGGCCGGAGCGTCGTCAACTCCGTCCGCCGCTTGTAACCGTGCGTGAACCTCCTCTCCCCCGACGTCCTTCGTGAGAGGGCATTCCGTCGCGCCGTCGTGCTGCCTGCCGGTCAGCACCAGCGCTAGGGTGAGGCGCCGACCACGATCGCCTCCCCTCATCTCCCCACAGGCTAAAGCAGTACTGTCTGCGTCGACGAAGTTTTTTAAAACCGGGAAATCCTAAATATGATTCAAAGTAGAATTTTTGGTTAAAAATGTGGTGCAATCGTGGTGATGAATCAGAAAACTGCTGCAAGCTAATACAAGTATACAAATACATGGTACAGAAGTTAGATAGATATTACCTTTCGATATGTTTGGGTTGGGCTCTATAGCTTCCTGCCAGCCTTATTCAAAGCAGAATGCATCGTCTTGATCTCCATCATTTGGTTGAAGGATAAAGATGGATGGGCTAGGATCATCTAATTTTTCACAGATGGAATAAACCATTATTTTGTTTGGTTGGATGGATAGAATGAGCCAATCTTTGTTTAGTTGGAGGAATGAAAGTTAGATGAGATGAGCCAATTTAACTTAATTATACTACTTAGTTTTTATTAATAATAATTAATTATATGCTAATGAACACACTAAATACCTATCAATGCTAAACTAGCTATAATACTTACTAATTAACAATAAAACATGTTAATTATCCATAATTATATACTAATCAACCCACTAATCAAATATTAATCAACACACTAGCACTAATCTTACCATTGCAAATACTAATTAATAATAAAATATGCTAATTATAATTAATCATTTGATAATTATCATGATTAAGTGAGGGTGGCGGCTCCATCCGACTGTTTTCACTGGCTCTTGCCATCTAGCATATTTAGAGAATATTCTCTCGGCCTGGCCATCTCATCCACTTCATCGAGCCAACCAAACACATGTATATCCCTTAAAATCAAGGATGACCCCAACCCATCTAAAGATAGGGCACCTGTAATTTGCGGGCGACCGTGCCCACGGTCAATTTTCGACAGCTACAGTAAAGCTGTCGGAAATTGTCAGGTTTCTACTTTAACACAGTCAGGTTTCTACTTAAAGGTTTCAACTACAACATAACTAACTTTCAACTTACGAAATTCCAGCTTTTAACTTCTGACAGGTTTACTGTAGCTGTACTGTAGTGATACTGTAGCGATACTGTGTGATACTGTAGCAGTCGGAATTGACCGCTAGGAGCGGTCGACCGCGGAGTATGATTTACGCTAAAGATATCCCTTCAACCAATCGCACCCTTAATTCCAACCTCGTAGCATATTTTTCTGGCCCTGCCCCTACCCAGGGAGCGAAACCAGGTTGCTAGAAGTGCCACCTAGCAGGCGCGATCGTCCTGCCTTAGCCCACCGCCATGTGGTGGTCGCGCTCCACCACCGCGCAATCTATCACGCTGAAATGCTTATTTATGCATGCAACATGCAACCATCCATCCTCACCGAATCTTCTTTCTTAGTCCGTTTGCATATGCATGCAGCAGAGAAGAAACTAAATGTGCAAATTCCCACACAACAAGAATTGAGGATCGGTTCATGGAGCAGCTCCGTCAGGTGGGCGAGGCCCTCGGCGGCATCAACGCGCTCATGATGTTCCATCATGAACTCCGCATCAACCCACGTCAATGCCGCCTCCTCGCCGACGCCTACGCGCTCGCCTTCGATGCCGTCGCCGGCGAGGTGCGCGCCCACCTCTGCTTCGACGAGCGCCACGCCAAGTGGAAGGCCCTCGAGGCCCCGCTCCGCGAGCTCCACCGTGTCGTCCGCGATGGCGAGCAGTACATCCGGCAGTGCCTCGAGCCGCCGCGCGACAGCTGGTGGGTGCGCGCCGCGGCGGCCACGCACGGCGCCGAGTGCGTCGAGCAGCACCTCCACAACCTCCTCTGGTGCGTCACCGTCGTTCTCGAGGCCGTTGAGTCCGTCTGCGAGATCACGGGATCCGACCCGGACGAGCTCGCGCGGAAGCGGCTGCTGCTCGCCAAGGACTACGACAAGGACCTCCTCGATCCCACGCTGTTCCGGCGCCGGCTCGGCAAGGTATACCTGGCCACGCAGGAGCTCGCCGCGAGGATGGACATGGCGTGGAAGGAGGACAGGTGGCTCCTGTCACAGCTGCTTGAAGAAATGAAGGGCTCGGCATCGTGGATCTCGAAGCCGTTGTCGCGGCACGAGCACCGGCTCGCCGATCTCCTGGACTCGCCACGCGGGAAGCTGCACCCGGCGTCCGTGCTCCTCAGCGACTTCCACATGCGGCGGCGCCTTGGGGGCAACCTCAAGGAGGTGCAGTGGATGGGGGATTCTTTCGCGGTGAAGCACTACGTCGGGGTCGACGCCGACGCCGCCGGCGCCGAGA
Organism: Stipa capillata; assembly: GCA_019208055.1. Lineage (NCBI taxonomy): Eukaryota > Viridiplantae > Streptophyta > Magnoliopsida > Poales > Poaceae > Stipa > Stipa capillata. Next base: position 35,680 of record JAGXJF010000636.1, read on the forward strand.
TTGCGCTGCTCACGTCGGTGGCGCACCCGAACGTGGCGCACTGCCGGTACTGCTTCCACGATGAGGAGAAGAGGGAGGTCTTCCTCGTCATGGACCAGCTCATGAGCAAGGATCTCGGGTGCTACGTCAAGGAGGTGAGCTGCGCCAAGCGGCGCGTCCCATGCCCGCTCATCGTCCTCGTCGACGTCATGCTGCAGATCGCGCGCGGCATGGAGCACCTGCACTCCAAGAAGATCTACCACGGAGACCTGAACCCGTCCAACGTGCTCGTCAAGCCGCGGCACGCCGACGCGTACTTGCTCGTCAAGGTCGCCGGGTTCGGCCAGCTCGGGGTGACCAGCCCCGGACGGAAGGCACCGGCGCCTAACACACATGCCGCCGGCGCAAATGCCAATGCCGATGCGAATGCCAACCCCTGCATCTGGTACGCGCCGGAGGTGCTGGAGAACGAGGGCCCCGGGCGGGCGGAGGCCAAGTGCACGGAGAAGGCCGACGTGTACAGCTTCTCGATGATCTGCTTCGAGCTCCTCACCGGCAAGATCCCGTTCGAGGACAACCACCTGCAGGGGGACAACATGAGCAAGAACATCCGCGCCGGCGAGAGGCCGCTGTTCCCGTTCCAGGCGCCCAAGTACCTCACCAGCCTCACCAAACGGTGCTGGCATGCCGACCCGGCGCAGCGGCCGGCGTTCAGTTCAATCTGCCGCGTCCTCCGCTACATCAAGCGGTTCTTGGTCATGAACCCGGACCAGCAGGACGGCCAGCCCGACGCGCCGACGCCGACGCCACCGGTCGACTACCTCGACATCGAGGCGCTCCTCCTGAGGAAGTTCCCGGCGTGGGAGCAGGGGAACGCTGCAACGCGGGTCTCCGACGTGCCGTTCCAGATGTACGCCTACAGGGTCATGGAGAAGGAGAGGACAAAGGCGGCGATCCTGCACGTCGCCAAGGACAAGAGCTCCGACTCCAGCAGCGACGGGAACTCGCTGTGCGGCGACGAGACCGTCAACAGCGGCGGATTCGGGGCGACGCTGCCGGACGTCGACGCGCTGTCGTCGGTGTCGAGCCGCGCTACGACCACGCCGCGGTCGCTGTCGGGCCGGAGCAGGAGCAACAGCAGGATGGCGTCGCCGCGAAAGCCGGACGGCAAGGTCACGACTACTAAACCAGGCAAGTGCTCGTTGTTGGCTGCGTTGCGTCTTACCTCGTCGGCATGCGTATGACGAGACTGAGAATGGCGTGCGCGCTCTGCAGGGCTGCCACAGAAGTCGAGGTCGATGGTCGTGGTCCGGCCAACGCAGATGCAGATTGCCCGACGAACGCCGAGAATAAAGTCCGACGGGCAGCTGCAAGCCGCTGGGATTCCACCCTCCCTACGGCGTGTGTCTGGAGGTCACGCTTCAGACTCCGAATTAGCCTAGAAAGAAATGGAAATGCAGGATTGTATTTTGATGACATATTTTCCCCACTTAGTAGACAACTTCTTAGATATATATGTGCCAATTTCTTTAACATGAATTAAGCACATGTTTCGAGAAATAGAGCAACTACTACTGTATTCGTTATGAGTGGCATTTGATCAAATCCTATTCGTTATCTATAGCATTTGATCAATCCCGTGGGCTCAATTTGTATACAAATAGACCGGGCACAGGCAAGGAATGCATGCTTAGATAGAAATCATACCGGGAGCTGCCCCAGTCACTTATCATCAGCAACAAATTAGATAGGCAATAAAGAGAGAAAGGAAAAATCTTGAAAATCAACTATTAGCAGCACACAGCAAACTGCTTATGTTTCAATGTCAATACATCATCCTCACTGAATAGACTTTATGAGTTAGGCAAATGCTTAATGCTTTACAGCCAACTTATTATTTTCCCAAGAGTGCAACCACAATTAAGATCTGGAACCAGTAGTAGGATATATCGACATGGGCTGAGAGGGCCTTATGCTGAATGGAGCCTCAGTCCTATTGTCCTTCTACTCGCCCTGCCTAAAAGAACAACTCAACACCTACAAAAATAGAAGTTGATAACGGCCAGGACCAAGTCCAGGTCTTCAGTCTATCCTCATCTCTACTCCTAGAACATCCTTCACAGCCTCGTAGGTGACAAATGCGATGGCAATCGAAGGCACCACCTGAAGAGCCAAAGCAAAGGACAGCAAATTAGATACAAATAACATTCAGATATTCAGGAAGCTCACAAACATTTGTATTTTTCGTTAGAAACATTACCTTCACTGAATTGGGCACAAGACCCTTGTACAAAGCACCAAATCCTTCGTGACGAACAGTTTTCCTGAATGCATCGATCATACCATTGTACTGGAGTGCCACTTTGCCTTCTCCAGTAACAATAGAATCGGCATGATTCCAACCAACCATCTGCATTCTTCTCCTGACAACATCAAGAGGGTATGCGACAGTCTGGCCTATGGTTCCCGCCACAGCTCCACATCCAAGTCTTGTTACTATATGCAACTCGTTATCTTTTGCGAGTCCAAATGCATTTGTCTGAAGAAGCCAGTCCTTCAGAGACTCATATACAGCAAAATTGAGGCCAACATATGGGACCTGCAAGAGGATAACAAAGCATAGTGGTAAACAGTCATCAGCAAGGCACAGCACAAGAGTATAGCTGATTGCTAGTTGAGGCACTTACAACTCCAATTACTGATGGAAGCCACCCTCTGTATAAAGCACGGAAACCTTCTTCACGGTACACTGTGCCCAATGCATGAAACATACCACGGTACTGATAAGGGGACTTCTCTGTCTGCAGAAGTGATTTGATGTTCCATAAAATAGCATATGAAATGAAATATAAGCATGTAATAACTGATATTCAACTAGTGAGACTGGCAGTATCATGATGACAGAAAGCAATGAAAACCAAACAGTACCTGAACAGTAATCCTGCCTCTAACCATATCCATGGGATAAGTAGCAGACATGGCTATGATACCAGCACAGGCTCCAGCTCCGAGGCGCAAAACTGGACTAAGCTGAGCATCCTCTGTGCAACATAGTAAACATGTGAGGAAGCACTGAATACAGAGAATTTCATCAACTTTACATTTATATATATGACAACAGTTAAAACATGAATTCTTTATTTACTGTGAAGCAGAGCAACTTCGGTCTGATATTGAACAATGGAACTTTTGAACTGTATGTGACCTCTAAGAGCCAATATATATAGCAAGTGTGTTCAGCCTGGGCATGTTGCCAATGGTATCACATAACTGAACACTCTGTGCCATGTTTTGGGCCAAGTAAGATGTACAGTGTGTGTGAACTGAGAAAACAAGCACAAAGCTCATGGTGCTTACACTGGTCACAAATATAATTGCTTGTTTTCCATTCAATACCTCTTTTAAATATTTCCACAACAATGGAAAAGTGAGTAGAACTGCCATTGTAAGCATGACTGACACTAGAATCACATGTCTGCAATAACATTAGGGCATGTTCTTTCTTCTAATGAAATGAAGATGCAGTACTCAGGAAAGCTAATCTGTGTAGTAAGGATAACAGAAGAAGACATACCATCCCCAGTTTGTTGCCGGTAAAGCCACAAAATACCCCTGTAAAAATGATGTAGAAAGTAAATAACACATTAAATACTGCTTTCCATGAAAACAAGAACATGCCAATATGTGGCTAAAAAAGAAATGCTCAACCAATTTCGAGTCAAAACAGTCTCATCATGCAACAGAGAAAAGTTCTGCAAAGTGCAATCTAGAAATAACAAGCAGGTGGTAGCAGAGCAAGCAGTTATATAAGCAAGAGTAATTGCAAACAAAAACACACCTGGATGCCTGCTCATAGCTGAAGAACTTCACAGCAGAATTTGGGACAATCCTTGCACAGTTCGTCCCATTGCCCTTAAAAAGTCCACGGAGGCCTTCGGTTCTCCATATATACTTAAGACCTTGAACCGTACCATTGTACTTGATGCTGTGAGGATTTTGAACCTGCATTAAGAAAGATAACATAAGTCAGAGATCCAACCCTGGTAATTTAATCACACCCTGCCTTTTCATACAGAGTACATATACACAGGACAACTTGAGCAACGATCAAATTAGGCTTCGGCAACAAGTGTGATATGTCTACCTTTAGTATTATTTTCATGATGCTTCAGTAATCAGTACTGGCAGCAGGAACAGTGAATGTGCACTAATGGGTTTCATTTTTAAGGGAGCTCCACAAATTAGACATGCTCCTTGGATGTCAACTGTTAATAACTGGCGATAAGATAAAACATGCCTTGAAATGAGAAAAGACAAACCATATTGAATACATTGAAATGGTGGATATTAAGATTGCATCGTATATCCATGTTAGCTGATACGAAATAACACTACGACATGTTGAAATAACAAAAATAAATTACTACCGTTATATTAGCCAAGCAATCTTTGAGCCTTCCATGGTAAAACACTTGGCTACCCAGCGTTTACCGTAGGCACGATAACTGGCACCCTTACTTCATTTTTTTATTTCGCATCTCTCATTAAAGAGGGAGGAGAGGCGTATAGGAATTTTTTTTCTTCGAATCCAACCTTTCCCTTTAAAGAATTTAATTGGTAGGTTGGGTCGACGCCCGCCTCCCCCCAAACTTGACTTGCAAGTTTCCCCGCAAAAAGCTCTCCACGCCTACTCTTATTTATAAAGAGCACTATTCTTCTTTAGTTAGGTAGTTCTCCCCCCTCTATGAGACCGTAAGACCCCGATGGAATCGAAGGCCCGCTTACTAATAGGCAAGAGGGGACCCTTTCTCGCCCAGCCCTACCTACATCAGTGAAGCTGGAACCAAGGAAGACAATGTTCAACACGGATGAGACTCATCGCACCGGATCAGTCTCTTAGACGGATGAGACTGATCACACCTGATCAGTGATCAATTCTCACAGAACAATTTAGGCAAAGCCAAACCCATCAATCCATCATTCAACCACCATGATAAATAACAAGCCATCAGACAGCATAAAAGGAGTACATCAGAAATTCACCTGAAGCAGGATCTTCAATCGTTCAAGCGGAGCAACAGCAGTACGTGATCTGTGCAAAAAAAATGAAGAGACCTCATAAGTACACATCGCTACCATATCAATAACTGACACTGGTAAATTTTCTTTTTGCTTGCCAAGCATTTCAATATGTACCAGAATGAAGAATTATATCACACAAGTACTTAAATATTCTTAGTCTGTGACTTTTTATGTGTGTTTTAAGTATGCAATGTTCTCAAGTGGCCAAAAAATAGTTTCAGCTTTGACTTCAGCCAACTATAACAACATGTTATAGCTACAGTCCCAACCAAGGAAGACAAGATCAACTTGCCTTAGTCTACTACCAACCAGAAATATAATATTACATCAAGTAATCACAGATAGGAACTTAGAGGTTGAGCTTTAGCCTTTAGATGATTGAATTTCCTGATATCATGAAGAACCACAATACTTTAAAATGCACCAATAAGTAACAAATCAATAAAGAATGAACCATCAATTAACCATAAAAGACAACAAATAATTGGAAACTGAAATCAACATGTAAATCCAGATGCATACAGTCTGGTGAATCAATACTATTTTGTGTGTGTGTGTGGGGGGGGGGAGGGGTGGGGGGTAGCTACTGGCCAGACCAAACTTGGACATCAAAATTTCCAGCTCAGAAGTGCAGTTTTCTATGTGAAAACAAATGTACCTCCAATTAAACAAACTCTATATGCAGAACACTTAACAGATGGCAAGCAATTTAATAACAATAAAAAGCAATAACATACAAATTTCACATTGATTTTACACTAACAGGTTTAGAATGCCAATATTTACCATCCAACGTTTTGCCACATACTCACAGTCTATTAGTAGGGTTTAAGTGTCAGTTAACTGATCCAAACAAAAGAATTTTGCATACGTCAAAATGTTTTCCGGTGGAATGTGTATGATTTAAACAATCGCCAAATTCTCAGGGAGGGTGATTCAGATCACGGACCAAATTAACCCATAAGACGGGAATTTTAATCCCGACGAACAGGCCATACCATCTCGAGAGCAAATGCATACGGCTATTTGGTTTCCCAGCGAATCATATCAACTGACGAGCCTACGGAATGAGATCTGAGCGGCGGGCGGCAAGGGTTTAAGCCCCGCGAATCCAACACAGATCGCACGCACCCGCACCTAACGTCACGCGTCAGGTTGAGCTAAGACGAATCACGCACATATCACAAAACCAATCACTCACCACGGAGAAAACTCAATTACCTCGAGGCGCACGAATCGAAAACGGAGCAAACACCAATCTAACAAACAATCACAACGAAATTGAATCGAATCTGGGAGCCGCCGCCCACTGAGTGAGAGACAGACGCCGCATCGCGAATCCAACCCCGAGAAGACAACGACAGAGGTGGAGAGAGAGAGTAGAACGGAGGAGAACTCACAGCCCACCGGCGACGCCGCCGGCGACGAGCGACTTGCAGATGGTGAGGACCTGGTGCCCGGGCCCCTTGACGCCCTCGCGCGCGAGCTTTGCCTCCTCCGCCAGGTTGACGATGGTGTTCACGGCCGTGTCGCCCCTGCTCTTTCCCACCACGTCCTCCGATGCCATCTCCCCCCGTACCACACCACCTAAACTCCCTTAGCGACCGGATCGCGCGAGAGAACGAGACCGGATGGCGGTGCCAAGGAGGGGGACGCGGCGGCGGGTTGGCCTGGGGTTTTTGTGGCGGCGGCGGAGGAGGAGGAGGAGGAGGAGGAATGGGAGGGCGGGCGGGCGTGCGTGCGTGTGCGGCAGGGGGAGGGAGGGGAGCGGTCGGGGAGAGGTGGTGGCTATTAACCCATCTCGGCGTCTAGCTGTCACAGCGCTCTGGGTCAATGCAGGTGGGGTCACACGAGAGGTGGGTCCAGTACGTCATGCGGTGAGTCCGAGGTGGTTGAGTACGTGGTTCTTTTTTAGGTGGCTTCGTAGTTTGCGGGGAGGTTATCTTGCCGTGGCGTCAGCCTGGGGATCGACGAGCGGGACCCAGGTGTCGGTGACTGAGGGGGAATAGTGTATTAGCGAGCCAGGTGAGAGTGGGTTAACGGAAACCTAGATCCGTCGTCGTCGACGGCAAGAGTGCTCTGCTGGGCTCTGTTCATCTGCCGGCCCTCTCTACCCGCTTCATTTTCCTCTCCATAAAATTTCTCTCTTTTTTGGCTTGAGCTTTACAATTTTCGGTTTGTTTTTGCCTTTCGATTCGATCTTGTAAGACAACATTGCTTGGTTTGAAAGCCATGGGAGTTTGGTGCCCAATCGTTCGCAGCCGCTTTTCCCTGTTGCATGTCATTACATGATCAGTCCTGTGAGCATAACATGGAACCTCACACCTCCACCAATCATCAGCTTGCAGTGTGTGCTGGTGTCGGAAAACTGTGGACGAGCGCATCAGACTCCTATAGATGTGGACTACATATTTGGCCTTTCCTGTTCGTGTTGGGCCAAGTGCTCGTGCTCACAAATTCCATTCGTTTTCTTTCATGGTGCTGGTGACAATTTTCTGGACCACCAAAAGCAGATGAAGTCTCTGGGAAGAAAAAAGAAAAAAGAGAAGCAAATGAGGTGCATCTGCGATCACAGAAGCGGTTTTCTGGATAAATACCGTGGGGCCAGCCTGAGACGAAGACATGGATACGGTTTATTCTTCCAGCGAATTCGGACGAGCAGGGCGCGTCTTTGCATGCAGTCAGGGAAAATGGATTTAGTCGTGGACGAGAATATGTGGTTTCAAAGTGGCGATGTGGCGGCAGGGGAGCTCGCCGGCCGCTTCCTTCCTTCCACAGGTCCGGCAGAAACTACGCAGCCCAGCTTGACGCGGTCGCGGCCCGCCTGCTATCCGGTGCGGCGGCGTAACCAGGTTCCCGGCCGTGGACGAGCCGCTTGCAACGTGCTTTCTTTTGGAGCCCATGTATAGGCCGGGCCGTAGGTGGATGGGCTTGTAGAGAACAAACAAACGAGCACACAACCCTGTATGCATGTAGGCAGCCTTCTCTTCAACGAATGCGATGAGTGCTCAGGACTTGTTCAACATGAATGCGGATGGGCTCTGGAACGTTTGGGCCCAGAAAATAGCTTTGGAGTTTGGACCCGTACTTCCGTCCTCGAGGAATTTTTATACATGTCTAGTGCAATCTCTATCTAGTTCTGTTTTATGCATGCATTTTCTTTTTTGGCTTGGGCTCTGTCTGACATTGCCACGATTTCTAAAAGCAATAATTTTCTTGCACTTCTGAATATAACAGATATGTAATAGCAGTATTTTGGAGCCATGACAGCTAAAACACAAGTCGGAAACGACGAGCGTGGAAGTTCGAAGGAACCGGCGAGAAGGCCAGCGTACGTCGTGAAGCAAATGAACGAAGCAAGCCAATGGGCTGCATGCGGATATGCCGCAGTTTTCCCTCCTTTCAGCTCAATCGCCGGCCTCGTCGCTGCTGATTCTTCGGACCACGAAAGGTCCAGGAGATCAACACTCACCGTACGGTACACACGTATATACATACGTACATCTACGTCGTGTTGCATGGGTGCATGACATCAGCACCACCGTCACGATGACTACTACCTCGCGATCGTCCCAACGTACGGTTGTTGAAACCGCTAGCGACCGTTGAATTTCAACCAGAATTTTTAGACCAAACCGTACGTGCAACAGAATAATTCTGAAATTTCAGCCAGAATGGCTCAACAGATCGATTCCCTTATCACAACTGCAAAGCTAGTACCTTTCAGTGCATGTTGTCATCTGCTGTCTTAACAGTTTTAAAAAGAAGGATCCGTCTAAGGCTCCCAATGCACAGGTGCTTAGATGAGGTGCTAACTGCATAAAAGGGCTTAGCAACTAAACTCTCTAATGCATAGGTGTTTAGCTTTTTGTAGCTAAGCTTTCTTCATTTAATTGTTTAGCAACTAAACTCCCCAATACATAGATGCCACATAGGCGTTTTGCATAGGTCCGCGCGCTTAGCATCGTTTCTTCCTGGGGTCACCAAAGTGCTCTCTCTCCTCCTTAATTGTTTTGCCACATCAGTTTTTCGTCTATGTGGCATTCTTAGCACCTGTACACCGTGGAGCACTGGGAAGGGCCTAAGACTTAGTCAACTGAAATTTAATGTCGGTCGACATGTGAGATGTTAGATATCTCCACAGTATGATAACAAAAATATTATACCTAAAAGGTTAAAAGAATAGTCTAAAAACTAATCTGATAGCTAAACTCAATCGAACGAGTAATAGCAATCCGTTTTAAAAAGACCTTCAATACACCATTTATATATCCTGCACCATGTGAATTGACCAACATAACTAATCTTGATTGCTAAACTACAGTATTGGAGATGCCTTGTTGTAGCTAGACTACAAAACATGGGTATGCCTGTACAGCAGGTGACCGATTCTTCTCAAAATCGTAATCGACCTTTAGACTGTTGAATCTAAAACAAAAGAACCGTTCTTTTTCTTCTTCCCTCAGTTATTACCATACCTTCCCAATTTAAGCTTGTCTTTGTTAGCATTACTGTCTTCGGCTCTTCATGTCCAGTCATCACCGTAACTGAACCAAGCCCTCTCTCTACCCCCCTCCCCTCCCGGGCTCCAATGAACCCTTCTCACTATAACCACTCCTAGCCCTAATCTCTAACCACTTTTAACCCTAACCCATAACCACTCCGGTGAGGTCTCCTCCTTCGACCCTGTTCTCGCTGGCAACTTTGTCTCGAATCTTAACCACTCCGGTAAAATCTCTTTCCTCGGCTCTGTCACTATCATCGCTTTTATGTTGTTAGTGTCTCTGTCTCGTAGTCCTAATTATATGAGTGAGTCTGTGAAGTTGAAGAAGCCGATCGACCACAACGGATGAAAAGATGGTGGCCTCGTAATGAAAAGCGACAAAAAATGTAAGAGTAAGAAGGGAATCTTTTCTCGCTAATACCAACACGTGATTCATATGAGCGTAAAGTCTCGGGCATGTATATGTTTAATTGTCGATGACCAACCAACATGTACTCCTCCCCCGAGGTGGTTGGTCGGGTGTCTTAACGTAATGCATGCCTACTGCCTTAATTAGTAGTAGTAGCAGCAGTTAGCTCCATGTAGCCACAAGATTTTCTTTTGGAAGCGAAGTAAGCAGCTAGCTGCATCTCGTGCATCCGGGAAGACGAAGATTTGATTCGATTTGGCCAGAGCTAGGGTGTGCAAGTTTTTTCAGATATGTCGACTTGTCTGACATTTTAGTGAGAGTACGTGTCTGTGCGTGTAAAACTGTAGAGCTATGTATAGCTCGCATGCATTGTGCAGCTTTAGTCTTGTTAGGGCCTGTTTGGTTGGGTTGTGGCTGTTGACAAAGCTGCTGTTGACTGGCTGTCTGGAAAACCTGTCGTGGCTGTGAGAAAGTGAACATATGACTTTTGGTTTATCCAAACCATCTACAGCATTTTAGAAAATGAGCACTAGAGCTTCAGCACATTGCAGAAAGCTGGTAGAAGGCAGCTTTTCCAAACAGCTGAATTTGCACTGCAAAGCCCATAGCTACCGTTGGCAAAAGCTGCTGAAAAGCTAGCCGTTTAGTTAGGTTGCAGTTTTTTCCAATAAAAAGCTGCTGAAAAGCCCAACCAAACACCCTCTTAGTGTTGGTGTTGAGTCATAGGAGCATGCAGTGCAAGTGGCTCGCTAAGTTCCCTTCCATGCATTAGTGCGAAAATGAATGGCTTTTGTTGGGCTTATTTCTCTGCGCGTCTTCATTCTTCGGTTGTTCTCCGACTTTGTTGAGAAACTAACAGTAGCATTGTTTCTTAATTAAAAAGAAATTAGAGTTATAGTTATGGGTAGGTTCCGTTATCCTCTGTTTCTTTTATGTCTCTTTTATATATTCTTAAAACATAAAAATAGAAAATATATATAACTATTTTATAGTATCCTGGTACTCCATAAACAGAACTAGGAGTACCAACCATCTATTGCTAAGGGCAATTTTGTACTTTTACTTATATCCATGTTTCAAGACAGTTTAGTTAACATTACTAGTCCGCAAGAACTGGGCCTGACTTCATGCAGCCGTCGTCGCCATTCTCCATGGCGGCCAGTGGCGTGGCGGCCGACCGAGGCGCGGGCGTGGGCAAGGCTAGAGGCGCGTGGGGCAGCCGGCGGAGGCGCGCGTGGGCGGGTCGTGAGGGGCCGAGGCGGGCGCGGGCAGGGCTAGAGGCGCACGGGGCGGTCGAGGCGGAGGCGGGCGGCAGAGGCGTCGGCGGGCGCGGACGGGCATACCGACGACGAGGGCGGGCGGGCAGACGAAACGGATTGAAAAAAGTGTGAATAGGAATTGGGGACTAGAATTAGGGATTGAGTGAATATAGATTACTAAAGTATTTATTTTAAAAATATATTTTTATAATTCTAGTTTTATCCCTAATATCAGGGTACTCCCTATTTTTTGAAGTCTTTGGAGGTGGTACTCCTCAAGTCTAGTATTGAAGTACCAGACAAGATGAGCCATTAGATTTGAACAGATCAATGGTCCATATTCATTCCGGGGTACCGTGAAAGAGCTCAATATGTAAAGTTAAGATACCATGATTTCTAGAATCCTACATGAAACGAAAACATAAAAATATGCAAAACTAAGGGTTTCATTGGATCGCATGAATTAGAAAACATAGGAACAGTAAAAACACAAAAATGAGATATCATGTACATTGGATTCCTACATAACTTTAAAACAGAGGAATTTCTTAAGTGATGCCTTTGAATGGTTCAAAGGAAATAAACACAAGAATTTTAGAGAAAAGAAAAGAAAGAGTAGAGAGATAGAGAGGATGCATTGTGCTTCTCAAAGAAAAAATAAAATAAAGTTTGAACCTATGTTGGTTTTCCTATGGAATTGGAGGCATAAGAATGCATTCCATAAGAATTTGATAACTCCAATCCTATGATCCAAAGGGTCTTTATAGAAAAATTCCTAAGAATTGGCATCCTTCAAAATTTTTAGGAAAATCCTACAGTTCAAAAAGGCCTAGCTCTTTCTAGGCTCCATGGGAATTTCACAGGAATTTGAAGAGCGAGAAGATCCATGCAAGACTGAGGAATTTTTCCGTGAAGTCCACGCAAATGTTATAATTTCTCCAAAATTTATATAGATTAGGTCATTGCATATGAATTTTATAGGATTCATATGACCTCGTTTCTACGATCCAAAGAGCACCTTTAGAAAAATTTCCTATGGATATAAATTCTAACGTTCAAAAGTCCTTCAAACAAAAAGGCCCCAGACGTTTTGCATCTGCATGGATAACACAAGACATCATCGGGTACACATTATTTGGATCGAAGAGATGTTTTGTCCTCTATTTTGATGGATATCTTTCTGGGAGAGAAATTCTTTTGCCAATAATTTGCTTATAAGTCAACAGCATAAGAGTACAGATATTTTGATTATTGTCGCATTGATTCCGAGAAAACATCTTGTACCCTTATTTGTACCCTCCAAGTACAAACATGAATGTGAAAGGATAGCTTAGAAGGGCTAAGATGCAACAGTGCAATGCAAGGACAGCACATACTGTAGGCCTACAAGGGCCATTGCAATCTTCAAGGTGGCAACGATAGGACATCTGCTCTCTTTTCAATGTCTAGGGTTAAGTTATCTCCACAAATGTACTTTGGATGCTTCTATTGTGAAACCAACGTTACGAAGTATGATCTACTAGTCGTAATAAGTATTAGATCAGACACATATAGAAAATAAAATAGACACGAGGATATAGAGTTGTGTTCTTCTCTTTGTTAGATATGTTCTCATAAATACAAGTTCGCAATAATATGTGTATAACAACATGGAGATCACATCTCTATTTATAGACCATCTACGTGATTGCTAACGTTTAGTAATTGACCACACGGGGTGTAGCTCACCGGTCAGCCCACCCCTATAGAAAGATGAATTCAATATAGAAAGCAAGATAGCAAAGCAAAAAATAATCTGAACATTGAATTTGATCTACTAGATTTAATTAACGATTATCGATTCAATGATTACCTCAAGGTCATTGTAAAGGTGGCCTGATCCGTATGCTCAGAGAGTCTCGTGATAATGCGGAATTAGTGCCACGAGGTGTGATATGATAGCCATGCAACAAGTAGTACATCAATCACGTATAGAAAGTAAAATAGATAAGAGGATATAGAGTGATGCTCTTATTTATTAGATTTGTCTCATGAGTACAAGTTGTCAATAATGTGTTTAAAATAACATGAAAATTACATTTCTTTTTATAGATCATGTTAAAATTTAATTATCGACCATATAGATCATCTACATCTGCAGGGAGTGTGGTGCATCGATAGACCCACACTCTAAAAGGCCCCGTTTAGTAAGAGCTTTTAGTTAGTCCCTCCATAGGCCATGAGTAAATCCATCATGTTTCCCTTGAACAAACCACCGGAATACAGGGGATCAATCAGTGCTTATCGAAGTGTTGTGCTCAACCTTCCAGAGGCACGCACACACACCTCTCTCTCTCTCTCTCTTCTCTTCTCTTTCTCTTTCTTGTACATAATGGAAGAGAGTTTGCTCCCCGGCTTCTTCATTCGAAGAAGCACAGGGCTGATCAAAATACAAAGTCATAACCACCAAGATCTACAAAAGCAACATAAAGTTGGAAATTTGCGCTGCAAACACATATAGCAGCAATGAAAGCAAAATGGGCAACCACACAGCTGATCAACCCAAATAATAAAGATAAGACGTCACTAGGCACTGATTAAACACTTTTATCTTCCATTTTATTGTAAACAAAGAAGAAAATATAGACCATATCACTGAGACTTGAGAGGGAGACACACTGAGAGAACACAACAGAAAACAAAGAAGTTGGTCGTCCTCACATGAGCATATATACATGCTACTATTTAACACAAAGCATGTTACACTTGAGAATTTACTATACTAATCGTGATTAGGTTAGTAGTTGCAAGTGCTGATTCAGATAATTACGAGAGGAGAGATTGGCTGAAAGATGACCGAAGGAAAGGTAAGCGCCACTGATCACGTGAACTGAGAGTTCCCTAACCACACGGACAAAAATATTTCTTGCAACCCTATAAATTAATAGAGCAGTGCTGGACAACTATCTCGTCGTGGGCAAGGATGATAAACAAGGTTGTCGGTATCGTGATTCATATTATTTACCGTTTCGATCCTGGCCGTATGTCGAATCACAATTATAAATTAGAGTAGTTAGTACGGTCTCCCGCTTAATTACACTAAAAATATTTTTAATTTTATAGATGGGTATGTGATATCGATTAGTATATAGGGTTAAAGTTCATATCACCAGTCATTCATATTAGATCAATAAGTAGATTTGAAGATTAGTAGCTTTTTTATGATGTGTAAAATTATGAATATCTATCGGTTGTGAGCTAGTAGTAATTAAGGTACACTAGATCAATACCGGATAATGTTTATGTGCAGTTATGACAATCAATTAGTTGTGATCTATTGATAATAAATATCCATCAGATCAATAGTAGAATGATATTTAGGTATAGTTATAAAAATTTATTTGTTATGATTTATCTAGGTGTAATATCAAAGATTTATGAACCGTGATATTTTAAATATAGTTATAAAAAATTATCAACTATAATCTATTTAAATACAACTATAAATACCGGTAGGTGTGTAGCTGTCTTGTCCAACTCCATCTCGATCTCGATCTTCTGTTGATTCTTTTTCTTCCTGTCTTGCTTTGTTTTTTGCAACGGTTCAAGTGTTGGTTTCGCGCGTGGACGGTATTTTCGTCTCATTGCCTGGCCGTTGTATTGCGCCTGTCATTCAAATCATTGAGCCTTCAAATTTAAAATAATCTAGACGCGGCGCTTTAGAAGTAAGCCTGTCATAATAAAACACCATTCTTTTTTAGATGAGACTTTGACGACATGATCTTGGACTTTGACTTGATCCATCATTTCATTTTCTCAATGTTCACACCAAAAGTACAATGTCTTCAAAAAAGTAGTAGTAAACCTCTGATCAAATGATTAATCAGCCGTTATCGATAGGAGGACGTCAGAGAAAATGTACTAAATATATAACTGCATGTTTTTTTGACACGAGTATAGCATGTACCTGTGTCACGATTAAAGTAGAAGGGAAGGCCGTGTTTTCTTTTTGTACTCTCCCCCTCGCCTTGGTATTGACTAATCCTCGTGTATTACATCCCATAAAACATTGTCCAAAGTTACAAATTCCGAAAGATCAGGTGTGGAAGTTTCCCAAAATAAATAGCTCAAGGAACATATAGCACTAGGGAAGGCCAGGGTGTGTTATATATCCACGCAAATATTCATACTCAAATTTGATCTCATTAGTAGGATAAAAAGGACAAAATACTTAGTGAATAGTATAATCTTAGTTAATAGTATAATGATTAATGAATAGTAGCTTTTTGAGTGAGACAGACGAAATCTTGCGTTCGAAGCAATTACATTTGGAGAAATACTAACCGTGTCCAACCTTCAACACACAAGCCATTTTGGCGATGGTGATGGCGTGATGCTAGGTAGCAGCTGCTGGCCGTGCATATCTGAAATCACACGGATATATTTGGAAATGGGAACCCCATTTTAATTTGGCCTGAAGCCTATCCTTGAACCGACCCACAATTGATCGATTTGTCCAACCAAACCTGAAATCTCCACCCGTTTTGGAGCTTTCAGGGTGGCGAACTAATTACGACAGGTAGGTAACCACTAGCTAGCAAAAATATGAGAAAGCACACACGCTGTGAAAGCTGACAAGGATAACATGGCGTCCATATGTTTATCAGCCGAACTGCTACACCCACCATGTCTTGGCAGTGGCCCCTCTATATATACAACACCGGCTTGTTAGTAGGATCATATAATACGTACGTGCTATTATCTTATTTGCAATTTTATACTCCCAGTGGTTCTCTGAAAGATGTAGTTTTGAACATCCTGTTGCTTCTAAAGCGCAATGTTGGCCATAATTTATGTCATAATATATTAATAAAATTATATATTATAAAAATATTTTCCGAAACAAATTTAGACACATGATTTGCAGGTGTCTAATCTAAAATACTATCATAGTCAAAGTTTTATAATTTTGACAATGTCTATATCAAAATGACAGCTTTTCAAGGACCAGAAAGAGTAATAGTATATGCTTGGGACATTAAAACCATATATGTATATATATATATATGGTATATGCTTGTATGATGTTTCGAAGTCATACAAGCGTCAAAATTTTCTAGGTACAATACTGGTGGGGCCTGACGGTCAGTGGCTCACCAATCCGGCTCTACGCACTACCCATTGGTACGCGAAGCAACTTGGTTGGCCGGTTGGGGTTAGTGGAGGACCGGGCACGAGATGGAGCGGTACAATGACAGGCAAAAAGCTAATTAAGCTAAGCGGGCGTAACAGAAATGGTGGCGACCCAAGTCGTCGTTGCAGCAGCAACGGTGACCCTGAATGCTGAAGCCTTGGGCTGCGGTCCACGTACTCCACTGGCTCCGGCTCCCAACCCGATGGTCGTGGCGTGATTCGGATGTGCACCCACTCACCTGGTGGCCTGGCCACATTGATCTGTAGCCAATGGAGGAGCGAGAGGCGCGCAGCACCTGAAACCGTGGAAAAACGGCGTGTCCGGCCACTAAAAACTCGTATCAGGCACCTCGAGAACCCGCAATGCAGATGGCATGTCTGCCCACCTTCCTGTTCCTGTAGGTCCGCGGCTGTGTTGGTGCTGTGTGCGCGTGGGGTCCGTGCGTGCCCGACAGCGATGGCCACTTGGCCTGGCGCCGTTAAATTCATGCAACGCAACTTGTGTGGTAGCTGCATGCATGCCCACTGTTGCTGCATCTTACGGTTTTGTTTTGACACTGAAAATTTCTCACCCACTGAATCTATATACGTATACTACTAGTAGTAGACTTGCTTTCTCTTAATATATATGGTCGCATGCCACTGCACTGTGCAAGAAACTATAACGAGAAAGTAACACCGAGTAAGTAGTACCAAATGTAGTGGTTAGGCACATAGTAACAACGAAAGGATGTCAGTACGTTTTTAGGGGGGGAAAAAGAAAGAAAGGCCGTTTGTCACGTCTCCCCAAAAGGGCAAAAGATACTTTTAGCTAGCTCATGCAAATATATTCTTGCAGATGCGTTTTGACGGTACCAAGCAGGTACACCATGGAATTAGAAAGTAACTGTACTAGCTAGACAAGTATGGAGAACAAGAAACTATCGTGGTCAGTTGCAAGAGGGAAAAGTAAGAGCAAAAAGAAGTGGCAGGGGTTTTCACAGAGAGACCTCAATGCGACATGGTGTCTACCAAGATGGCCATATCAGCTTGCCGATCAAAGAAAAGACGGGACAAAATAGGTTATGCAAATATATGTTGATGTTATCTCCACACAAGAGCGGCTTTCCAAAAAGGAAAACTGTAAAAATAGCTAATAAATGTGTCGTATAATCATCCGCGGTAATGCCCATATCTAACATGTCCCTTTTTTTGGTCGATGAGCAAGACTTCAAAGATGATGCCCCAGTCCAACTTTTGATTGAAACTGTGTCTCCTAGTCATCCTTTGCTCCTATCGTCCTATTCAATCTGATGATCAGAACATGACATGGACCGACTGATCATGATCGAGCGGCGCAAGGGTGCCCTCTTGTCCATATACTAACCTCGCCTGAATCTCAGCCACCAAACGGTGATCGGACGGACAACACTAAAAAGGTGACGTGGCCTTAACCTTCTTTCCGGGCGCGCCCTTAATGGTTTCCAAAAAGTTTCTATTACAACATGAAAAAAACATGTCCCAACCTGATCAATTTCTCATTGAAAATATGAGTACCCCTAGCACTCTATTCGTGGACCAAATGGCTGCCTATGTACAGTTATATGAAAAGTAGATATGAAATGGGAAAGCACAACACTGTAGCTGTGTCTGTGATAAAATGGAAAGGGAATACCAACAACAAAAATAGGTGATCACGGTCGCCCCAGAAAAAATATTGCACGTGATATCATCAGTAGTCTATGGAAGAGGAAAAAAAAGGGCACAAATCACGTACACGCCATGGCCGGTATCCCTCACATACGCGAGCAGTACGATACACGTGCACGACACAACGATGTAGAACTAGAAAGTACTGGTCATGCAAACATGCTGAGATACGAGGGCAGAGATTAACTCATGCAAGTTGCAGACATTCAGATTAGAAGGCAAAAATAGAAGGAGATCGAAATACCTTGATTATTATTCATTGAGATATAGAGGCCGAAGCCATCATCATATCTAGTATTATCTTCTCAAAAGGAAAACATGTATATGTATATGGTGCCAATAGTCCAGCACATGCAGAAGTACAAAGATATAAAACTACAAAACCATGTTAATTTTCCTTGGAATGCGCAAGCATAGCTCATGCAGATACGCTGAGGCTGCGCTCATGCAGACACTTGTCGGTATACTCTACGAACCAAATACACGTGTACAGTTCTCGGATACAAATAAGTGACGCCCGTGCAGATGTAATGCAAACATACTTGGCAGCTGATGTCAACACATCTTGAGAGAAATGAGAATACACATGGTAACTGCCAGCACCCAACATCCTGAAGATACAAGAAAATCGCATCAGTTAAATCCCCAGCAGCCAGAAAAATACGGAAGCATAGCTCATGCAGATACACTGAGATCACCATGCACCTCCACACGTGTACGGCCGCAACAGAGAAATGAAAATTTTTGTCAAGAGGCCCCAAGGACAAAAGAGGCAAGCACGAGATGTGGTGACACAAACGAAAGAATTCCCGGGCGAGGCGCAGGCCACCGTGCGTCCGTGCCCCCTACAAAAAGCGCCCATCCATCGCCGCACCAACACCGCAAAACCATCATTTCATTTCATCCGCGAACCTGCAAACAAACTCCAGAATCCAGATCCCCTGTTTCCCTTTGGACTTTAGACTAAATCACTCGATCCCCCCCACACACAACCGTCTCTCCGCTCTTCTCGCCTTAATAGCCCCGCGGTTCATACGTGTTGGCTCGTTGGTTGGTCTGGTTCGCTTCTGTTCTGGAGCGCCAGTCCGTCGCCTAGTGGACGCCCTCCCTCGTCTCCCTCTCCCTCCGCAGACCGGCCCGCCCACGGCGGCGCAGACGGACGCCGCTCTCCCGAGCCCCACTCCTCGGATCACTGGTGAGTGGCTGATCCTCTCCTCACTTCTCCTCTCTCGCGTTCTGCCTTGGGGAGAAAAAAGGTTGGATTTTGGGGGTGTTCTATATAGCTAGGGAATTCTTGGTTTCGGAGAGAGGCGGATTCCTTGGGGATTTTCGGCGGCCTGGTTCGTTTGGAGAGTCGTTTATAGGGCTCTAGGCTCTTCCTTTCGCCGGGGATATACTCTGTAAAGCTGGGATTTTGTTCCAGGGTAAAATAGTAATGTCTGATACGCTCTCTGCGAATATACGGCGTAAAGGCTCGATTTTTAGGGATGGGTTAGGCCTTCTTAAATCCTAATCTCCTCCTTTTTATGCTGCTGTTCTCTTCTTCTTCCTGAGTAGAATGAAGTCTTCCATTTCTTGCTCGGACCAAAGTTCTGAGATGATTCCTCTGCCTTCTTCTGATCTTCTCCGGCCCAAAAAACACTGAGATTTCGCATGATTGTTCGTGCGGCGTCCTTCTAGACGATTCTAGAATCCCTGGTCAACGGGCTATTAAAAGGCTCCGTGTTCACTGTCGCAGGTTGACTCGTGCCCTGATTCGCGCGCCCATGTTTTTGCAAGCGAGATATATATCCACTAGTATAATTCAGAGCACATATTCTTTCCTCATTTGCTTCGGGTTGGTTCAGAGGGAGTTTTTTAACAGCCTCTCTCCCCCAAGTTCATGCTCCGGTATGCAAGCATTTGGCACGGTTTGCTCATAGATCGCTGGCGCCTGGGCGGATAGTATTATAGGAAGTACGCATTTATCATCATGTGGCAATGTCTGCACAGTTTGCCTGTCGATTTGCTTCCTTTTTTAGCTATTACTAGGTCAGGTCGTTTCACATTTACTCCCTCTTTCGTCCGTTATAGATTTCTGTTTAGTCCATCCGGGAATGCTCCCTGCACCTGTGTCTTTCCTGGCTTTTTTGTTTAGCAGTATAGTTTTTGTCGGCGTTAAAGACCCTCCTTAAATAATTCACCAAATCAACTGCGTGATTCGTCCGATATTACACAAAAAAGAAACAATTCTGTATGACTGCTATTGCCTAGAGGCTTGCATACAACATTTACTATAAGGGCACTGTTAGAGTGGTAGACTATTGCTGCCCTGGGCACCCACTGATAGAGTGGTAGGCTGACTGTTTTTACAATTGTTTCATCCTTGGGAGGGTTTGCGCTGTTATTGTAAGCAGTAAGCGTATAATGATATCAACCTCGATTGCTGTCTTTTTTTCTTTCGAGGGGACTGTTTTCTCGTTTGTATTGGTAAATTTTGCATCGAGAACCAGTTTAGCAAGGCTGCCAGCAGAGTTAAGCGAGCTGCTGGCATTTCCTGTCAGTGTATGTGTAGCTTTTATAGATTGTCTTATGCTGCAATTCTTGCCTTAGTGGTATATCTGGTGCAAAAAGTGAGCATCAATGCCTTCCTTTGTTGGGATTCTGATTGATTTCATTAGTAAACGTTGTGTCGGAAAGTAAAAGCTGAACTTTTTTTTTCTCTCGATATTTCCACAGATGGTTTGTGAAGTGGCCTAAATTTTCATGGTTGTTAGCTTTAGTACGTATACGGTATTACTATTGTTCTGTTCTTTGCCAGTCTCCCCCTTCCCCCTTAGTCATCTGGACATGCAATCTTGTGCTGTTCACTCGAAAATTAGTGCATTTTAGTCAGTTACTCTGCCGGCAATAAAGTTCTGCACCCTTCAAGAATTTCTTACCATTCTGATGCCAACCCAACTGTACTACCGGTTCTTGGTTTCCAGCTCAGTTAGTGGTTAGAAAGCACAAAATCTTTTGACGCGTCTCTCTTTGAACTCTCTAGCACTTAATTTAAATTTGCAAGACAGCAATGCCTTCGGCTCTTATTCTGCAATTAGCTCACAGATTTTCTTGCTCCATATGATTCCTCCATCAAACCAGGTGATAAAGCCAAGATTCTACCTGTACAAATGACGGTCTGTAGCTGTGAAGAGATTATCAATGAGTTCGAGATGTTAACGCGTGATGCTGGACGCGTGCAGCAGGATACACTGAAAAAGATCCTCGAGATGAATGCTGATGCTGATTACCTGAGGCGCTTTGGGCTTGAAGGGAGGAGTGATGCTGAGAGCTACAAATCTTGCATCCCATTGTGTCTGCACAGCGATATTGAACCTTTTATCCAGAGGGTTGCTGATGGTGATAGCTCACCAGTGCTCACTGGGAAGCCCATCACCTCCCTCTCCCTCAGGTACGCGTTGCCTTCAAATGTATTGTCTTGCTGTTCTATGAAAGTAGATGTTCGTAACCTGGTTTCTCTGTGTCTTCATCCAGTTCTGGTACAACACAGGGAAAGCCTAAGTTCCTGCCATTTAATGATGAATTGCTTGAGACCACACTTCAAATATTCCGTACTTCTTACGCATTTAGGAACCGGTAAGGAGCTCCATTTTGTTATTATGCTCAAGTATAACTGCTACTCCTGAATGTACAACTAAGTGACTAACCTTGCGGATCGAGTTCAACATAAATTTATGTTGTTTATACATTACTGTGATGTGTGTGAAAAAAGTGTTGCTTGGGTTCTGAATTTCTTACACTGCATCCCAGATTTTAGAATAATATTATGTTCTGTTATTACAGTGAATATCCTATCAGCAAAGGAAAAGCCTTGCAGTTTGTTTATGGTAGCAAGCAAGTCTTAACAAAGGGTGGCATCCTTGCTACGACTGCAACAACAAACCTGTACCGGAGTCAACGCTACAAGGAAGGAATGAAGGATATCCAGTCTCAGTGCTGCAGCCCCGACGAAGTTATCTTTGGCCCTGACTTCCACCAATCCTTATATTGTCACTTGCTCTGTGGGTTAATATACTCTGACGAGGTCCATTCTGTGTTCTCAACATTTGCTCACAGCCTAGTGCATGCATTTCAAACATTGGAGGAGGTTTGGGAGGACCTGTGTGCTGATATAAGAGATGGTGTTCTCTCAAAAAAAATCACAGTACCATCAATTCGTGAAGCTGTTTCAAAAATCCTGAAGCCCAACCCTGAGCTTGCTGACTCGATCTACAAGAAGTGTGTGGGTTTGAGCAATTGGTATGGTGTGATCCCAGCACTGTGGCCAAATGCGAAGTATGTGTATGGCATCATGACAGGATCCATGGAGCCGTATCTGAAGAAGTTAAGGCATTATGCAGGGCACTTGCAACTGATAAGTGCTGACTACGGTGCATCTGAAGGATGGGTTGGCTCTAACATAGACCCCACAGTGCCACCTGAGCAGGTGACATATGCTGTTCTGCCACATATCGGTTATTTTGAGTTCATTCCTTTGGAGAAACCAACAGGGGAGGAGATGGAGAATAGTGCCGCTATTCATTACATAGAATCAGAGCCGATTGGCTTGACTGAAGTTGAGGTCGGCAAAATCTATGAGGTCGTGATAACTAACTTTGCAGGTACATTCTTTCACTTATCTATCTATCCTGAACCTTAGATTTATGGTGGGTTATAGCAAAGGAGAACCATCAATTTTCATCGTATGTTCTCCTTTTGCTGTTGTCACCTGAATCAGATATATTATCTTGTAACAATTATCAGAAGTATCTAGTGGTTCTTGTGGTATATAATTTCCAATGAAACTACAAATTGCTTAGTCATGTCCCTGCAAGCTTGAGCACTTTCAGAACAGAAAACAGAAAAGCACACAATTAGCTGTGTATACATCAAGGTTGTGTATTAAGCACATGGGCGAGTAATTATTGCCTACGTTTCTGGTCCACTCATTGCTGCAGTCATTAGGATTAGCATCAAACAGTATAAGCCAACCAGTGTTGCCTAATCTTTGTTTATATCAGGCTTACCAGACTCACCAATCACATCGTCATCATTTATTAGTTCAGCTAGTACATATCTGTCACGAGCAACGTTGGGCATACTTGCACGGGAAATCATAGACCTTAGGTGCAAAAATTTGAGTCATTTTTGTATGGCATGTAATTTACTTATTAAGTTATTGCGGAAAATAAATCATTATCTCGGATTACTGTTAGTCTATTACAACCCCTTGTTGGCTACGTTGCTGTAGGCCTGTATCGTTACAGACTAGGAGATGTCGTGAAGATAGCTAGATTCCACAACTCAACACCTGAGCTCCAGTTCATCTGCCGCAGAAGCCTAGTTCTGAGCATCAACATCGACAAGAACACCGAGAAAGACCTCCAGTTGGCCGTTGAGGAGGCGGCAAAGCTCTTGGAAGGGGAGAAGCTGGAAATAGTGGATTTCACAAGCTTCGTCGAAAAGTCGAGTGATCTGGGTCGCTACGTGATCTTCTGGGAGCTGAGTTCTGAAGCTAGTGATGAGGTCTTAAGCAGCTGTGCAAATGCTTTGGATCTAGCCTTCGTGGATGCAGGCTACACGGGTTCAAGGAAGATCAAAACCATTGGCCCCCTCGAGCTCCGGATACTCAGAAAGGGAACCTTCAATGAGATCCTAGTTCACTTCCTGAGCCTTGGTGGCGCGGTGAGCCAGTTCAAGACACCTCGGTTCGTCAACCCATCCAACAGCAAGGTCTTGCAGATACTGCAAAGGAATGTCACCCAGAGTTACTTCAGTACTGCATATGGGCTATGACAGAAGCAAAAGACCTGCTGCTAGTAGGTGCATGTAATTACCTTCCTTTTCTTTCTTTCTTTTTCCTGTTCTGTTTTAGTCTCCTAAGAAGAAAAAGTCTGTTTTAGTCTCTTGGAATAATACTTTCTTTCTTACGCTGGTGCTGGCGAGAATCTATGTAAATTGCCATCTGCAGTTGTAGTAAGGGGTATCAGAAAAATCAAAGCTTTCCCAAAAAAAGGGAGAAAAATGAACTGTTTGCCTGTATTCTGATGTTGTGCATAGCCATTGCATGCATATTCCAAAGTAAACCCAGCAATAATTTTTTTGCCAGAGCTGGTTATAATGTTTCAGAACAACCATCTGAACAACTCGATTCAATATTTTTCTGCCTCAGACATTTAATACAGTGTCCATGCTTCATTCAACATTGAACCGTATGTAATAAAGTATTGGTCATCTTTCCTTGTCTCTGCTTTTTTCTGTTCAGCAGCACTTAAACACATCAACACCAGAAACAACAACACTGATTAGAAAATGAAAAGGAGAGAAGATCCAGGAGAACGCTGCAGGTGACCTATATAACAATGGGAAATTAAGGAAAATCATCTTCTTTACTTAGCAAGTAACTATAGCACATATCTGCCATCATACATATTGTCACCGAATATAAACCAACATAATGGTAATGCTGTGGCTGCTCTAATCAGTTTACACGCATACAAGCGAATGAAACATATATAGCGTGACATGAGCACACGTCGAACACATAGCATCTGAAATTTATCAACAGGGATCGATCATAACGTGTAGTTGACGTCGATGAAGCTGAGGATCTGGTGGACGGCGCCGGCGATGTCCTCCGCCGAAAATCTTGGCTCGCCCGCGATCTATCGATCACACGCAGCAATTCTCGTGATCAGTTTTTTGACATGCGCATGCACGAGCATAGTACACTACGTGCATGATGATCTGTTTGTGTTAATTAGTATGAGTGGAGTACCTTGACGTTGAAGGAGTAGAGGACGGTCTGCTCGATGGTGGTGATGTTGGTGTGGAGGATGGACATGTGCATGTCCTCGAGCGCGGCGATGGTCTTGATCAGCTGCTCCGGCCGGCGGCGCGACAGCACCTTGATCATGGCGTCCGCGCCCAGCACGCGAACCTCGATGTCCCCCAGGCACGACTTGTTCTCGGCCACCTCCTCCCGGAGCCCGCCGGCGCCGGCGCCGCACACGTCGAGGTCCAGCGTCTTGGCATTGGTGGCAGCGCCGTCGCAGGTCGTCGCCGCGGGGAACGGGGGGACGACGTAGAACGGCGGCGGCTCGTGCATGGACGGCGGAGGCGCCCCGGCTGACCCGGACCCGTCGGTGACCGGCGGCCGCTGCGCGTCGCCGGACCCGCCGTACAGGCGCCGCCGCTTCTGCGACTCGAGGCACTGGATCAGCTGCTCGAGCTCACGTATGAATTCTATGGCGCCACCGATGATGGATGCCTGGTCTCCCTGCAGCGCGTGCACGTACGTGCCAGTAAGTGTTACACTATGTTTAATTAAGGTTGTCACGACTAGGATCATAGGACTTGATAAAAGAAAAGACCAGGACCATAGTATCGTGAGGATCACGCGCGTCTAAAATCATACACACGAACAAGAACCCGATTGTCTTCGTACCACTGAATAACACTATATCTCATATTGTTTCACGTAGGATAATGATCTTGGAAAACCGTAAAGATACTACGATATAAAACCTTGAGGCAGTAGCTATGATCAAACAGTACGGGCATGTTTTTGTTTTGAACCACAAATTTGTAAACCTTTTTGGACAAGTGTTGCACGTCACAATTTTGTTTGGAAACGCATAAATATTGTGTTAATATCCAGCCTAGTTAGTTACATATATACCAGTGTCTTTTTTCCATCATATAAATTAATTATTATTTTGATCAAATCGTTTGTGGAAATTAATCATGTATGGTGGCGAGTGAGATGGATGTGTAGGTACCCTTTGGACGTAGGATCCAGGCATGAGGGACCTGAGGACCCTGAGGTAATCGTTCATCTGCCGCCGCCGGTTGCGCTCGACGGCGATGTGCGTCATCCGCTGGCTCTCCACTTCCTCGCTCGTCTTGCTCGACCGCGGCCGCTTCCGCCGCCCGCCCTTCGCCTGCTCCCCGGTGCCCTTCTGGCCTCCGACGCTGCCGCCGCCGTCAGGCTGCTTCTGCACCAGCGTCGTGCTCTCCGACACGCCGCCGCCGTGGTCGTGCGCGCCTGGCCCGTCGGGCGCCGTCTTGCTGCCCTCCTGCTGAGTCGCGACGACGCCGCGGGGAGGGTCGACGTCCGCAGCGGGGAGAGACGGCAGGGACTGGAACCTGAAGAAGTAGTTGTCGTCGTTGTCGTGGTCGACGGACGCCGCCGGCTGGTTATTAAGCGCGAGCTTGGGGCCGAAGTCGGCGAACTGCAGCACGTCGGAGAAGCTGAGCTTGTCGAAGGACACCTGGCCATGCGTCCCTCCCGGCGGAGGCGGCGGCGTCTGGCCCAGCATGTAGTCGACCATCTCGCCCGCTCCCGCGCCACCGACGGGCTCCCCCGGCTCCCCGTCCAACGGAGCGGAACTGTCCAGCTGGTGGCTTCTCTGCAGCGATCATCGCACACAAGAAAGCTTAATTAATTGATCACATGTCTAAGCAAACACGTACTTTGCAAAGTGAACATGGCAATCGCAAACTAAAATATACTTTGATGTGCATGCATGCATGTACCTGTTTGTCCATGAGATCAGATCGAATACTTGGAAGGCTCTAGGTTTGATGAACTCACGACGGACACATGCATGCAGGCTCCATCACACGCTGTATGTGAGGTGCGCATGGACCGATCAAACAAGCTCGTTTGCCAACCCTAAGAACTCAATGGTCATGCACGCACGATGGTTTTTTTCAAGAAGAGCAGTGAGCAAGGAGAAGAAATTAAGAATGTATCAATGGATGGAAGCATATGCACGTACGCAAGGTTTTGTGCGTGTTTGGGGTTTGGAGGAGCCTCGCGTGCATTAATTAAAAAGAGGGGGGCTTGGGAGGAGGATGAATTCGACCGCGCGCCACCTCCAAAGCAAAGTAAGCTCCGCCGGTGAGTTATTTACTTCACATGCGCCGCGCTCCCTGCCTCTGCTTTTCTTCTTCTTCTTCTTCTTCTTCTTCTTCGTCTTCTTCTTCTGCTCCTTTCTTTGCTCGACATGTGATGCATGGGCTGCCGCCGCGCCCGTGATAATTCTCACCGACGTTTAAGATGTGATGATGATGACGTTGCTGCCGTTCCCAATCCCACCGCCGCTGTGCCGGATTGACGGATGTATAACTGCAGCTAAGATATATAGACGTAAACGAGCGACGGCACAAGGCCCAATCCACCACTACATGTATTCGGCCGCTTGGTGTACAGAGCCTAGGTCCATCACTGATTTCTCTCGTAAGTTTCTCTCTTCTCTATGTGCTGGGCCTGTTAGGACAGATACGGCCCGGCCTTCTTCTTCTTTGTCCTGTTCTTCTTCGAAAGGACCTTTGCTGCACAAGAACCAAAATGGAATGCAAGGAAAACCACACACACACACACACACACAAAACTCAAGCTAGATAGATTCTTCTCCTCCTTTAACTACCAGACTGCAACAAGTTCACAAGTAGTAGTTACAGATAGTGTCTGTATTATCGTCAGACATTTTCAGCTTGAGGTCTGAGCAGAGGTGCCACTATTAGAACTCAGCACATCCGTGTTGACTTCATGTGAGATCTGCAACGTTTGGTGCGGCATTGCTATTGGGCAGGCAAACTAAAGCTCAGCGAGTAAAGTTCGACTTTGGAGTTGGACATGGAGAATCTCATGTGTGGATGTCATCTGCCTCTTTCTTTTTGGGACTGTCTGCGGTTGAAGCTGGTTAGGTGGCGCTGCAGTGCTACTTAATTAGCTGATCTGTTAATTAGGTCAGTTTCGGGTTTGTTTCCTTCCCCAGAGTTAGGTGCCTTTTGCTTCGCTGTTTTCCCCTCAGGGATGGCAGCTAGCATGGCACGCACTTTCAGTTCAGACACAGGCGTTCGATCGATATGATTTGGACTTGAGCTTGTTGATATTTTTTTTCTTTCTTTATCTGCAATTGCTGCTGTTCTGTTTACACGCTTACACATGCGTGGGGCTCTTGTCAATTATCGCTGAAGACTGGAACGTCACTTGTTTAGTTTCCGCCAGAGACATCGATCGAATACAGAAGGATTAGCCTGACAAATTCTATTAATTTAAACAAAGCAGAAACGGACCACATGCATGTTTAGGTCCATATATTCGTCTGCTTTCTTTGTCGTTGACAAAAATGATTGCTTGGATTATAATACTACTCACAACTGACACTAGTATTAGTTGCTATTATTGAAGCAAGAATATATGTGCGTCGCAAAAAGAGTAAAGGTTATTTATCGCTTATTTTTTTAAAAATCATAGTCGATTTTTTCTAAACTGTTTGATCTAAACTTAACAATCCGTTCTTTTTCTTCTTCCTCCAATACCACCACGCCTCCATCAGCAGTGCCATCTCTAACTCGTCATGTCTAGTGAAAGCGGTCGCCCGATCAAGCCTTTCCTTTAAACAACCCTGGCTCTAGTGAACTCTCAAACCTCTAACTTCGACAAGGTCTCTTCCCTCGGCTCCACCGCTGTTATCGCTCCCACGTCATCGATAACTTTGCCTCGTGCGCAGTCCACCAATGACGGCGTGAAGTTGACGTTGACCGTGATCAAGAATAAATGCAGGTGATTATCGAACGGCAGATACAAAAAATAATATAAAAATAAGAAAGTTTGAATATATATTCCCCGTAAAAAGAGAAAGTTTGAATATATACGAACATGACACATGCAACACTTCGAGTGGCAATCGCATCAGGTTATTTGATGTCCAGCTCCTCGTTTATGCTCTGATTAGAATTATTTCTGTAAGAATAGAATAATTCACGTAGGATTATGGAAATGATGAATCCTAAAATTTCAAATTAGGATATAGGTTTCCATTCGAAAAGCGAATATGCAAAAGAAAAAACAAAGTTACATAAGTTGAGCCTAGCGGATGCAAAGGTAATGTCAATGTCAAGCTTAAAAATACGAGATAATCATGCCTGATAAATTAAGAGAATAGTTAAAAAATTGACAGGAGAGAAATAGTTGAGTTCTTGTGCCCCAGCTACTAATCCCTGTTATTATTTTGACAAAACTGCTCCTAAATAGCATTGCGCGTTGCATTAGTCATCCAGTTCATCCCAGCTGGATTCATGCTGCACGTGGGCCCCACATGTCAGCGGGCCAGCCAGGTCACCCCCCAACCGAAACCGCGGTTCCGCCAAAATCTATCGCGCTCAAACCCCTAGACAATCACAATATTACAAACCAGTCCCCCGGAGTCTCACTAGTACACCGCCACTCTTCCACTTCACCCCCTCCTCGTCTTCCTCGCCGCGCCACCACACTTCTCTGCCGCCCTCGCCAATGGCGAATCGCTCGTGCCGCCGTCTCCTTGCCGCGAGACTCTAACGGCTAACCAGAGGCGCCGCCGCGTTCCCGCTCCGTATATCCCGCGCCTCCGCGAGCTCTCCACGTCGAGGTAACCGCCGCCGCTTCCTCCTCTCCCTGGCATCGGAAAGCCTCACAGCTCATTCTCACCACTTAGCCTGCTCTGATCCGCCTCGATCTCCTCCGTTTCCGCCTCCGGATTCTGCAGGTCTCACCAGCTGATTTTGCAGTTCTCCGCAGACTTCTCGATTCGGCGAAGGGGTGGGGAATCCCGCCTTGTGAGGCGCCATGGGGAGCGAACCGAAGGAGATGAAGTACAGGCGGAGAGCTAGGGTTTCCGAGCCGAGCGAATACGGTCAATGCAGCGACCGGAGCGGGGCGGTGGATTGGGGCGCGCTCAAGCAGGACCCCGCGGAGCTGCTCCGGAAGCTCGACGAGATACGGGACCAGATCACCAGGTCCTGCGAGATCGTGGGTCCTCCGCGGACGGAGCCACATCGCATGAGCCGCCGTGCGATCTCCATGCGTCCTCGCACGCCCAGCCACCACCGCCGCCACTGCCGCCAGGCCATGCGCCGGAGTACTACCGCTCGCGTTACGCGGGCGCAGGCCGATACGGGCATGGCTTGTCGCCGAGTTCGTATGACCAACAATTGCAGCGCTCTGCGTGCGATGATAGGTATGCAAGGCAGCCAAGTGGGCGGTTCCGGCAACGCTCGGAGGGGCAGTGGGAGAATCGTGGGTATGATCAGGGGAACTGCCATCAGAGCACGTGTCAGTGCACGCAGTGCGTTCACGGCCAGCGGGCCGTAGTGCAGGAGGAGAACATTCCGATGGCAAGGTACTTCGCAGGGCAGCAGAGGTCCTATCAGTTCCAGAGGTCCTCGTCGATATCATCGGAGTATGACCGGAGGTCCGTGGCTTCGTCGCTGTACTCGCACCTTTCGATGTCGAAGAGAAGGTTGGAGTACTTTAGGAAGAAGGCAGAGAGTTTTTGTCGGCCGATGAAGGGCGGCGCGCCTTTCATTGTGTGCAGCTCTTGTAACCAGCTTTTGCAGCTGCCTCCAGGGAATTGCACAGGACGGAAGCAGAATCAGGTTCAGTGTGGTTGCTGCTCAGAGGTTATTACTTTCAAGCTTAAGGGAGTGAAAGTTCATCCTTTGATCCCATCATCGTCTTTCCCTATACCAAAAAGTGTGAAAAGTTCCAATCGTTGGGTTCCCCAAAGTTTTGGGTGGTATGAGCATCAGGATGATGACAATTCTAGTTTCAATAAGCCGCAAGCACATGACAGCCATCGACAGAACAGAGATTTTGCTGACAATATATCGCTGTGTTCTACTGCTAGTTATGATAGCACAAACAAAGAACACAGGTTGAACAAGAGCACTCAATTAAAATCAGTATCTGCCAGCAGGTCTAGATTTGCAGATAGCCCAAAAGATATATTATGTCAAGGAGATGCAGACAGTCAAGTGGAAGCTTCAGTGCTTCGTACAATCAGTGCACAAGCCCCAGTTTTAGAGGACAAACTTGTCGATCCGTTTTCCAGTCAACACAAAGATTGCAGTGGTGGGGATCACATCAGGAGCAAGGAATATGGCTTAAATAGCAGACCAGACTATGATGCTAATGTTAGAGGTGAGATGATTGATATGAAATGTGATCAAAAGAGCAAAGGAAGTCATAAGGATGGATTTGGAGAAGAAACCATTAACAAAGCATATGAACAAAAGTTGAAACAAGGTAATGCTGGCTGTCATGAAGATGGAAGCATGGGTAACAAAAACAAACAGAAGACCACTAGTGACTATAGCAGCAACCTTGAAGATGACGCTATGAGCAAAACGTATAAAGAAAAGAGCAAACAAGATGACAACAGCTTTGAAGCTCAAGGCATTAATAAGAGGTATGACAAATGCAACAAAGAAGATTATAGCAACGCCCTTGAAGTTGATAGCATAACTAAGGGATGTGAAGAAGAGAGCACAGAAGATGATTATGGTAAATCGGTGCTCCCAAACTGTGAAAATGTCAAGACAGTAGGCAACAAGGAGTCATCAGTCAATGAGCGAACAAATACTAGTGCTCGTGTTTCTTCTGAGGCTGACCTAGATGAAATTCAGTCTTCAGCTGGTAAGAGTGGGGATTCATCATTTTTTGCTGGTTTCTTGAAGAAAGGTTTCAAGGACCTTTCTTTATTCAATCAGTCTATGGACAGTGTTAAGGTTTCAATCAATGGCCATCCAATCTCTGAACGTGCTCTTCGGAAGGCAGAGAAAAAAGCTGGTCCTGTTGGCCCAGGTTCATATTGGTAAGTCATTTTCTCCCTTGCAATTCAGAATGTGTTAAAAGGTTGATGTATTTGCTTAGCATATGTTTTATATCCTGTTGGCCCTGGTCATTGTTTACTTTAGCATCTTCTTCCAGATCATGCACCTTCCAAATTTTATCTAACAGATGCCACAATCTAGAGACACGAAAAATGATCTATATATATTATCCTTAAGAAAAAAAATCTGGTTTAACAGTGGGAATCATGATGAAGTATACTGACCTACTGTGATCAAATGGCCATGCCTGTTTTCTTTTGAAAACGAGGCTATGCCTGTTTTCATTGCATAGCTATTTACCTGGTGTCAATCTTACTTTCTTATTCTATGGAAGAAAGAAAGAAGACTTTGCTTTTCTCAGCCAAATCGACTACTCCAACTTACATTCTTTGAGAGACTTTGAAGATTCTTGTTCACCAATGCCCTAATTTCTTTGCTGATTGCTCCCACTAAATGTTATTAGCTTAAAATTACACATCATACAACTTCCATTTTTGTCCTAACTCCTAAATTAGCCTGTCTGTTGATTTTAAAAGGTCAAAGTAGCACATGTTCTTGGCACCTAATATTACTACCTGTCAGCAATCATCAACGTATTTGATTTTGTTATGCAATTGCTAGCTATTGTATATGTAATGGCCCAGTATGCTGTACAATTTGTTCTCTCATCTCCACACTGTGGCATCCGAATTGTTAGATGTACTCAGATGGCATGATCCACACTTCATCTGTCTGCCTGTAACAAGCTACAGTAATCGGATGAGTAGATAAGTATACTTGAAAAGGAAAATGCAGGATTGAAAAAATTATCCTGTAGAGTATATCACGCAGCTAATTTATATTTTAAATTAATTCTGTTAGATGTTCAGCAGGAAGATAATGGTTTACATGAACATTTAATTCCAGGGTACTGGGAAATTTCTTTAAAGCAAGCTAACATACTGTTTTCTCTATTTGGTAATTCAGGTATGATCAACGTGCTGGATTTTGGGGTGTCATGGGGCACGAGTGTAGTGGCATTATCCCTGTAAGACGAGTCTTTTCCACATGATGCTTCCGCCAGAACTTTATGTTTGCATGGCATGACCGATCTTCCATTTTGCAGCCATTTATAAAAGAATTCAGTTATTCAATGCCCAAGAATTGTGCCGGTGGGACTACTGGAGTTTTTGTAAACGGCAGAGAACTTCATCAGAAAGATTTGATTTGCTTGTAAAGAGAGGCCTCCCACATATATCTGGAAAATCATATTCTGTTGAGATTTCAGGAAATGTGATCGATGATACATCTGGCAAGAAATTACGCAACCTTGGAAAGCTTGCTCCAACGTAAGTTACTTCACAGACTATCACCTCAGGAAGGAGTGAGCCATATGTGATGTTTTTCTACCTTTCTATAAAAATGAATCTTCTTCAACTCATTTTGATGCAACACTTATGAAACATTGTCCCCAAATAGTTTCTGGTTTCCAGGTATCGAATGCCACAATCTTTAGGTGAAATTACCCTGGCAATAGTCATTTGTATTTAAAAATCTGATTTTAAACCTAACGAGGTTGAGAGTAGATGTTTAGCATAGGAAGTCTCTTCTCGTTCTCTCCTTTTGTTCATAAATTCATCTAATGGCATAATTTACCCCTGGGGTTCATTGTTTGAGATGGATCACCTAATAGGCCAAAATCAGTGTGGTTATGACTTATTTCTACACAGTAGGTCAGCGTCACCTTCAATCATTTTGATATTGCTGTGGTTATTTAAATCTTTTGTACGTCTGTAGTGTCCTATGTAGACAGCAGTATTGTAAATTACTCGTATGAACTTGTGCAAGATCATCACTTTGGTCCACACAGATGGAACTATGCAAGCTTTCAATTAATAATTCTTATTGCTTTTAGCCACCACTTCCTTGTCTCAACTCTGAGTACCATGTATTTAAAATTTTAAAATGCTTGATCCGCAATTGTCTTGACCAGTTTCCTCTAAATGTGGTTTTTCAGATACTAACCATTTCAATTTTCAAATATCAGAATTGAGAAGATGAAACGTGGCTTTGGTATGCACATGCCTGAAGAGATAAGTTAGCTCTCTGTATATGATGCTGCTTCTTGCCTTGCTATCCCCCACCCCTACCCCACGTATAAGCTGCCTATCGGAGTTACATCTTTGAACTCTGACATGGAAGAAGCCTTGTAAATCATACTTCTTGAAGCCTGAGTGTGCAGCAAGAGTAATACTCCAGAAATTGAGACAACACTGTTTTTGATGTTACCACTCTTACTGATTCAACCTCGTCCTACAAAATCCATTCCTTTATTTGAAATATTCTTTGGATATATGTCCTAATCGTTCGGGAAGCTCCAAGTTCCTCCTGTTAGTGGTTTCTCCTCTCTTACATATGTTGTTGATTCAATTCTCCTCAGCATAGATAGCATCCGGAATGTGTGTCGTTATGGGATTTTAATGTACTGGTAGAATCCTTTACCTTATATTATGCATACATGTAAATTGTAAATATTTACTCTTCAACCACCTCTTGCTAGGTGGCTGGTGTGAATGTGTGATGGCCTTTTGCTCTCCTGAGATCTTATTAAATGTGAGGTATTCACATGTCTCCTTGCTACTGAAATGCAACCCTGGTTTAGACGACAAACCTATACCCATTACTGAAGAATGAAAAGTATTTGTCAATTTGGAACATTAACGAAAAGTATTTGTCAATTTGGAACATCTTTGGAAAAATACAGGAGTAGTAATGTATATAGTGTTGCGTCCATTTCTGTATTAGTTTTCTTATTTGATAGATGAATCCTTGTGTTTTGCCTATCAAAGTTGTTGGCACATAGGAAGGTTGGAAGCTGGAATAAATAGGTTGGGTAATGGAATCAGTTAAGTCAGTACACTTTTCTTTATTGAGACAAGTTGAAATGTCATGTGGAAATCGATAGCTAGGTGGAAGAATTTATCACCAGGCTTATAATATATAAATTTACAATACAAGCACGTTGCCTGGCTGTTTAACTGACCCCATCTGTCCAGAAATATAAAGTGCACATGCTTATCAAAATTTATCTTTGACCGTGGATTACATGATACAAAATCGATATCATTGGAAAGTGTTTTTCAATGCGAATTCAACAATATTAACTTTATATCATGTAATCTACATATTATTAGATAAATACTTGATTAAAGATAAATTTTGAAATACGTGTGCGCCTTACATTTTTAAACGGGGAAAATATCTGCTAGATTAATTCAACCTTGAGTTAGCTATCAAAAAATATATTCTGCATTGACCTGACATGTAACTGTTGTGGACCATGGAAGCCTAGCCTCCAAGCATAGGTGTATTTAAGACCATTACAAGAAAGAACATACATTATTTATTTGTAGAACTCTACTGATCTGTGCTTTATTTGTTAGAATTCAAACTTGGAGTACCATATAATTAGTTGGATCTTCACTAAGGCTTAGTATGAATATTTTCGAGTATTGTGCATTGTAGGTCCTGAAAGTATTGGAGAGGTGTCACGTAGGTCCTCGTACTATGAAAATCGTCATTTAGGTCCGCGAAGTTCAATAAGTGTGCCATCTAGGTCCAAAATATGCCCGACCCGTCTGACCGGCCACCTGGTGCCGTTGACCATTGCCACATCGGACAGGGGGCCCCGCAGGATAACGGAAATATGCGAAAACACCCCCATATCCTCCTCCTCGTCGCCATCTTCTTGCTCCCACGGTCGTCCTCAAGCCCGCGCTGCAGGGACCCCGTGCCGGCGTCCCCAACGCGCAGCTCGCCACCTGGAATGCCTCCATGCCGCTCTGCCTCTGGCGGGGCCTCCGATGGTCCACGTCCGTCTGCTCGGGATGGGGAAAGGGGAGGAAAACAGGGGAGGGGGCGTCGGGTCGGTGGTCGACAGCGGCGGGGAAGCGATTGCTCGCCGGTGGAGCTCGCCGGGAGAAATTGGAAGGTCGGGGAGGTGCTCTAGAGGCTCGGGATTCCATTTTTAGAGAAAATGGGAGGGGTTGCCACGGGGATTTGGCCTGGCGACGGGGAGGTGGTTTGGGTTGGGCTTGCCGGAGATGGAGACGGCAGTGGTGGTAGGTTCGCCGGTGCTCAGAGAGAAAGAGGAGCTGCTCTAGTTGCTCAGGAGCTAGGGGAGGAGGATAGGTAGCTCGACGCTGATGGGGATTAGGTCGGCGGCGGCGGGGCTCTTGGTTTACCTCGCCGGAGATGGGGGATAAGATGGTGGCGAGGTCGTCGGAGTCCGGTGAGGGAGTTCGGGGTGTTCTAGGAGCGCGTGGGTGAGCCTAGGATGCTCAGAGGATTGAGGAGATGGAGATGGGGCTCGGGATTGAGGGAACGGAGGTGGAGCTCGGCGTTCTGATGGAAATGGGGAAAAAAGAAAAGGGCTCGGGATCGCCGGCTTTTATAGCTAAGCAGTGGCGAGCCCGGGGTGCGAGACTGTGGCGAGAAGCTCGAGGGATCTGCGATCGTGGCAATGGGGGGGGATGGCGTAGCGCGAGGGGAGCTCGGGTGAGGCATGCAGCGGCGAGGTGGCGCGAGCGGCAACAGGCGGAGCGGAGGAGGAGCAAAGGAGATGAGAGAGTCCGGCGACGCGTGGAAAGCAGCTTTAGGCACGGCACTGAGTTGGAGCAGGCCCCGCCTGGCTCCGGAGCCGAGGACGGACGCCGTCGCTCCTCGGGCGGCGAGGTAGGGCGGCGATGGCGACAGGACGGGGAGATGAGAGAGAGAGACGGGGTAGAACGGGGGTGTGTTTCGCATATTTTCGTTACCCTGCGGGGCCCCCTGTCCGACGTGGCAACGGTCAACGGCGCCAGGTGGCCGGTAAGACGGGGTCGGGCATATTTTGAACCTGGATGGCACACTTATTGAACTTCGCGGACCTAGATGACGATTTTCATAGTACGAGGACCTACGTGACACCTCTCCAATACTTTCAGGACCTACAATGCATAATACTCAATATTTTCTCAACTTGTATACCTTGTTCTCCCTTCAACGCCCATACATCAGTCTGCACGCGCGATAGATTAACTACCTGAAACTATTGGATTCATCTTGTAAAATACTACCATGACTTTATTAGTTTATGATAATCAAAATGTGTAGTTTTAGGCTCTGTTTAACGTTGTGGTGGTTTCAAAAAAACACTTATTTGTTTTTCCTTTTGGATGTAGCGGTTAGTTGAAAAGAATCTTTTATCTAGATGTGATGGTGAAATCTTACTGTATTAGTAATAACTAGCACGGTGTCCCACGCAATTGCACGGGAAATATTTTTAATTATCTTTATTTTTTACCTATACTTGTGATATTAGATCCATATGAGAAATAAAAGTTTAGATCGTGAGCCGTCCGCTAGTCGTTGTACTGAGCCGTCTATTTAGGTACAGTTATAATGATATATTGGCTGTGGTCTATTTAGGTACAATTATGATGATCTATCAGTTGTGTTATGTTTAGGTGTAGTTAGGAAGATCTATCGGTTATGATCTGTTTAGGTGCAGTTATGAAAATCTATCGGCTGTGATATGTTTAGGTACAATTATGAAGATCCATCGGTTGTGGTCCACTAATATAAAAAGATCTACCAGATTAACGATCGGATGTTTTGTTTTTTTTTGAGAATTTTTAGACTATTTCTATTTTTCTATTGTATTCTATTTTTATTATATAGTAGATTCTTCTAACTAGATTACATGGTTCAGCACATCACAGGCCGAAAACGACTCATATTTGTCAATTTTGCTATTACACGGTCACCTAAAATTCTAATAACTTCCAATCGTTTTTGAATTCGTCTAATGTGCTTTGTGGTATGTGTTGATCATAATGATGGAGATTCAAGGGAGAAAAAGAATTTATCGACACTTAACAACTTTTCAGTCACTTGTGTTATAGATAATCCTATATTTGTCGGTGGATGGCGCTGTGCTTGGAAGCATAGATACACATATAGCAGATATGCTCCAACCTCAGAAAGTCAAAGGCTCCGGCCATCCAGTCCAATTCATGCTTACCTCACCTTCTCTCTCCCTGCCCGCTTCTCTCCTAGCTGTAATCTTCTCCTAAGTCAACACCATCTCTCCCAGATCTCTCGCTGTTCATCTCCATGGATCCTAGGCGCGCGCCGGCATTGCACTTGAACGTCTCCTTCCACACACGACGCAAAGCTCTTGATACTTCTTTCAGGAGCGTGTGCAGCTGATCAGCTAGCAAAAAAAATCCATGGCGGGCACCGGAGGCAGCCCGTTCCTGCTCTCGCCCGCGACAGGGCACGCCATGCCGTCCTCCTCCTCCGCTGCCGCCGCCGTCGACGAAGGTGCTCACCACCGCCCACCCAGCAGCAATCCGACGGCCGCCGACGCCGGGGCCGCCTTCGTGCTCGAGTCGAAGGGGACGTGGTGGCACGCCGGGTTCCACCTGACGACGGCGATGGTGGGGCCGACGGTGCTGACGCTGCCGTACGCGCTCCGGGGGATGGGGTGGGGGCTCGGCCTCGCGGCGCTCACGGCCGTCGCCGCCGTCACCTTCTACACCTACTACCTCATGTCCAGGGTGCTCGACCACTGCGAGGCCAATGGGCGCCGCCACATCCGCTTCCGGGAGCTCGCCGCCGACGTCCTCGGTACGTACGTGCTTCATCAATACGTGTACCAATTAATTAGCTGACAGTTTGATCAATCTGTGGATTATATTGTTTTTTGGTAGGATCCGGATGGGTGTTCTACTTGGTGGTGAGCGTGCAAACTGCGATCAACGCCGGGATCACCATCGGGAGCATCTTGTTTGCTGCCGACTGCCTACAGGTACATACCTACATAAACACGTGGGTTAATTTTCAGCAACTACTAGTATGAAATTGAGACATGTCAAAACAATCGGAGCGAAGATTATCTTTGCCCAATGATGACACGGACAGATCGTGTCAGAACAAATAAAATGCTGTAGAGAAGCAAGATGTCTACCTAGCTTAAGTGCTTAAACTGATCTTTGGTTGCACCTCTGATCCGTGCAGATTATGTACTCGAACTTGGCGCCGACTGGGCCCTTGAAGCTGTACCATTTCATCATCGCCGTCGCCGTCGTGCTGTCTTTCCTCTCGCAGCTGCCGTCGTTCCACTCGCTGCGGTACATCAACCTCGGTTCGCTGCTCCTGAGCTTCGGCTACACCATCCTTGTCTCCGCCGCTTGCATTCGCGCTGGTATGTACATATGCACAAAGATCATTCATGTCCTTAGTTTCAGGAAGCTGTCTGAATTTTGGCATGCATGCAGGTCTGTCGAGCGATGCTCCGGAGAAGGATTACTCGCTGAGCTCGGCAAAGTCCGAGAAGACCTTCAACGCCTTCTTCTCCATCGCCATCCTGGCCTCCGTGTTCGGCAACGGCATCCTGCCGGAGATACAGGCCACGCTAGCGCCGCCGGCGGCCGGGAAGATGGTGAAGGCGCTGGTGCTGTGCTACACGGTGGCGTTCTTCACCTTCTACCTGCCGGCCATCACCGGCTACTGGGCCTTCGGCAACCGGGTGCAGCCCAACGCCCTGCAGAGCCTGACGCCGGACGCGGGGCCCTCCCTGGCGCCGACGTGGCTGCTCGGCCTCGCCGTCGTACTAGTCCTCCTCCAGCTCCTGGCCATCGCGCTGGTGTACTCGCAGGTGGCGTACGAGATCATGGAGAAGGGGTCGGCGGACGCGGCGCGCGGGCGGTTCTCGAGGCGGAACCTGGCGCCGCGGGTGGCGCTCCGGACGGGGTACGTGGCGTGCTGCGCGTTCGTGGCGGCGGCGCTGCCCTTCTTCGGCGACATCGTGGGAGTGGTGGGCGCCGTGGGGTTCATCCCGCTCGACTTCGTTCTCCCCGTCGTCATGTACAACATGGCCCTCGCGCCGCCCAGGCGGTCGCCGGTGTACCTCGCCAAACGTGGCCATCATGACCGTCTTCACGGTCGTCGGGGTCATCGGCGCCGTCGCGTCCGTGCGGAAGCTCGTGCTCGACGCCGGCCAGTACAAGCTCTTCAGCGACCACGTCGTGTCCTGAATTTGCAAAGCAATGTACTTTCTCGCTCTTGGATCTTAAAACCTTTAAGGTTACTTCATTTTATACAACTTTAACCTTTTATAGTTTTTTTACCGAATGTTTGGAGGAACACCGAGATATAAAAAATAGAGTTCGAGACGATGACTTTGGAGAGCTGTGATATAACTTTTATTTTTTAGTAGAAGTCTCTGTTGCTTGTTTTACGTTCATGCTTCGTTCAGTTCCAATCAACTGTACCTAAATAAAGCTGTTACGATTACAAAGGATCTAGAATCACGTATTGCAAAAGCATGTCAGCTGAACTAAAAATCGATTGACACTTATCAAGCTTTCGGGTGATTGTCTAGCATTCACATACCAGCTAGTAGGCTTCCAGGAGTACTATGTTTTTTGGTCTTAACCTGTATCCGACCATTGCTTGCCGTCGATGCCAGCTAAATTCTCTTACCGTCAGTTTTCGTTTGGCACCTCTCATACAAGAGAGAAGCGCAGGCAAATAATGAGTTCATCATGCTCGCCGGGAAAATTTCACCTAGCTTGCGTTGCACTCGGACAATCAACAAGTTCTTTTGGAGGAGAGCTTGGACAAGTTGAAGTAAAAAAACCACGCAATGATGCAGAAAACAGGCTTGTGGCACGAGGATTTCGACGTATTTTGCGACATGGAGTTTTCTTGTAAATTTTCGTGTGGCCACGACCAAATGGGACCCCTCTGTTTTACAGGAATGCAGCGTTGAGAGAGTACTGGATCTCTCCTGGCACGTGCCGCTGCACGGTGGGCCCCAACCCACGATCCCCAGAAATATCACGCGGCTTATGGCGCTCGACCACGTGGCGCCGGCCTCATCCACGCACACCTCCCGCGCATCCCCCGCTCCACGCCTCCACCTCCTTCGCCGTCCGATCCGTCTTGTCGCCCCTCCCGTCCGTCGGATCCCCAGCACCGGCCGTTACTCCCCCCGCCTTGTTCACCTGGCCATATATGGCGCCAAGGACATCTCGCCGGCACGAGATCCCATCGTTGCATTGCTTCCACACGAACGCACCCAGCTGAGCTGAGAGATTCTAGAAGGTTCCCTTCCCGCTTGCCATGACGTCTACCGTCACGACGCCCAGCCGGCCGCTCTCGGCCGGGTGCCACCGCCGCCGGTACAGGCCCGCCGTGCTCTCCCTCGCCGGCGGCGGCGTGCCGCGGCGCCGGGCGCCGGCCACCACCAGCTGCGCGGCGCTCGCCTCGGCCGAGAAGCAGAGCACGGCCAAGCTCCCTCCTCCGGCGCCGCAGCCCACGTCGTCAAGAAGGGCCGCGACGGAGGAGAAGACGACGGACTACAACGAGGTGGCGGCGGCGCTCGAGACCCTCTACAAGCTGAGCCCCGCCCTAGTGGAGGACGATCAAGACGACAAGAGCAAGAAGGCCAAGAAGACGAGGAAGGCGAGAGTGGTAAGCAAGCACTACCCATCGATCTCAACCAAGACATACTTCGATTAGTACGGCTAGCTCTGTTCTTGCGGTGTCCCAATGACCAATTGGGAACTCATATGCAGGGGAGGAAGACGACGACGGTGGTGGTGAGGAGCCGGAGGCGGCGGCGGGGCCGGAGGATGGACCTGGGGAAGAGAGTGGAGATGAGGGCGGCCGCTGTGGGCAAGGAGGAGGTGGAGGACGAGGAGCGAGGGTTCGAGGAGATGATGCTGAGGGAGCACGCGGTCTCGACGGACATGGGCAGCCTCGACTGGAAGCGGATGAAGATCCCGCCGGTGCTCAGCTCCGCGCAGAGCGCGCGCCTCTTCAAGATCATGCAGCCCATGAAGGTGATCGATCAATCACTTGTCCCTGCCTCCACGATCAAATCAGTTCTTCTTACCCTGCATGATGGATAAAAGGAGGAGAAATTGGAGCTGATCGAAGAACTGGTGATTGAATTGCGGTGCTAATTGAATAAATATGTTTCAGGCGATGTTCGAGGTGCAGGAGAACTTGCAGAACGAACTGGAGAGGGAGCCGACAGATGCAGAGCTCGCGGAGGCCATGAACATGACGGTGCAGCGGCTGCGGCGCCACCGCGACGTCGGCCGGGCAGCCAGGAACAAGCTCATCAAGGTAACTGACAACCAATATCATTAATCTACCATCAATGGTCTGCAGTATGATTGGAACCTACTCTGTAGGATAGTGTTAGCATCTGAAGCTGAACCTTGAGAGATTCAGCATGTACATATCTATCCTCATTTGCTGATGGCCGTTGGTGGTGACGTTGCTTGGTATGGTTTGCAGCACAACCTCCGGCTGGTGTTGTACGCCATCAACAAGTACTACCCGGACATGGCCAGTGACGAGAGGTTCGACGACCTCTGCCAGGCTGGCGCCAACGGCCTCATCACGGCCATCGATCGCTTCGAGCCCAAGCGCGGCTTTCGCATCTCCACCTACGCCCTCTTCTGGATCAGGCACTCCATCGCCCGCGCCATGATGCTCTCCAGCTTCACGCGCTTCCCCTTCGCCATGGAATCGGTAACGCCAAGCTCACATGCATCATTTGTGGTTCACTTGTACTATGTTCGTCAGACCGAAAGGAAATTCTAGCTGAGACTGGGTTTATCATGCAGGAGAGGCAGGAGATCAACAGGGCGAGGGAGGAGCTGGCGTTCGAGCTTGGGAGGGCGCCGACAGACGAGGAGGTGACCAAGAAGGTGGGGGTGTCTCCGATGAGGTACCGGGACGTGCTACGAATGACGAGGCCGACCTACTCGCTCCACTCCCGGAACCGCGTCACACAGGAGGAGCTCATCAACGAGGTCACCGACGCCGACGCCATCGGGGTCGACACCCACAAGCACAACCGGCTCCTCCGCCTCGCCATCGACGATCTCGTAAGCACTCATGCATGTTAGGTTCATCAGAAAAAACTAGCAAACTAGCTTGCCATGGTTTCTTGATCGATCTTGCCATTGATACATGGGACGTGTTGCAATGCAGCTGGACTCGCTGAAGCCCAAGGAGAGTGTGGTGATCCGGCAGAGGTTCGGGCTAGACGGGAGGGGGAAGCGCACCCTGAGCGAGATCGCTGGGAACCTGAGAATCTCAAGGGAGATGGTGCGCAAGTATGAGCTCAAGGCGCTCATGAAGCTCAAACACCCCACGCGGGTCGACTACCTGCGCAGATACATGTGAATTTAATCAAGTGCATCTCCTGCACATATGTACCAATTCTCCGATACAACACAGGAGTACATTACTAGTACGACGTACCATAGGTGTTCCGATTCTGCTGTGTATATATGCAAAGACATAGGAATATGCAGTGTGACGGCCGGTGTGTGCGTGAGTGTTGATACATATTCGAGTGAGGTTGCATTTAATTTAGACATAAGGAAGATGTAGTAAATCTTAACATACATAAATGGTATATGAAATGATTTCTAGCTAGCATATCAAATTACCAGTCGTTACTAAACTTTAGGTGGCTCGAGATGAGCTAAAATCAAAATTTCTCATTTATATAAACTAATAATATAATTTTTGTTCTAATTACCATGTTATGATCAGCTGGTCAAATCGGCTGACCTGAGCGAGAGCTCACCGGCAGGCACTGCCGATCGTGCATGTTAGCGAGGAAGCTCAGGGGAGGCCCTAGGGGCATGGGAGAGTGGGGAGGAAGGAGAGGGGAGGTGAGGGGCTCACCTCGAGGCGTAGGGCAGCAGAGGAGGGGGCCGAGGACGAGGTGGCTCGTTGGCAGAGGCTGCCAGCGGCGGAGTTGCCGGAGGTGGAGCAGACAACGGGGGCCCGGGGCGTAGGCGAGTGGGGGAGGACCGGCGGCGGCTGCAGGAGCTCCTCGGGATCCTCCTTGTCCAGTCGGGGGCCTCGGGTGGATCTCTTGGCTCCGAGCTCCGTTTCCCGATGGCAATGGTGGTGAGGGAGGCATGGGGCTCTAACGAGGTAGCTAGGTTGGGGAATGGGCTTACCTGAAAAGGAAATTGGTGGAGGAGAGAAAAGCAGAAAGGAGAAGGGGTCCAGCTGCTTTAACGGGGCGGTGGCAGAGCACCCGGCACGGTCCGGGACACAGTGTCCCAGTCATCGTCGGCGACGTGGAGGACTTGCGCTGCCAATGGGCCCTGTTGGCAGGCGGAGGGAGGAGGTGGGTAGCGGAGGGGCGTCTCCGCGTGAGGGAGGGGGAAAGGGAAGGCGGGCGCATGCGGCTAGGGTCCGGGTGGGCTGGCGCAGTTTGCTAGGCCGAGGCATTGTCGGGAGAAGGGATTTCTCTTTATTTTTTTATCTTTCTTTTTCTTATTGTGTTGAGGGACCTTTATAGATAAAAATATGTCTAAATTTTTTATAATTTTTTTAAAATTTCACAGGGCCTTTTTATTATATTAGTGAGCTACTGTG
Organism: Stipa capillata; assembly: GCA_019208055.1. NCBI lineage: Eukaryota > Viridiplantae > Streptophyta > Magnoliopsida > Poales > Poaceae > Stipa > Stipa capillata. Next base: position 79,904 of record JAGXJF010000636.1, read on the forward strand.
AAATTTTGAAATCAAAACATTAATATTTTTAGCTAAATTTCATCCAAAATTCAAATATTACCCTAAATATTGTCCTCCTTGACGATACCCGGGTGCCATGTCATCGTCAGTACATCAACTCCATAATGCAAGCAAGGGTGATCAACATCGATCTTAACATGGAATCGAACACCAACATGGAGCATGCTGCAAATTGGACTCCCAGGCTAGTATGGAATTCAACACACCAGATGAAGCATGGAATTTCTGGGTTAATTATGTGGGAAAAATAGGATTTGATGTTAGGAAGCACTACACCAATAAGAATAAGGATGGAGTTGTGTCATCAAAAAGATTCTTATGTGGAAAAGAAGGTCAACGGACACAAGATAAGCGTGAAGATCAATACAAGTCTTCACGAGCTCAAACAAGAACTGGGTGTCAAGCACGCATGGGAATCATCTTGGACAGAAAGACCAGCAAATATAAAATCCATGACTTCGTTGCAGAGCATAATCATGTCCTTTATCGGCTATATATGATGCACTTGATCTCTTCACAGCGAAATATATCTTTAGTAGATGCTATTGACATAGACGCAGTAGATGACTCTGGCATTGCACCAAAGGCAGCGGATGTCTTCTTCGGACAAGTAGTTGGTGGAACAACTTATCTTGGGTACACACTCCGAGATCACAAAAATTACTTGCGGACTAAGCGCTAGAATAGCCTGAAACATGGTGAAGCAGGAGCTTTGTTAAGGTATTTCCAGCAGCAAGTTATTGACAATCCATCCTTTCATTATGCCAATCAACTAGATAATGAAGAAAAAATAACCAATATTTTTTGGGCTGATGCAAAGATGCTGATAGATTATGCTTTATTTGGTGATGCAATTACATTTGCTGATAGACCATTTGGTGTTTTTGTTGGATTTAACCATTTTCGAGAATTAATGGTATTTGGAGCTGCTCTCTTGTATGACGAAACAACAGACTCTTTTAAGTGGTTGTTTGAAACTTTTCTAGCAACATAATCAAAAGCATCCAAGAACCATTTTTATTGATCAAGATACAGCAATGTGAAGGGCTATTGGTGAGGTGTTTGTGGATGCAACTCATGGTTTGTGCTGTTGGCATATGACTCAAAATGCAATAAAGCATTTAAGCTCGTACAGGGATGATGGACCAATGATTTTGAAGGACCTCAAGCTTTTCATGTATCACTATGAGAGGGAGCTGGAATTCGAAGAAGTGTTCAAGTCGATGCAATCTAAGGTGAAGCAAGGAAGCTGGTTGGATGGTATTTACAAGCCAAAGCACAAGTGGGCTTATTGCTATATGAAGGATGCCTTTACTTTGGGAATGCGAAGCACACAACTTAATGAGAGCTTTAATAAAGACTTGAAGCAATATCTGAAATTTAATTTTGATATAGTGAGGTTCTTCAAACATTTTGAAAGGGCCATTGGAGATAAGCGTGAAAAGGAGGTGAAGGCTGAACATGAAGCTAGGAAAAAGTTGCCAAAGCTGAAATTGAAGGGGACGCCACTACTACAGCAAGCAGCAAGTATTTATACACCACCTACATTTACACTCTTTCAAGAGGAGTTTGAAAAATCAACGGCTGTCCCCTCCAGAGGAACGCCCGCATGATTTTTTCTGCCTTCCTAATTGCCCATTTTTGAATCTTGAATGCTGAGAGGAGGTAGACTAAGCATGGTGATAGGATCGAATTGATCAGCGTCAGTCTGCCTGCCCTATTGAGGAATTTTCCTTTCCATCCCGCCAGCTTCGCAGATAGCTTGTCGAACACCGGTTGGAAATCTGTTCTTCTCAGCTTGGATGTGTGCAGCGGCAGGCCAAGGTAAGTACATGGGAAGTGTTTGAACTCAGCTGGGAATAAATGGGAGATCGGCTGCAGATCAACATCCTGGCATCTGATGGGGAACGCATTGCTCTTTGAAACATTCGTGTGCAGTCCAGAAGCGGCCCCAAAAGCGTGTAAGCATTGTATAATCGCTCTCATCTCTCCCATATCTGGATTTGCAATAATTGCAGCGTCATCTGCGTATAGAGAGATTCTAAGCTCATTTGGCACACCTGTGATTGGCTTGATCAGATTGCTCTCTATTGCTTTACGAAAGAGCAGCTGAAGCGGCTCTATTGCTAGAATGAAGAGGAGGGGAGAGAGGGGATCACCCTGTCTAACGCCTCGTCTGTGCCAAATCCTGTCCGTCTTCTCTCCATTGATGATGACCCGAGAGGAGGATGTGGCTAGAAGGTTAGAGAGCCAATTTCGCCACCTGTTCCCGAAGCCCAGCTCTGTAAACAATTCTAGCATGTATTCCCAGCTCACGGAGTCGAATGCCTTCTGTATGTCAAGCTTTAGGAAGATGGCAGGGGTGTTACCCTTGTGCATCGTTCGGATCAGGTTCTGAGTGAATATAAAATTGTCTTGGATTCCTCTCCCTTTAATATAAGCGCTCTGCGTGTTGGATATTATCTGATCAAGCTCTGGGGCGAGTCGAGCAGCCATCATTTTTGTCACAATATTTGCGAAAGAGTGGATCAGACTAATCGGTATGTAGTCTTTTAAGCAATCAGGTTGTGTCTTCTTTGGTATTAGAACAACATCCGCCTCGTTTAGTAGGTTAAGCCTATTAGCTTTAAGGTTTGAGAACTGTGTAATAGCAAGGATTAGGTCCTCTTTTATGATTTGCCAGTACTTCTTGAAGAAACTGTTGGTGAATCCATCCGGTCCGGGTGCTTTGCCTGTTGGCATGCTGTTGATTGCTTCTCTGATCTCATCTTCCGTGAAGTCCGCCTCCAGATGTGAAAGATCTCTGCTTTGTATGCCGATTGATGTCCAATTGAGGGTGGCCGTGCGTTGCGCTTTTGAGCCAAGGAATTCCATGAAGTGTTTCTCTGCAATGAGCTTCTTTTCTGCCTGGCTGAATATTTGCTGATCGTCGACTTTTAGGTAGGGGATCCTGTTTTGTCTGTTCCTTGCATTGATCTTCAGTTGGAAGAATTTTGTGTTTGCATCGCCTTCTTTGATCCAAAGCTGGTGTGATCGCTGCTTCGCTCGGGCTTTTTGAACAGCTGCAAGGCCCAGTAGCTTCCCCTTGAGACAAGTCTTGAGTGCATGCTCGAGTGGCGTGAGAGTTCTTTGCTCCTGTGCTTCATCTAGCTGCATGATGATTTCAGAGGCTATAGCGAAATGCATTCTGGTGTTGCCGACAATGCTGTTCTTCCAGTTCAGAAGCTTTTTGGAAAGGCGGCCAAGCTTTGCGTGGAGGCGTCTAAAAGCATCCGATGTGTGTAGTGGTTTAGACCATGACTCCTGGATTATCTGGTGTATACCTGGGAGCTTCATCCACCAATCCTCAAACTTGAACGCCTTGAAGTTACCCATGTGCTTTGCACCTGTTAGCATCAACGGACAATGGTCGGATATCATGGAGGATAGGGCCTGTAGTGTTGCCTCCTGAAAATTGACATCCCACTCTGCAGAGCATAGAAACTTATCTATATTTGACATTGTCGGAGAAGCTTGCCCATTAGACCACGTAAATCGACGTCCGTGTAACTTAAGTTCGCGGATCTGGAGGTCATCAATGACTGTTCTGAATGCTCGTATTAGGCGTGTGTTTATTTGGCTGTTACTCTTATCGGAGGCTTTGAGGATGAGGTTGAAGTCCCCTGCGATTAGCCATTTGTCGAGTGTTATCTGGCTTAGCTGTCTGATCTCCTGTAGGAATTGCAATTTTTCTGGTTCTGTCTGTGGTCCGTAAACACCGGTGAATGACCATTTGAGATCGGAGTCTAGGTGATTTATCATTGCTGTTAGCGAGAAGGTTTTCGGTGTAGGATCTGTGATGCTGAAGAAAAGGTCGGAGCAGGCCAAGATGATGCCTCCCCTGGCGCCATTTGCAGGTAGATAGCAGTAATTGGCCCGAAAATTTGTTCCTAGCACGCGCGTGATTATGTTGTCGTCGACCCGTTCCAATTTGGTTTCCTGTAAGCATACGATGTTTGCTCTGCATTGGTTAATGGCTTCTCGCACAGCGTCTTTACGCGCGTTATTATTTAGCCCTCTCACGTTCCAAGAGATTAATCTCAGTTGGCCTGTGGACATGGAGAAAAAGTGTTCTGTTGGAGGAGGGTTTCCGCGCTACCCCGAATCGACGCCGTTCAGAATCGCCGCAATACTGTTCGGGTTTTTCGTCGACACTCTCCGCTCGCATTCGCCCGCACGTCGCCCACGTCCGTCGGCAGGCTACCCTCGTCCGTCGGCTCGTCGCCCGCGTCCGTCCGCACGTCCGGCTATCTCCGACGCGCCCGCTCTCCGCGTCAGGGATGTCTCTGACGAACCCTCGCACGGGGCCGTCACGCTCTCCGAGAAGATTCTCCTAAAAGATGCCCGGGAATATTCTCTCAAGATCCCGTAGGGGTAGGGAAATGACCGTCATGCCCTTGTAATAGTTCCGTACTTTCGGGGCAAAACTGTAATTTCACATTTTCCTTTTTGAAACCCTATAAATACCCCCCTGGGGGTAGAGGGAGGGGGATCCATTTTTTCCATTTCCCCCAATTTGTAAGCTCTCACCTCTTGCCCTAATACAAACACCGAATTACTGCGTCGACCGTCGCGTGCGTTCGCGCTCTCGCTCGTTTGCCCCTCGCACGCCCGGAGGTCGCTGTAGCCGACCGGGGGTGCCACAAATTCACTGTCTAGACTTGTATCTACGACAGTTGGCGCCGTCCGTGGGGATGCGAGCGAAAAGCCATGGCGCCGAAGAGAAAGAGCGCGGAGGACGATCGTTCCCCGCACACCAAACCCGACGCGTCGAGCCAGGACGAACAACATGGTCGTCACCATGGAGCTTAACGGCGCCCGCGTCAACGACCCGTCGGCCGCTAACCTCCGAGCCAACGACTCATCAACCGATGTCCGGGCTGCTGGACTCCTCGCGGCCGCGATCAACGTGGCAAACTCTGAAGCACGCATCGAAACGGAGGCCGAAACCCTGAGGCGCGAAGCTAATGAGCTCAGGGAGGCGCTGTAATTAAGCCAAATGTTGCGTGACGGCGACACCAGGGGCTTGTCATCGACATCGCCCTCGTCCACGCTCCCGGATTTGGCATCCTTCACTCCCGTCCTCGGCGACATCAGGGGCTTGTCATTGGCATTGCCATCATCCGCCACGCGTGTCCGCCGCGGCGAGGTTGTCCGCCGCGCGCGTTCACCGCGCGCGTCCGCCGTGCCGTGCTCATCCACCACGCGCGTCCACCGTGCCGCGCTCGTCCGCCGCTACGGGGCCATCCGCCGCGCGCATCCGCCACACGCGTCTGCCGCGACGAGGTCGTCCGCTGCGCTCATCCGCCGCGCGCGCGTCCGCTGTGCCGCGCTCGTCCGCTGTACGCGTCCGCCGCGATGAGGTCAACCGCCGCGCGCGTCCGCCGCGCCGCGCTCGTCCGCCACGACGGGGTCATCCGCCGCGACGCGGTCTTCTGCCATGCTCATCCGCCGCATTTGTTCGCTGCACCGCACTCGTGTGCGACACGCGTCCGCCTCGCCGCACTCACCATCGACGTCGCCGTCGTCCACGCTCTTGGGCTTGGCATCCTCCACGCCCGCCCTCGGCAACATCAGGGGCTCGTCAACATCACCCACGCCCCACGCGCTCGCCCTCGATGACATCACGCGACCTCATCGTCCCGGTGAGCACCTGCCACTCCGGACTACGTCCTTTGCTCCCCTGTGACAGGTTTCAATCATCTCCGTCCGGGATAGAGTGTCCCTTCCCTCCGGGGTCGTGCGACGGTAAGCTCCCCGCGACGTCCGAGCCATCTCCGTCCGGGATAGAGTGTCCCTTCCCTCCGGGGTCGCGCGACGAGAGCTCCCCGCGATGTCGAGCCACCTCCGTCCGGGATAGAGTGTCCCTTCCCTCCGGGGGTCGCGCGACGAGAGCTCCCCGCGATGTCGAGCCACCTCCGTCCGGGATAGAGTGTCCCTTCCCTCCGGGGTCGCGCGACGAGAGCTCCCCGCGATGCCGAGCCACCTCCATCCGGGATAGGGCGTCCCTTCCCTCCGGGGTCGTGCGACGAATAGCTCCCCGCGATGCCGAGCCATCTCTGGCCGGGATAGAGCGTCCCTTCCCTCCGGGGTCGTGCGACGGTAAGCTCCTCGGGACGTCGAAACAGGCATATATACGTCAAATGCCCATGCCAGGCGAAGCATCAATGCGCTCCTTGCTACGCCGGTGGGCATCAGAGGTTGTGGTTAGAGAAGGCCACAAGCGCTCTCAGACATGTCCTCGAGCGCTAGGTTTTTCGTTGGGAGGCAGGGCGCTGCGCACCTTGCAACAAACTATCTCCTCTGACACGATGACTTAATAATCCCACCGGAGCACGCCGCGTCAAAATTCACGCAAAAAGAGCAAACACCTTGCAGGTACCGGACTTCGCGCTCAGCGCCAATCACGTGCGCACACCGATCGTCCCGCGATATGTTCACATCGACGTTGGCGACACCACAGACGTCTCAGCAAGATACCGCAGCATGCTCCAACACCATCTGCGGGCAAGGTACCACGTGCGCCTCAACACCCTCCCCGGGTACGGTCCGTGTGTGCCTCGACACCTTCCACGCTCAGCGCCATCTGGACAAGGAGCTCCCCAAGAAACAAAGCCGAGCTGGCAGGCATCATTGCTCCGCCGTCACGGACATGCTCATCCGACATACTCAGCTGTCACGGTCATACTCCGTCCGACGTCGTCACTCCGCCGTCACGGACATGCTCCGTCCGACATTGACACTCCGCCAGGTGTCGACATGCACCTCGGTGTCGGCATGCGCCTCAGTGTCGGCATACACCGCCGAAGTTGACATGCCCCTCAGCGTCGACACTCCACCCGACATCGACATGCTCCATCCGGCGTCGACACTCCACCCGGCGTCGACATGCTCCTCAGCGTCCATGTGTTCCGCCCGGTGTCGACATGCTCCATCCAGCGTTGACACTCCGCCCGGCGTCGACATGCTCCGCCCGGCATCGACGTGTTCCACCCGGCGTCGACAACCCATCCAGCGCTGACGCACAACCTTTTGCATGAGGTGGTATGACGCACACTTCGCAAATATTCAACTCGGTGTCATCTCTGCAAGGGGCTCGCTAGAAGCGAGCCTAGACGTCCGGTACCGATGCACCCAAACCCAACGTCCGCGTTGGCACACGCCGGTCTGTTCCATAACTGACAAGCGCAGACTCAACATTCGCATCAACACAACGTCGCCATCAAGGTCTACATCGACATCGTCAAAGACTACGCCAACGACGTCAAGGGACACCTCGACGTCTGTCAACGATGCCAAGGGCCGCCTACGTCAACGACGTCAAGGGACACCTCGACGTCTGTCAACGATGCCAAGGGCCCCCTTAACATCCGTTATCGATGTCAAGGGCAACCTCGGCGCCCGTCCGCGTTGATGTCATCAAGGACAACCTCGACGCCCATCTCCGTCGAAGACTACGCTGACGTCGTCAAGGACTGCGTCAACGACGTCAAGGGCAACCTCAGCGCCCGTCTACGTCGACGTCGTCAATGACAATCTCGACATCCGCCTTCATCGAGGACTACGTCGACATCGTCAATGGCGTCAAGGGCCACCTTGACGTCCGTTATCGTCAAGGTCTACGTCGACGTCTTCAAAGACCGCCTCGACGCCCAGTCCACGCTCCGCTCTCACCGCTGAGGGTTCGGGGAGCTCAACGCCATACAGGCCGTCGAGATCCGGGATTTTGCCCTCCTCCGCTAGGCGCTCAACGAGCGACTCGTCCGCACTGGAAGGGCCCAGATCGGGCTCGCCCAACCCCGCGTCGAGGTCTGGGTTGACGAAGCTCAGCTCGGCGCTCAGTGAGTCAGAGTTCGGGCTTTCGAGTCACGGCTCGCGTCAAGGCGGTTGAGGGAGCCTGAAAAGGAGAAAAACCGAGCGCCCGACGGCAGGCACGCCTGCGCGTCGCCGCGCTCGTCGGCACGTCGCCCGCACGTCGCCAACACATCGTCGGTGAGTCGCTCGCGCGTCGTCCGCGCATCGCCAGCACGTCGTCAGCACGTCGCCCGCGCTCGTCAGCACGTCGTCCGCGCGTCGCCGCGCTCGTCGGCACGTCGCCCGCGCCTCGTCGGCACATCACCCGCGCGTCGCCAGCACGCCTTGACACGTCGTTCGCATGTCGCCCGCACGTCGTCGGCACGTTGCCCGCGCGTCATCAGCACGTCGTCCGCGCGTCGCCGTGCTCGTCGGCACGTCACCCGCGCGTCGCCAGCACGTCCTCGACACGTCGTTCGCACGTCGTCGGCACGTCGCCCGCGCGTCGTCAGCACGTCGTCCGCGCGTCGCCGCGCTCGTCGGCACGTTGCCTGCGCCTCGTCGGCACATCGCCCGCGCGTCGCCTGCACGTTGCTCGCACATCGTCCGCACGTCGCCCGCGCGGCGCCACTCTCGTCAGCACGTCGTCCGCGCGTCGTCAGCAAGTAGTCGGCACATCGTCCACACGTCGCCCGCGCGTCGCCGTGCTGGCCAGTGCGTCGCCCGCGCTCGTCTGTGCATCGCTCGCGTTCGCGTTCGTTCGCGCTCGAGTTCGTTCGCACATCGCCGCGCTCGCCCACGCGTCGTTCCAACTTTGGAAATGCAGGAATGTGGAGCCTGGCCGCATAACGCAGGGCTAGCAAGTAGCGAGTGCTATAAGTACTTGTGCTGGAATCGAAGGAATGCGTCAGGGTCTGCAGATTCATGCTTGTTCTCGTTCTCATTCGCTCGTCGCTGTGTTCGCAATTCGTCTACATTCGCGTCCGTCCGCTCGTCGCCGCGGTCGCGTTCGCATTTGTCCGCGCGTCGCCGCGTTCGTGTTCGTTCTCGTTCGTCCGCTCGTCGCTGCGCTCGTGTTCGTTCGCGTATGCGTTCCTCCGCTCGTCGCCGCACGCGCGTCTGTCCGCTCGCCGCCGCGCTTGTGTTCGCTTGTGCACGCGTGTTCGTCCGAGTTGACGTCGCCTCGCTCGAAGTCACCCGCTGCGCCACGCCGGACCGCTGGCCTGCACCCGCTCGTGATTCGCCCGAGTTGACGTCACCGCGCTCGTCCGCCGGAGCCTGCAGCGCGCCGCCACCGTCCGCCCTGGGGCTTGGGAGCAGCCGGAAGCTCGCGCGCGTACGGGGGAGTTGGGAGGCAGTGGAACCAAAAAGCGAAGAGACGGTGGAGCCGGGACTCGTCGGAGTTCGCGCGGCGCTCGCCCGCGGCCGCCGAGCCCGCGCCGCCGCGTTGCAGCCCGCCCTCGCCCGCGCGGAGGCTCGGAGGCAGCCGGGAGCCTCGGCACGCGCACCGGGAGGCCGGGAGCGGCGGGGCCGAGGGGCGGCGGAGCCGCGGCCGCCGGAGCTCGAGCGAGGCTCGCCCACGGCGCCAAGCCCGCTGCGCCCCGCTGCTGGCCGCCCTCGCCCGCTTGGAAGCTCGGGGGCAGCGGGAGCCTCGGGGGCGTGCTGGGGGAGGGCTGCGGGGCCAAGGGATGGCGGAGCCGGAGCCGCCGGTGCTCGCGCGCCGCTGCTGTGGCGCACGGCGTCCCGCCGCCGGCCGCTCGAAGACGCGAGGGCCCCGGCCGCCCGAGGTGAGCGAGGAGGCGGCAAAGGGAGGCCGGGAGGCGGCGCGGGCGTGAAGAGGCTGAGCGACGGCGCGGTGCGCTCCCGAGGCGGCCGGAGCCCGCGGTGGCCCGCCCTCGCCCGCCGGGGGTCGCCGGAGCCGAGCGTGGCGGCGCAGGGGAGGCCGGCAGGCGGCGCAGGCGTGGAGGCGGTGCGGGAGCGAGGCGGCGCCGCAAGGGAGGCCCGGCGGCGGCGCAAGAGGAGGTGGCGGCGGCGGCGTGAGAAGCAGAGAGAGAGAGGAGAGTGTGGGGCTCGGCCGGGTCCTTCTTTTCTTTTTCTTTGTTGTATTTGTTTCCTTTTTATATATGGCTCCTGAGGTGCCCTAATGTTGTTGGGCCACAGCCCACTAAGGGGCACACGGCAGAGCAAAGCCAGGAGGGGCGCACGGGAAGGAAAAGGAGAAAAAGGAAGGAAAAAAAAGAGAAGAAGAAAAAAGAAAAAGAGAAAAAAGAAAAAAAAGAAGAAAGAAAAAAAAGGGCGAAAATCTGGCCCGCGGGGGGCTCCGCCCCCCGCACCCCCCGGGGATAATTGTGCAAAAAAAGAGGAGAGAAAAATGAGGAGAAAAAAAATAGGGAGGGTGCGAAAAATGCCCCGTCAAACACCTCTCGGGAGAAAATTGTGATCCGCGAAGGGACGTCGATCCGGCCTGCGCATCAACCCATTAAGGATTAATGTGCCGGCTCGGACGGGCGTTGTCCGACCGCCCCAACCGGCAAGGGGCTACTGTTGGAGGAGGGTTTCCGCGCTACCCCGAATCGACGCCGTTCAGAATCGCCGCAATACTGTTCGGGTTTTTCGTCGACACTCTCCGCTCGCATTCGCCCGCACGTCGCCCACGTCCGTCGGCAGGCTACCCTCGTCCGTCGGCTCATCGCCCGCGTCCGTCCGCACGTCCGGCTATCTCCGACGCGCCCGCTCTCCGCGTCAGGGATGTCTCTGACGAACCCTCGCGCGGGGCCGTCACGCTCTCCGAGAAGATTCTCCTAAAAGATGCCCGGGAATATTCTCTCAAGATCCCGTAGGGGTAGGGAAATGACCGTCATACCCTTGTAATAGTTCCGTACTTTCGGGGCAAAACTGTAATTTCGCATTTTCCTTTTTGAAACCCTATAAATACCCCCCTGGGGGTAGAGGGAGGGGGATCCATTTTTTCCATTTCCCCCAATTTGTAAGCTCTCACCTCTTGCCCTAATACAAACACCGAATTACTGCGTCGACCGTCACGTGCGTTCGCGCTCTCGCTCGTTTGCCCCTCACACGCCCGGAGGTCGCTGTAGCCGACCGGGGGTGCCACAAATTCACTGTCTAGACTTGTATCTACGACATGTTCGCTCCCCTGTGTGCTCTATGCTTGGCGGTTCTGGGCGTAAGTTCCATGCAGTTATATCCTGCATTCGGGTGAAGGAGATGCGCGAGTAACAGCAAGGAGAGAGTAGGAGTCATTACATCTATAGCATATCGCTTAGGGGGGGGGGACCTGACGCCAACAAACTAGCCGGTCGGGGCTTAAGCTGGTTCGTGAGTCTGTGGCACCTCGACAACCTGCTGCCCTGTGATACATCTGATATCCAGAACGTGGATACTCCAAAAGGGAAATCTAAAAAGATAAAACGACACATAGGAGATACATTGCTCTTGTAAGTCTGGCGGGCATCTAAGCAGTGGCCTTGAGCGCGGCGTTGACATCAATCTTTCCAAGCGCACCTGCCAGAGTGGCAAAAGCCACAGCTGTATCCTCTGTCAGCGGTTCCTTGAAGATCTCCTTATATCGTGCAAAGTGAGCCGCTGCCGGGTCTTCCTCAGCTTGAAGGATGCCCAACTTCTTCATCAGCAGGCTCCTAGCTTTCTCCAGCGTTGATAGGCCAGCTGCACTGGTTCCTTTGGAGTTCTTGCTAAGCTTCTCTTTGCCTTTAGCTCCTGTTTGTTCTGCCAGCTTGGCCTTGCTTCTGGTGCATGGCATGGATGGTAATAGTGGAGGCAGGAGAGGACGGGTTACCAGCTGTCTGAATTGGGCCAGGGTCATCTCATCATCTATTTCTGAACCCCCTGAGTCCATCTCAATAGCTGGAGCCTGTGTGTCCTCATGGTGCAAGATCTGCTGTTCAGCTTGAGGAGTCTCGTGCCTGTTCAGAGGTCGGTGTGGATGCAGTCCCGCCCCCGCGGCTTCTTCCATCATAGGGTCTTCGCTTGGAGAGTTTCCAACTGAGAGGTAGCGAATCTGTGCGACAATCTCTGTTATTGGCTCGAGTTCGAGCTGAGGCTCCTCCGGAGTATGCGTTGATTTGGTCCTCCAGGCCGGGGATCTTGACCGTTGTCGCGTTATGTCAGCATCATCTCCAGAGTTTGCATTGTTCTCTGAGGTGGCTCCATAAGCTGAAACGTCCCGGCGGCGTCCTCCTCCTCTCCTGTTACGACCATAAGATGCCGAGCGATCTTGTCGCTCCGTGCTCCTGTTAAAGCTCCTCGACGGGCGCACGTCCCATCCAGATGTCCGCCTGCTAGCCCCCTGCGGAGGGGGACTTTGGCTGCGGTCCCTGTCTGGTACCTGAGGCCGGGAGAGACGATCTCGGACCGGACGACGTCTTGTTGGAGAGAAGTCATCTTTGACTCCAAGTTCCCAGTGGAAGGAAATAGCCTCCGAGCCCCTGAACGAGCCGGAGGAGGGAGGCGATGGCACTCCGCTCGTCAGACTGCAGGAGCTAGATCCGTTGAAGGGAGGTTCTAGCTCCGGCGGGTCGTAGTCGATGAGCTGGTCTACGTGGACAAGGAAAGGGTGCGCCATCAGCCGAAGCGGCTAGTCACGAGGCGGGGCGTGCTGGTGGTGGGGCAGGCCCTCATGCCAGCTGCTGAGGATTCCCTGTTCCGGCGATGGCGGCCTCCTCAAGCTTTCGTCTGTGCAGTACACTCCAGCGGTGGGAACTGACTCCGGGTCGGGAGCTGTAATCCACACACGCATGCAGCCTGTCTCCTTCTCCGCTAGGGGCTCATCGAAGCCTCCGTCCTGTAGACCAGCATGAGCCAGGATCGTCGCAACCGCTTCTGGTCCCCATTCTGATCTGGGGACCCCTTCAATGCAAATCCGCATCCTGTACCGCGGCTGGTTGACATTTCCGGTTGCTAGGCGCGACCAGGGGCGGAAGCGAAGGTGGAGGTCTTCTTCATCGACGTACGGTGTGCGGAGAACCTCATCTCGCATTGCTGCGTTCCTGAAAATCGCCAGGTATTCCTTGGGTCCAAGCACCGTGACCTGTATGTCTTCCCTCCTGAGATCGAAGAAGTCCGTTAGAATGCGTTGGATCTGCCGATTTGAGCTCTGCAGGTGCCTAGTAACTAAGAGCACGATGACTCCTCTGGTCGTGAGCTCACACTCTTCCTGTATCATTCTTGGAGTCGGCCTGTTGAAGCAACGCACATTGTCTGGTCGGGAGGACCAGGCATTGGCATTGGCGGCACGGCCTTCCATCTTCTGGAGAGGAGGGAAGTCAGCTCCTGTTGGTATTTTCTGATGGTTGGTTGCCGGCGCTAGTGCATCCGCACGCCTTGCAGATGGGCACCAGCGGGCTTTGTGCCCCGAACTCCTGCAGACCAGGCACCTGGGCGGGTCGCGGCAGGAGGCGATGTAATGGCGAGGGCTGAAGCAGCTGTTTGCAGCGTAATTTGGCTTGAAGGTTTATTCAGTGGGCCAAATTAAGTATTAGGTTTACTGGAAGTTGAGATGATGAAACTAACAGTGTGGATGCAGCGTTTACTATTACATGCAGGATTAATACAGCCGAGTGGCCTGGACGTTCGCGGTATACTTGATACCGAGTGCTCGCGGCGTTTCCGAGTGCCCCCGAGTGCTCACTGCATCCCGAGTAGTCGTCATATCCCAAAGTGCGAAGGTGCCCGTTTGAGGTGTCCCCGAGCGCCCACTACGCCATCAAGTCACGAGCGGTACCCCTGGGAATTCAACAGTGGCGGCCCCGAGCGACATCGACCCCGAGTACTGGTGATACCGAGTGGCCCAGCCCCGAGAAGGTCTCCAGCCCCGAGGGGTTTTTTCCCGAGTACTCGGCCGACTCCCGAGCGGTACAAAGTTCATCCCCGAGCAGTCCGAGTTCGTCCCCGAGCACTCGGCGGATTCCCGAGCGGTCCAAGTTCATCCCCGAGCAGTCCGAGTTCGTCCCCGAGCACTCGGCGGATTCCCGAGCGGTCCAAGTTCGTCCCCGAGCACCCGTGAAGGATCATCTTCAGCAAGTCTGAATTGCAGTACTACCCTTCAAGACTTACCCGATGCTAGAGACTTCAGCCTGAGGCGCAAGAAAAGTGGCGAGGCAATCAAGGAGAGTCCTACAAGATTTGGAAGTTTATCCAGTTTGTTAAGGAAGGATATCCCGTGCGCCGAAACGAGTCCGGATGTCGGCGTCCGAAGCAATTAAGATTTGGAAAGCTATCTTGGTTTGTATGGAAAGTTACGTGTATGGTAGAATCCAGATCCTTTAAGCAAGGAAAGAGATATATTTGTAATCAGATTAGGATTAGGAGTCCGAACCTCCTACGGGAAGACCAGCCGCCCTATAAATATGTAAAGGGTGACGGCCGATTGAGATCATCCAACAATCGATCAAATCAATCTTTTACCTTTTATCTTTTATCTTAGTAGTAGATCTTTGCTGTTTTGCGCCGTAAAACAGTCGTTTCTTCTTCACGTAAGTAAGAAGATCTTTGTTGCTTTGCTCGGAAAGCAATCGCTTGTCGTACGCGTAAGTACGATAGTTATCCTTTGTTGCTTTGCTCGAAAAGCATCCGTTTATCGCACACGTAAGTGCGGTTGGCGACTCCCATCACCTAGGTGTTTCACGGATCCAATTTCGTGCGAACACAATTGGCGACTCCGCTGGGGATCGAGAAGCGAAGATTACACGATGAATCCCGACTCCAAAGACGGAAGTATCGTCAACCCGGAGAACATCATCGCCGTCACGCTCGACGATCTATCTGAAGATGAACGGCGAGAGGTTGAACGACAACTTGAAGAGGAGCAGGCGGAGCGACTCCGGCAAAAGTTGGCCGGCTACCAGAAGACGAGAAACGGCGTCATCAAAAAGGTAGTCGTGCCGAGTCTACCTCCTGCGCCCAAACCCGAGGTGAGTAAACCGACTAGTCCTGATGAAATCGCTAATCTAATTGACGTGTCGGTAGCCAGCAGGTATGGCACCGAGATGGATAAATCGGCGCAATTATTCGCTCGAGTAGTGAATAGCCGATTTGACGAGTTGAAAGAACAGCTCGCTAAATATTTGCAGAATAGTCTGCCGGGTCAGGTTAGATCTACAGCCCTACAAGTCAATAATGATCATCGGAATAAGCAGCCGATGTACCCTGACCATGACAGAGTCGATCACCGGGTAGAAGTCGCCCCCGTGATCACGACTTCTGTCAATCCGACTTCGGTACCCCAGAGTTCTTCCAACAACGACCGAAGTCTAAGCCTTAGCACGAATATCCCACAACCATACTACCAAACAGTCGCGTACAGCACACCACCTATCCCACCGCTCGGTACCGGAGTCCCCCATGGGCCGGTTCCAGAAACATATTTTAACTCGCAGCAAGTCCAACCCGAGTTACCCCAGCCGACTTCGCGTACCCCGCTGTGCGATATGAGCTTTAAGGACCAACTCTCCGCAGTGCTCAGAGAACTCGGCGTAATACCTAAAGATGGCTCTCGGGGTTACCTAAAGCCATACCCCGAGTGCTATGACACAATGCCGTACCCCCGCGGGTTTAGAATTCCTGATTTTGTCAAATTCACAGGGGAAGACAATAGGTCGACTTTCGAGCATATAGGGCAATTCTTAGCACAGAGTAGTGAAGTCGGCACGTCGGATATCTACAGAATAAAACTTTTTCCCTTGTCATTGTCGGGTACTGCCTTCACTTGGTTCACCTCGCTTGCCCCTAGGTCTATTACGTCCTGGGCAGATCTAGAACGGCAGTTCCACGATCACTTTTACGGTGGTGAGACCGAGCTCAGGCTCTCGGATCTGACGATGGTTAAACAAAAGTACAACGAGCCGGTCTGTGATTACATTAGAAGATTCAGAGAGGTTAAGAATAAGTGCTTTAGTTTAACAATAAACGAGAAAGATCTTGCCGACCTTGCTTTTTCAGGTTTGCTCGCCCATATTAAGGATAGATTAGAGGGCCAAGAATTCCTAACCATTAGCCAAGTCGCTCAGAGGGCTGTAGCACAAGAGAACCGCGCTAAGGACGTCAAAACATACAGCCGGTTCGGAGATGCTAAGGGCAAAGCCAAAGAAAAATCGGCAGTCAATGTCATAACGTATGAAAACAGCTCGGACAGCGAGGACGACGCTGACATATGCATTGCCGAGTGGGTTAGTACTCCCAAGTCAAAACCATTTGCTTGTCCAGCTCTTAAACCTACACCCACTCGGAAGGAGGAGATGCGGTACACTTTCGACATTAGTAAATGCGACAAAATCTTTGACATGCTCCTGCAGGGGAATATGATTCGAGTAAGGGAAGGGCACGTGTTCCCGTCGGCGAACGAATTGGGCAAAAGAGCATATTGTAAGTGGCATAACTCTTTTTCTCATGCTACTAACGACTGCAATGTGTTTCGCCGACAGGTGCAATCGGCCATCAACGACGGACGATTGACGTTTGCTCAAAGCTCCAAGATGAAGCTCGACAGTGATCCTTTTCCAATCAACGTGATTGATTTGGAGAAGAAGAAAGTACTGATTCGGCCACATCAGGCCGAGTCCACAAAAGGAAAGAACGTCATTGTTGACGACAATGCTGCTCCAAAGATGATCAAGTCGAGTCCCTCTCCTACTCCGAAAGCAACCAACTCGAACTCCTCGCCGACTCCAAAAATGATCAAGCCAAAGAATCCAGAAGTCGGCGTCTGGAAGATTAATCGAGGGAAGAGTCAGCCCGCGAGGCCAAAGCCGACAGTGAAACAATTGCTGAACAAATACACAACCAACAATGTGTTCACTCGGCTTGGAGGAGCCAAGCGCCCCAGGTCTCCTCCCCGACAAGGTTTCGGTGGCTCCGAGTACTGGCAGGGGAGCCCATACGTGCAACCACCATACTTAGCAACCGGTCCGGCGTACTGGGGAGGCGCACACACTTTCTACCCACAGTGCCCTCCATGGGGTTTCAACCCTTGGGCGTCGCATCCGGCTGGACCACTCGGCATGTTTCAGCCGAACTGGATCCCGTCTGGATTCGGAGAGCGGCCCCACGGAAAGAGGACGCGGGTCGAGTCGGGAATCCGACCATGGAACCGACTCGCCACTCGGCGCAAGGCACCCGACGTACCAAGTCGACCGGCGACCCCAAGGAGTTCGCCGACTAGGCAAGTCTGGGTACCAGTCAAGCACGCCGAGTCCAAACCCGATGAGCACACCACGACCCGGCCCGAGTCGAACAAGATGAGCATCAGCCGAGCCTCAGAAGGAAGTCGACCACAACGGTCAGCCGTGTTAATTAGCTCGCAAATTAATTCGGCTCCACCAGCAGGGACTCGGCGTGTACGGTTCGGCACGGTACACGACTCGGACAAGCCAGAATCCAGCAATGCAGCAGGACCCGGCGTCGAATCCACGCCAAGTCAGCAGGCGAAGAAGATCAAGTCGGTTGAACCAGGAACCAAACCAAAGCCGCAATGGTGCCCCACAGGACTCACGCACTCTCAGAAGCGGAGGGTCCAGCGGCTGCGAGCCCTCGAGCTCAGGGAGGAGCTCGTCGAGAAGAAGCGCGACGAATGGTTCAACCAAGCCCGACCAATGAAGCCCGCGAAGATGACCTGGAAGGAGAAACGCATCGCGAAAGAAGAAGACGAGGCTGCCAGCAAGGATGCCAGAGAAGTACCCGCCGACATGGACATCAATATGGTGTTCGAACTACCGATCGAGTTCCGCGCTCCTGAGTCGGAAGTCGCAGAGCTTCTGCTCGGGCCGAGTGCCGCCATATTCAAGAAGCCGGAGGAGCATGGGCAGCATCTGAAGCCTTTATTCATCAAAGGCCACATCGACGGAAGACCGATTGGCCGAATGCTCGTCGACGGCGGCGCTGGGGTCAACATCATGCCACTTTCGGCATTCTCCAAACTAGGCCGAAAGGAGTCCGAGTTGATGAAGACAAACATGGGACTCAGCGGGTTCTCAGGGGAGCTATCCGAAGCCAAGGGCATATTGTCGGTAGAACTTACAGTCGGAAGCAAAAGCCTGCCGACTGCATTCTTCGTAGTCGACGTCAAAGGCCGATACAACCTGCTCTTGGGGCGAGACTGGATCCATGCCAATTGTTGCATCCCTTCTACCATGCATCAGTGCTTAATCCAGTGGGTAGATGAGGACATCGAAGTGATTGAAGCAGACAACTCGACTTGCATCGCTTTAGCCGAGACTACAGTCGATTGGCAGCACGGTGACATGAAGTGCCTGTCGGGTAGGAACTTATCCGACTACGACTACGTCAGTATCGGTAAGGACGGATTTGTACCGATACAAGCACAGCCGGCTTTTATAGCTCGGCTAAATAATTTATCTTTATAAATGAATAAAGAAGATAGCATTAAATGGCTACAAAGGCGCACCGAGGAATATCGTTTGGGCAAGAACGATATGCATGAGACTATCGAAGATTTCGACGACATGGAGAAGCTCGGACAAGGGTTCTCGTCGGCCGACCCACTGGAAGAAGTCGATATTGGCGATGGAGGCGTGCCTCGACCAACATTCATTAACGCCAATATGGAAGCCGGCCAGAAGAATAAGGTATGTGCGCTACTCAAAGAGTTCGTAGATTGCTTTGCTTGGAATTATACAGAGATGCCCGGGTTAAATAGAAGTCTGGTCGAACATAAGCTACCTATCAAGACCGGCTTCAGACCATACAAGCAACCGCCTAGGCGTTTCAACCCTAATCTGTATGATCGTATCAAGGAAGAAGTCGACCGACTAGTAAAGGCAGGGTTCATTCGGCCATGCAGATACGCCGAGTGGATTTCAAACATTGTGCCAGTCGAGAAGAAGAATACAGGCAAGATTAGGGTATGCATAGACTTCAGGGATTTGAATAAAGCCACACCTAAAGATGAGTATCCTATGCCTATAGCCGACATGTTGATAGACGACGCCTCCGGACACAAAGTGCTTAGATTTTTAGATGGCAATGCCGGGTATAACCAGATCTTTATGGCCGAAGAGGACATGTTTAAAACTGCCTTTCGTTGCCCCGGTTTTGTCGGGTTGTTCGAGTGGGTCGTCATGACATTCGGTTTGAAGAATGCAGGCGCTACGTATCAGCGTGCTATGAACTTGATCTTCCATGATCTCTTAGGCATTGTGTTAGAAGTCTATATTGATGACATCGTCGTCAAGTCGGACGGCTATGAACACCACTTGGCCGACTTGCGACTAGCCTTTGAAAGAATGCGTCGGTATGGGTTGAAGATGAACCCGCTCAAATGCGCGTTTGGTGTGTCGGCTGGAAAGTTCTTAGGGTTCATAATTCATGAGCAAGGTATAGAGATTGACCCTAAGAAGATAGAGGCCATTAAGAAGTTAGGAGAGCCGACATGCAAAAAGGATGTGCAGAGTCTATTGGGGAAGATAAACTACTTAAGACGATTTATATCTAACCTGGCGGGTAAGATTGAATCGTTTGTCCCTTTGCTCCGGCTAAAGAACGAAGCCGAGTTCGCTTGGGGGGCAGAACAACAAGACGCCTTCAATAGTATCAAGAGATACTTATCGAGCCCTCCAGTACTTCGAGCACCCAAGTCGGGAGTCCCGTTCCGACTATACATTGCTGCACAAGATAAAGTACTCGGCGCAGTGCTAACTCAGGAAGTCGACAAGAAGGAGTACATCATCGCCTACATAAGTCGCCGACTGCTCGACGCCGAAAGTCGGTACGTGTTCGTCGAGAAGCTATGCTTATCTTTGTTTTACGCATGCACCAAGTTTCGGCATTATTTGCTTTCGAGTGCATGCATAGTATCTTGCCAAGTCGATGTGATCAAGTATATGTTGCAACAACCGATTCTTAGCGGACGGATTGGCAAATGGGCTTATGCTTTAATAGAGTTTGATTTGACATATGAGTCGTTGCGTGCCACGAAAGGTCAAGTCGTTGCCGACTTCATTGTTGATCATAGGGTTAATGATGAAGAAGATGTTGATTATGTTAGCATATGTCCATGGAAGCTTTACTTTGATGGATCGGTTTGTAGAAGTGGGCAAGGCATTGGCAGTGTTTTAGTTTCACCACATAGTGTTGTCTATGAGTCATCGGTCCGACTAGAGTATCCTTGCACTAATAACCAGGCAGAGTATGAGGCACTGTTGTTTGGTTTACAAAGCTTAATAGACATGGGTGTAGGAGATGTAGATGCTTTTGGAGATTCATTGCTAGTAGTTCAGCAAGTCAATGGAGAGTTTCAATGCTTCGATGGGTTGCTGAATAGCTATTTAGACCGATGTTTAGATATAGTCAAGCTGTTAGATACCTTTAGTATCAGTCACATTCCTAGGGAGGAGAATTCTAGAGCCAACTATTTGGCACAGCAAGCATCCGGGTACCAAGTCGGGAGAGGGAAGTTTTTTGTATCCAGAGAACCGATGCTCGTTGCTGTCAAAGGCCGGGTCGACTTACTAGAAGTCGAAGCCGACTCGTGTAGATCCAATTCCGACTCGGGGGGCAACAGTTTAACACAGGCTGCCGAGTCGTCAAGCGGTTTGGAAGTTAATGATTGGAGGGTGCCTTTAGTTAGTTACTTGAAAAATCCGAGTCAAACAAGAGATAGGAAAGTTCGGCGGCAAGCTATAAAGTACACCTTGTTTAACGACGAGTTGTATCGCCGAACAATAGATGGAGTATTATTGAAATGCTTAGACTCCGACCAGTCAAGGGTAGCTATGGGAGAAGTACATGAAGGGATATGTGGAACACATCAGTCGGCTCCCAAGATGCAATGGTTGTTGAAGAGGGCAGGATTCTATTGGCCGACTATGTTAGAAGATTGTTTTCGGTACTATAGAGGGTGTGAAGCATGCCAGAAGTTTGGAAACATACAGTTAGTACCCGCGGCTAAGATGAACCCTATTATAAAGCCATGGCCATTTAGAGGATGGGGTTTAGATTTCATTGGGGAGATACATCCTGCTTCGTCGAAAGGTCATCGTTTTGTCCTTGTAGCTACAGATTATTTCACTAAGTGGACCGAAGCAGTTCCTTTAAGGAATATGACTCATAAGGAAGTGATTAGCTTTGTTCTGGAACATATCATCCATAGGTTCGGCATCCCTCAAACTCTGACGACTGATCAGGGTGCATCCTTTATGTCTCACCAATTCAGTGAGTTTGCCGAGTCCTTTGGGGTCAAGTTGTTGAACTCGTCGCCCTATTATGCCCAAGCCAATGGACAGGCCGAGTCCAGCAATAAAACCTTGATCAAGCTAATAAAGAAGAAAATTGAGGAACATCCGAGGAGGTGGCATGAGGTCCTCTCGGAAGCATTATGGGCCCATAGGATATCCAAGCATGGAGCCACCCGAGTGACGCCATTCGAGTTGGTGTACGGGCAGGAGGCGGTGTTGCCCGTGGAAGTTAAACTACAAGCTCTTAGAATAGCCAGGCAAGACAACTTGTCGGCTGAAGATTACAGCCACTTGATGATAGATAAGATAGATGATGTTCCAGAAGAGAGGTTGAAAGCCTTACAAGAAATCGAGAAGGAGAAGTTGAGAGTTGCCAAGGCTTACAACAAAAGAGTAAAGGAAAAATCGTTTCAGATAGGAGACCTAGTATGGAAAACGATTTTACCTGTTGGAGCTCGGGACAACAAATTCGGCAAGTGGTCGCCGAGTTGGGAGGGCCCGTTTAGAGTTGTCGAGATAGTCCCCGGGAATTCCTATCTTGTAGAATCTTTGCAAGGGGAATGGTTATCTAGGGCTCTTAATGGGAAATATCTGAAAAAGTATTATCCGAGTATGTGGCAAGTAGCTTAACAAAATCTATGGCCGATATGCCCTTTAAAAATATCGCCCTGAGCAACGATGTAGTTCAAGGTGTTTTTGGCAAATGCAATTATGCCAAAAAGCAGGGGGGCATGTGTTTGCAGCGTAATTTGGCTTGAAGGTTTATTCAGTGGGCCAAATTAAGTATTAGGTTTACTGGAAGTTGAGATGATGAAACTAACAGTGTGGATGCAGCGTTTACTATTACATGCAGGATTAATACAGCCGAGTGGCCTGGACGTTCGCGGTATACTTGATACCGAGTGCTCGCGGCGTTTCCGAGTGCCCCCGAGTGCTCACTGCATCCCGAGTAGTCGTCATATCCCAAAGTGCGAAGGTGCCCGTTTGAGGTGTCCCCGAGCGCCCACTACGCCATCAAGTCACGAGCGGTACCCCTGGGAATTCAACAGTGGCGGCCCCGAGCGACATCGACCCCGAGTACTGGTGATACCGAGTGGCCCAGCCCCGAGAAGGTCTCCAGCCCCGAGGGGTTTTTTCCCGAGTACTCGGCCGACTCCCGAGCGGTACAAAGTTCATCCCCGAGCAGTCCGAGTTTGTCCCCGAGCACTCGGCGGATTCCCGAGCGGTCCAAGTTCATCCCCGAGCAGTCCGAGTTCGTCCCCGAGCACTCGGCGGATTCCCGAGCGGTCCAAGTTCGTCCCCGAGCACCCGTGAAGGATCATCTTCAGCAAGTCTGAATTGCAGTACTACCCTTCAAGACTTACCCGATGCTAGAGACTTCAGCCTGAGGCGCAAGAAAAGCGGCGAGGCAATCAAGGAGAGTCCTACAAGATTTGGAAGTTTATCCAGTTTGTTAAGGAAGGATATCCCGTGCGCCGAAACGAGTCCGGATGTCGGCGTCCGAAGCAATTAAGATTTGGAAAGCTATCTTGGTTTGTATGGAAAGTTACGTGTATGGTAGAATCCAGATCCTTTAAGCAAGGAAAGAGATATATTTGTAATCAGATTAGGATTAGGAGTCCGAACCTCCTACGGGAAGACCAGCCGCCCTATAAATATGTAAAGGGTGACGGCCGATTGAGATCATCCAACAATCGATCAAATCAATCTTTTACCTTTTATCTTTTATCTTAGTAGTAGATC
The DNA here is from genome assembly GCA_019208055.1 of Stipa capillata. Lineage (NCBI taxonomy): Eukaryota > Viridiplantae > Streptophyta > Magnoliopsida > Poales > Poaceae > Stipa > Stipa capillata. Next base: position 102,724 of record JAGXJF010000636.1, read on the forward strand.
TTTGCTGTTTTGCGCCGTAAAACAGTCGTTTCTTCTTCACGTAAGTAAGAAGATCTTTGTTGCTTTGCTCGGAAAGCAATCGCTTGTCGTACGCGTAAGTACGATAGTTATCCTTTGTTGCTTTGCTCGAAAAGCATCCGTTTATCGCACACGTAAGTGCGGTTGGCGACTCCCATCACCTAGGTGTTTCACGGATCCAATTTCGTGCGAACAGCAGCGGTAACAGCAACCCGCTGCCTTCTCTTTAAGCAGCAAAGAGAGCCTGGAGGGGGCGGGTCTGGTTGGTGGTCTGGAATCAAGGCAGCCTCGCCTGTTATTCCTGTCGCGCCTTCCCAACACCAGCTGCCAGGGGCCACTCGGATCTTCAATGACCACTGCTGCCTTTTGCGCGCCATCTTGTCTCTTGTTCGAATTAATTGCCAAATCTACTAGCTCTTGTTGAAGAATTGAAGGCCGGTTGGCAGGGGCTGAGCTATCTCCAGGCGGGGGGCAGAGGGGGAATCTGAGTTGAAGCTTCGAGCCCAACGCACCTGCGTCCGGCTTTTCGGATCTGGCAGCAACGACCTGTGGAGTAGCACCGACCTGTGGAGCACTTTGCGAGGGGAGCTGTGTTTCGGGGACGAAGCTAGATGAGATCAGATCTGGATCTGAACCTGCTGGGTCTTCGAACTGAGATGAGGAGGGGCTGCCTGCTGGCAGGGCTAAGCGGGTTGGGCGAAAAGGCGGGGGACGGGGGAGGGATGCCGGCGGAGGCGGCGGCGGAGGGGGGGAGTTGGCGGCGCTGGCGAGGTCGGAGGTGGGGGCGGGAGGGGTGACATGTCTTTTTCGGTTTCGGGAGGGCATTGTCTAATAAATTGGAGACAGATATGTAAGCCAAAGAACATGGGAGGGCTCGGAATAAAAGACATCCAAAAATTCGGATCATCTCTTCGGCTAAGATGGCTATGGATGGAGTGGGCATCGAACCGGAAACCGTGGCATGGACAAGCAACTCCTTGTGATGAGAACGATAGGAACCTGTTTGAAGCCTCAACAACGATCACAATTGGTAAAGGCGATAAGGCTAAATTCTGGACCTCCAGATGGATTAATGGGAGGAAACCAAAGGATGAGGCGCCGACTCTTTTTGCAATCATTAAAAGGAGACACAGGACCGTCGAATATGAACTTCAAGACAACAGATGGTTGAAACCACTTCGCAAAATTAACACAAATGAACAGGCTCGCCAATTCATCAAGCTATGGGATCTCATTGCCCAGGCTCCAAGAGATATACACCAGGAAGACGCTATTACCTGGCGCTGGACAAACTCAAAGCAATATTCCGCAAAATCAGCGTACCATATCCAGTTCATAGGATCCATCCCTTCAATACAGAGCGATTTTATATGGAAGGCGAAGGCGGAAAATAAGTGCAAGATTCACGCCTGGCTAACTCTCCAGAACAGAATTTTGACCGCAGACAGATTACAAGCTAGAGGATGGCCCAACGGAGCAATATGCACGCTATGTGGAAACTCTGCGGAAACGGCAATTCACTTATCCCTTAACTGTGCCTTCGCTAGACAGCTGTGGCGGAGGCTTGCGGCGCTTAATGGATTACAACCCTCTGAAATTCTGAGTCACCCAGATCAGTCGCTACAATGCTGGTGGCAGTCTTGTGGAACAGCCCTAAATCAAGAGGAGAAGAAGACACGCTATGGTATATTGATATACGGACTTTGGAGCCTCTGGAAGGAAAGGAACGGACGCCTATTCCAAAACCATTTCAAAACTACGGACGAAGTTGCTTCCCAGGCGATGGATAACATCAGAACTAGAAACAGAGCATTCCAACTAAATGAGGGAGAGAGAGGGGAGATACAGCTTGAGTAATCGCTTATCAAATTCTAGCTGAGGGACTTGTATATAGTTAATCTCTGAATTATGTAAAACTTGACTTCTTTCCACTATAAGAAGGGCAGAGCTCCTGCCATTGTCTTCAAAAAAAAATCAACGGCTGCTTATATCAAGTCTTCAGTGGAGAAAGATTCTAGCATTGAGTTCAATGTTGGCATTTGCAATCTTGATGGACAACCAACTGATGAGCAGGAACACAGAGTTTATGGTCATTCCATGAATCGAACAGTTTCTTGTACTTGTAAGAAATTTGAGAAATGTGGGATCCTTTGTTGCCATGCCTTAAAATCACTTGATATGATGAATATCAAGTTGATTCCAGAAGCATACATTCTGAAACGGTGGACAAAGGAAGCAAGAAATGACATCGTGCAAGACAGCAAAAGGAACGATATTCTAGAAGATCCTAAGTTAGAAAAAAATCAGGTGATACAAATCACTTTGCCGAAAATTTGCTTGCTTGGCTTCTAAGGCAGCAGACTTTGATGAACCATATTTTCTACTAGATAGTTCACTTAATTCATTGAACAAAATAGTAGAGAGAAGCTAAAAGAAGTTTCAGCAATAGAAGAGTCTCATGAGGGAAGTCCACATTGCCACAGGAAACCTCCGTTGGAAACTTGGAGAGTAGAGCGGCTGGTTGGAAAAAGAGACAAGGTCAGAAGAGTAGTAAAAGACCAAGGGACTGGGTTCAGCAAATGCAAGACAAAACTAAAAAGAGAAGTATAAGTCAATGCAAGAGAAAGATGACACGAGAAGCCACAAGTCAAATTGAGACGACAAGAGGTCCAGCTGATAAAGTATGGTACTACAATAATAATGAAATAACTATTGCTCATTTCATAGTTTTACATATTCTAATAGCCACTTGAGCAATTTTAGTCATGGTACTATTTTTATTTGTAGGGAGTTGAGGTACCAATCGATGTCATGTGGACAAATCATGATAGACCAATAGAACTTAGCCCATCACATGGAAATTCTAGTAGTTTCACGCAATTATTGCTGGTAAGCTACTTATTGACTATTTATGCACTGCAACTTTAAAATATTGGATCTTTGGTTTCTGACATGTTCATGTTATAATTCAGGGATCTTGGGATAATAATTTATCCATGTCACATGATATTCTTTCAGAGAACATAGCCTACAGTCAAATATGTAATTTATACTCTATTCTTATAAACCTAAACACATTGTAGTTTATGATGTTTCATCCTTAATTGTTTCTCACCTACTATCTGGCAGGAGACAAGCATTAGATATACTCAAGATCAACAATCGTATTTTCCTTGTGCTAACAACTTTGAACGGACGTAGCCATTTAAGGAGTATCAAGTCAGTTTGCACGAGCTATATTTTGAAAGTTTTGGATCATTGGTAAAGGCTAGCTGATTGGACAATCCGAACTTGTGAACATACCATCAAACATCAACTGTATGATATGTTGGAATGCACCAATTAGTTTGCTCCTTTAAAAAAAATATTTAGTTTTCCTTTATGATACATTCGACACCTCTCCCCTTTAGGAATTTATATGCATGCTCTATCAGCGATACGAAACTTTGTAGCACACAATAAACATGAAGTGATTGGCATATGTTTTCTTGTTTCTATTCAATCATAGATGTATGATTCTGAGATGAGGAACCACATGTAGAAGAAGAGTCATTGGGGAGAATACTCACCAGCTTTAACTGGATTGTGGCGACCCCTGCCACGGAGCCAACGGCGAAGGTAGAATCGGTGACCACTGCCACGGCGCACGACGTGGCCGCATCACCGGCACAGGTCATGAATCCCTGCACACCAAAGCAGCCTAAGTCTTGGTTCTACATGTCGAGCACGCTCCTACCGTTGAGCTACAAGGCCTCGCCGGGGACTCAAGCATGGCGTCCACGCCGGCGTTGAGCAGGTTCAAGTGGCTGTTCTTGCTGCCGTTGCCGAAGAAGCACGGTCGCTGAAGAACTGGGGATTCCTTCTTGGTTTCTCAGCGTCAAGCTCAAGAACAGTAGAGAGGATGGCAACCTTATCCAAATAAGCAACAGTTGGGTGGACGTGAGCTCAAAAAGGTATTGCTCTACGTGGATTGATCCAGGCCTTAGGAGAAAATAGAAGGCTGTGATTTTTACAACTTCACCGGCTGAAGTTAACCCCAACTCCAGGGGATCCGGACCCGTGGGATGGTGCGAGGTAAACGGAGCGTGGCGCACTAATAGGATCAAACAGTTTTCGCATCGAATAAAAGAAGTAGAGTAGAACAGAAAAGCTGCTAGTTTTCAGCAGCGCAAAACTCTCTCGTTCTGTTTCGCTTGAGCGATTGTGAGCTGCCATAGAAGAATACACGAGCAAACCTGACATTGCTGACACTCGATCGTGGGTCGCTGCTGGCCATGGTGAAGCTAGCCAGCGCGAGGGAGGTACGGGCCGGCTCTGGCCGTGCGCACATCAACGCCGCGGCGTACGTGTTCGGCGCGCTGCTGCTGGCCGCGGGGCTCACGGCGCTCTCCGCGTCCGGCGGCAGCGCCAGCGGCGGGGCCAGCAGCAGGGCGGGGCTCGCCGTGGCCAGCATGGGGTTGGGCTGTCGTCCCGGGCATGAACGTGCACGACCTCGCGGCGCACCTCGCCGGCGTGGGCTGCCGCGTGCGGGTGGTCCGGTACGACCCCCAGCCCGGCCTCGTCGAGCTCCTCGTCCCGACGCTGCACGCCGCGGGCTGCGCCCTGGCCGTCGTCCGGCGTGGCGGTGCTGCTCTCTCAGGTGCGCATCGGTCGCTCGGATCGCCGGCAACACAAATTAACATGGGCATGCATGGTGATCTTCGCTGATTGCTATGTTGCTGCTGATGGAATAGGGCGAGGGGGCAGCAGGGTAGTTCTATGGGCGGGAGAAGCACGCGGCGAACACGCTGCTCGCCGGCGCGCTCCTGTGGCTGCTGGGCTCCGTCCTCAACTCGTGCCAGGTGTACGAGCGGGCCGACGGCCGCGCGCAGCTGCTGCAGTCCAGTGTCCAGGTCCCCCTCCTCCTCGGCAGCCTGCTCGTCCTGGTCGCCGCCGTCCTCAACCGGCGCCGCGTCCTCGACACTCGCCTCGAACCCGTCCTAGTGGTAAGCTCGCTCGCTCGCCGACTAACCCGGCGTTCGTTCCTAAAACTTGGCCCCGCGCGCGTCGGACGCCATGACCGTACGTGCGGTGGTGGTGGGTGCATGCAGCGCGAGAGGTGGGCGTGGGTGTGCTTGTCCGGGAGCCTGCTGTGGGTGATGGGCGCGCTGTTCAACGTGCTAAAGGTGTTCATGGTGCACCAGAGCGACGCGCCGCGGCTGGCGAAGCTCCGCGGCGGCGCGCAGGAGCGGCTCAGCAGGGACCGCGACGGCGAGGAGGGCCGTGCCGCTCAACTGGGAGGAGGCCGCCGCCGGGAGGAGGGCCGCCGAGCTGCGCTGATCGGTGATTCCGCCGCCGCTGCTATTGATTGGCGTTGATTGGCGTGCATGCACAGGACTTGGTACGTAGCATATGTTGCGTCAATCTGAGCGTCGCAAGAAAACCTTGTTCGACCGTGTTTAGTGTTAGGGAAGAGGCAAAAAAGTTGTTGTTTGGATGGTGACAAACCTTAATTAGGTTCTTCGTCTTAATTTCCACGTGTCAATCTTTAAAAAAAAACTCACTGATGCATGTTGTCGGGAAATTGGATTGAGATCGTGGCTGGCTCCCACTACAACACGGCACAAGTCAGGTCGCGACGGGGAATGTCTGTTAAGGCGATTCTGTCAAAAGGGTCCTAACACTGGCGCTATCTAAAACGCCTCGCACCTAAAAGATGATTGATGGAAAGAAGCAGCAGGCCCGGCCCACCGAACACTGCAATGTCCTATCACGTATTTGTTCAATCACAGCTCGAACCAGGCCGCCTATAGTGCTTCCACTTTTACTGAGAGCAATATAATTATTTTCTAGTATCGTGAAGAAGGCCATTTTTGTTTGTTAAGGAAGCCGCTGTTGGCGGGAGGGTTACTTACACAATACAAGACAGACTGGAATATAAATGATATGGGTTCCTGAGGTTTCAATATCAAGATGACAATTTTATTCGTGAAGTCGGGTATCCGCAGATTATATATCCATGAAGTTGGAATATAGAGAGAATTCTTGTTCCATAGATCCTTACGGGTAGGTATCTATGAGTGTTACGGGTCGGGCATAGAGAGCAATACTGCTCCATGGATACTTATAGATACCCGAGAGTATATACTGACATACGAGCCATCGGCAAACCCTAGTTTACCTAATCCCCTTCCCAGGCTCCTAATCCTATCCTAGACTCCCCACCGTCGCATGCCTCCTCTCGCGCCAGCCCCGCCCTTGACCCCAGCGTCCTGTCCGTTGCTGCCGCCGCCTCCATCCGCCACTAGCTCCACGCCTCTGTCTCTGTGGCTGCCACGAGATCCTCCGCTCCCTCACCACCGACTACAACATGCCCCCACCGTCTCCATGAGGCTCCATGGATACTCGGGTATCTACGGTATTTGGGCACGAGCATAAAATATGTCTCATGGGGATTTTTGCGGGTGGGCTGGCAGGTTCGGGTGTGGACTAGGGTTTGAAAGAGTTCTACCTGCCCGAACTTGACCTGTTGCCATCTGTACTTCAATGTTTCGCAGGGCATTGTATGGTTCCCCAAATAAGATCTTCATTGCTGCGTTTTCGAATTTGCCTCTAAATATAGAGTTCTTTTGCGGCCTTTTTGAAAAATCGCCTCGTAAAGACCTAGTTTTGCAGGCGTTTTCTCCAAAATGCCTCAAAATGCTTGCTTAGAGCATCTCTAGCCCTTCCCCTAAAAATCTATAACTCCCTAAAACTGCTTTTTTAGGGAGTTAACATCATCTAGCCCTTCCCCTATACTTCAATAACTCCTTAAAAATTTTAGGGAGGTCTTCCCTATCCCTATATTTATCCCTATGTTTGAGCAGAATTTGCTCTCTCCCTATCCCCTCCCTATCCGTGCTTTTTTGGCGGGGTGAATTTTCAGCCCCAAACCGCCGCCGCCCGCCACCGCAGAACCCTGCCGCCGCCGCCCGCCGTGACCCCGCACACCCCCGCCGACCTCCTCCTCGCCTCCCTCCGCTCGCTGGCGGCCCCGCTGCCTCCCCTAGCTCCTGCCGCGGCCGCCGCCTCCGACCTCGCCCGAGCTACCTCCCGTCCTCGCCACCCCCCTGCTCACCGGCGGCCCCGCTGCCTCCCCGAGCACCTTGCACCCCCGCCGGCCGCCGCGCCCTTGACCTCGCCCCGCCCGGCTTCTTCCCCACGCAGATCCAGTGGCGGCTCCTCCCCTCCACCGGCCTCGCAGGCTCCGCCCCGCGCCGGCCTCGCCTCCCCCGCGTCGGCCGCCTCTGAAGATCTCGAGGAGGAGGAGTGGCGGCGGCGACGAGCGGGGTGGTTAGCTGGAGGAGCGGCGGGGGGAGGGGTGAGGGGAGGAGGAGGGCGGCCGCCGGCGGGGGGGAGGGGTGGGGGGAGGAGGAGGGCGGCCGCCGGCGGGGATTTGGGGAATTTGGGGATTTTTGGGGGGGAGGGGGGGGCAGTGAGGATTTGTTTGAGGATTTTGTGATTTTTTTTAAGAAATAGCAAATGAAAAAGATATAGGAAGTTAAATTTAGAGGAAGGGCTAGGTGAAAGCATTTTTAAACCCTCAAATTTTAAGAAGTTAAGTTTAAGGAGATGGTATAGGGAGTTAAATTTTAGGAGAAGGGCTAGAGATGCTCTTAGTTAAGGCATTTCTCTAAAACGCCTTAATAGAAGAGGTATCCAAGGCGTTATTTTGAAATGCTTCTAACAAAACGCCTTTAGGTGCAGGTGCCCTCGATTTGCAGACTGAAACAAAAATTCGATCCATTAATTTACAGCCCGAAGAAAGCACCTCCATTCCACCCTCCCCTCTGCGCCTCCCGGCCCGCCGCGGCGCTCCTCCCGGCAGCGCCGCTTCTCCTACACCCTGCTCCACACGCGGCGTTCATTCTCCGCCCTACCATTCCACCCTACCGGCCGGCGGCGGCGGTCCCCCGACGTGGCGCTCCTCCTCCGCTCTGCTCCCCGAGAGCCCGACGTGGTGTTCGTTCTCTGCCCTGCTCCCCTACGCCGAGCGCCTCGTCGTCCCTCTTCGCCCCCTACAATCGGTAAACCTCCTCCTCACTCTCCTCGAATGGTCCAACCCGTGGAAATTTTTGCTGCCAATACCCTGCCGGGCCGGTCGTATGATCAGGTCTACTTCCTTCCTTGTCCTCCTCTCCCTCCTTCCTTGCACACCATCGTCGCCGAATTTGAGCAGCCACCGGCCTGGTCCGTGACTACGCCAAAACTGAGAGCACTACTCCCCTCTCGAACGTTAGGTCGCTCGTCTGTTGTAGATTGGACAAGTTGGTAGATTGAGAAGTTTGTGCTGGATTTTAGACTTGAGTTTCATTATTTTATTTCAGCTGAGTCCCCGTGTCGCCATTTTCTGTCGTCTCTGTCCGCCTAAACATAGATTATGCCACCTAATTGTATTAGGGACACTGGTTGGCACCATCTGGGGTTTGTGTCTACTGAGTTTTCTTGGTGACTGATGATGCTTACTGTGGCTAGCTTAGCAAGCTATTGCAGCTCAGACTTTTAGAGGCAGTTTGTGCAAACCAAGGCTACTTTTCTCTTGTCCCTGTTACATTCTAGTGTGAATTGCGGTCTGGGTGTCTCCTTTGTTCGTTGCGTCTGCATCCATGGTTGATGTGCTCGTTTCGAATGGCATTTCTCTGGTTGGGTGGATTGATAGACGCTTCTAAAATTCACGCATGTCGTCGTTGTCGTCTAGTGGCGATGCTCAGAATGATGTACCCTCGAATCAGTTGAGGATTTGATTGGCTGGTTGACAGCAGTATGCCTGTTTTCTTGCACCTCTTCTCTTGAAATTAAAGGGTGCGTGCAAACCTTGTGTATTTGTGGGTTTAGAAGGAGTGGCATGGTGCTGGACTGCTAGCTAGAAAAGAACCACGCGTATTTTGGTGTGACAAGCAACTTTTATGTATTTATGAATTCTTCTCATGCCATCTAACTCACAACCTGCAGGAGTATTTTCTGTGCCAAGGAGATGTCTGCCTCTGAAACCAAGGCTGCTGAGACAAGCAAGGACACTGATGATAAGAAAGCTGGCCCTCCCAGGAACATAATACGTATACGTTTACCACCGAGGAAGAGGCTGTCCAATGGCCTCCTCACCCTAAGCAAGAAAGTACCTGAGGATACCAACAAAACCCGAAGTAAGAAAGTATCTGAACAAACTAATGACAACCGAAGCAAGAACCTGATAACCAGTGCAGTGCAGACTGAGGCAAGCAGCAACTCCCCAAGGGAGGGACTGTGCAATGTGGCAAATAGCAACATCCTGATCAACATCAAGCTACCTGAAGTGGCCAGTGACAGCAACCCGAGCAAGAACCTGACGATCGCTACTGGAGTGCAGGGAGACAATGCAGGCATTTTCCCTGCAAAAATAGGGCTGTGTGAAGAGGCCAACAACAACATCCCGAGCAAGGCACTGGCTGTAGCAGTTAAGGAATTATCTGCAAAGCCTATCAGCAACACCCCAAGCAAGTTCCTGACAACCACTGGAGTGCAGGGTGAGGAGGAAAATAAGAACACCCCAAGCAAGAAACTGAGAACCACTCGAATGCAGGGTGAGGAGGAAAATGACAACTCCCCAAGAAAGAGACTGCTCTATGATACTGACAGCAATACCCCAAGTAAAGTAGTACATGAAGAGGCCAAGAACGACATCCCAAGCAGGAACCTGCCAACCACTGTTGTGGAGTGTGAGGAGGTGTTTGAACAGGCTAACAATCACATTCCCACCAAGAGGCTGTCTGATGAGGCTAAAAACAATGCCCTAAGCAATAGACCAACTGATCCACATCCAGCAAACAAAAGCAGCCCACTCAAGAAGCTGCGTAACTCTGCAGTACAGGCTACTCCCAGCAAGAATACCTACGGAATGAAGCTTTCTACTTCTGCTGGCAAGGCTGTGAAGCAAAGTACCAACGCTGCAAACTTGGAGGCCATAAAAGAGTATCAAGAGTTTGAGGAGAAGGTCAAGCAGACTGTATACCTTGACAACCTCTCTCCCCAGGCTACAGAGGCGGTCATAAATTCGGCTTTGAGTCAATTTGGTACTCTAAAAAAGGTAAATTTTCTGGTGAACTACACGATTCCTTATGACATCCCACAATCTGCATTAGTGGAGATGGAAACTGAGAAAGATGCTGAGATTGTGGTCAATATGCTGCATGAGTTTCCTTTTATGATGTCTGGGATGCCACGGCCTGTGGGGGCAAAGCGTGCTACGGCTGAGATGTTCAATGATCGCCCCCGGAGACCTGGGAGGAAGTTAGAGTTCCGCTGGGTGGGCCCTACAGATCCTGATCATGAGATTATCAAAGAGTTAAAATTAATGTCCAGGAGACATGAGGTGGAGAACTTAGCACTAGTTGAGGTAAATTCGCATTCCTGTTTGACACTTTGACTGCTTTGCAGCCTCCACATTGTAGACCCTCCATTCCTAAATTCTATCAACCTTGTTGTCTATTCTGTTCTGTTAAATCGCAATCAACTTTCTCTTTTTTCTTCCTGTTCTATATTTCATCCATTGACGACTTAGTAATTGTTGCTTTGACCCTGTAGCATGAACTGGAACAGGAGAAATTGCTTGCAGAGCAGCAGCAGGAGAGTCTAAATTGCAATTACTTGGAGCTTGAAACTGTGGCTGGCATGGTTAACCACATATCTCACATTTACAGCATCATTTCGGTGAATTGTTCTGAAAATGGTTGACAGTTCATGAACCTCTTTTTTGCACAGCCTCGGTACTAACCTCTTACTTTAAACTTGGATGGATTTTATTGAGACCTGTCATCTTGTTTCCTGAGGTTGACAACGCCTTCTTTATATGCATTTGAATCTCTCTGGTTAACTCCACTAACTCATATTTGCAATATTATAGTACAAGCCAATTGTTCGCATTTTAGTTTCTCCTCATCTTCTTATAGAATCTATCTTTGCTGACACCCAAAGTTTCTCATTACGATTTGACAACTAAAATGCTTCTGCTATCTCTATGCTTCTTTTTTCTTGCAGTGCAAGTGAAACAGCAACTTTCTTGCTTTCGTTCCTTTGAAAATAACCCAACTAAACCCAACTACATGATCAAGATGAAGATATTCTATATTTATCATCTGTCTTTCAGAATTTCAATTTCTCCAGTCTGAATCTGTAGTTCAACCTTTCTGGGTTGTGCATGTAAAGAAGTGACATTTATATTCTACGCAAATACTTCCTGAATTTGCATCTAACAAAGCCAATATCAGATCTTATCCATGTTTGCCATTTGAATGGTCATCAGTGGTTACTTCTGAATATTGTTTTGGGCTTTTGGCACTTCACACTAGCTTTTTGTATCTTTTGGAGATATGAATATCTCTATATTATTTGTGTTAAAAGGTCAAAGTGAGGTTGTGCTAATGTATATTCTTTCAATCACGAACTTTGAATATTAGGCAGTCTATTTACAGCAAGACTACTTCACTATGCATAGGCAACTTCCAGTTGTGTACTTGGAAGTTGCATATTGGTAAGAATCAAGGGAGACGAGTCAGTGGTTTTACCTGTTATACATATTTATGAAACTAGTTGAGGGGCCCTGTGCGATATTGCTGCTAGTTACATGGAGTTTTGTTGCAATCTGAGGGTGATGGTTATGCACATACCAAGAACCTTTTTTTCTTCTTCGAGAAAACACAAAGCTTGTGCCTTGATGCATTGATAGAAATAACATATTTACAAGCCTAAGACTAAGCCATTACAACAGAACACCCAAGACAAGACAACGACCGAAGGCCACTGGACAGACAGCAAGAACTTTAGGGATTGGTAGAGGAGAATTGCTGATCTGAACAGAAAAAAGAAGGTAGTAGAAGGTTTTGTCTGGCCCCACTTACAGCCCTTAGATGTACAGTTGGATTGCATGTTTGTATTGCATAAGTTATTGCCTTGTGACCCATCCAAATGATATTACATGGCCAAAGTTGTCTGATTTCTCTGAACATAAGACGAGTATCTTCTGCTGCAGTGCTTTTTTAAACTTACCCCTGCTTTGTGTCTTCAACCTTCATTCTCTCCACGTCCATGACCATGGCAAGTTTCTTTTATATGTTTAATTGAGGAACAATGGATATCTAATGCTAATATTTTTATTATTTGATCAAAGAGCTATGATGTGGTCCGATGAGAAATCTTCTGGTTTTTACCATTTATATGAGAATTTGTTAAGAAAAATATGTGGAGTAAAAAATATATATATTGCCTGCAATGTCTTTTATTAGTAAATAGATGATGATGCATTCTTATTTCATAAGTGGCTCAAGAGGCCCCTTAAACTATTTGTGAATAGATCAAGTTTGGAGCAAAAACAAAGTTTAGAAGACTTGGAATAATTTGGAAGAGAACACCGATACATAGTATTAGGACAATATTGGGTACTGCTATATAAAAGATTAGGGTGCAACCATGTGAATGTTGATCTGTTGGAAAGCTCTAAGAATTTTGATGACTAATGTACCACTGCACAGAACAATTATGTCTGAATGCTTACATTGTTGACAGAATTATTGTTCCATAATGTTTCTGTCATAGTCAGTTAGTCACTCTTTGCTAATAGCATTTCGTGATATCATTGATTTTGCACTACTGGAACTGATTTAGGTTTTCCCTGTTAATAAAGGTATGCTCTGCGAATTGCTGAGTTTTTTGAGTTTGTGAAGAAAATGGAGAAGGCTTCATCAAACGAGAGCAGCAATGACAGGAAAGCCAACAGCCAGCAAATCTTGCCTCAAACCAGGGGTCGATTCCTTCCGGGGAGCGGTCATTCTATGAATCTGGTTTCAAATCGTACTGTCTAAAGAACATTGGCATTTCTTTCTTGGTAGGAGCAAATAGTCCAGTATGCAATCTTGCCCAGTTGCCCTCCGCGAAGGTCCTATTTCCACTGAAAGGTGCACAAACTTTCAAGCGTTCCTGGTTAGTAACTATTGACGGTATATGAGCTCGGCTCATTCAGAATCTGTGCACTTTTCTTAGTTCAGGAAAACAGAAGCATTTGTAGAACTGGTAGCTCTGTGAGCTTCTAGTTTACCATCTAACTGATGGATTTAAGTCAGGAGGTAAGGCTAACAATAGTTGATCTTGTAAATAGATTATCTGTTGACTGTGACATCGCGTTTAGCAAAAGTGCCATGATCCACATGACATGAAGCTGACCTTGTGAATGATATTGCCCGCCTGTGTTGCTTATCTACTAGAGGATTAGTGTCACGTACACTTTTGCTACCAAGTAGCGGAGCAAATCTTTGTGCTTAGAAAAGGTGATTGATAGTACCTTCCATCCCATAAAAGTTGCATCTGATTTAGCTTTCCATATTCTGCCTTGCTGTTGTCACTGATCTCGATTTACGTAATTCACTGACTCGTGAAATCGTGCGTTATGACCGAATTATACCTGGAAACTCAGTTATGCTTGTTGACTTGTCAGCATCTGGTGTATAGAAAAGTCAGGTTAAAAGGTCTCCCATGTTAGCTGTAGCGACTCCTGTCCTTCGTCTCCAGTAGCTACCACCTCCGGATCCGCCACCTATTCATTGCGCCTCACCGCCCTTCTCCTCCGACGGCGACCCTCGCTCTAGCACCGTCCATTGATGGCTCAACTCGATCGAGTGTGCCGTGCCAAGCTGTAAGCGGGGATGCACAAAGGTTCCTTATCTCCCACCATGAGCGGAAGATAGGAATGCCATTTCATAGGAGTTCTTCAGAAAACTCTCACCGCCTCCTCTCACTTTTCCTCCCCGGCTCACTGCCGGTGACGAGAGGGTGCGGGAGCCCTCCCTGTACAGTTTAGCTACTACTAGTTGATAGGATTCCTTTGTTTTAGTAGTACCAGTAGGTTCTACTTTTTCTCTTCCCTTTCTCCCCTTTAGATCTGCTTCATATCTGGGCCTATCCTCAAGTTGTTGTTTGTCTTGGCTTCCTTCGTGTTGGAGATCGATGCTAGCCAAGTGGTTGCTCTCAAGCAGCAGATCAATTTGGGAGATATGCTTATGTGGTTGTAGCCGGCATCACCAAACGGAAGCTCTCTGTTTGGTGTTTTCAGCTTCGTTTTGCCCCTATAGCTATGAATAATCTGGTCTTGTGGATCTTGGCGTTCATCGCCTTTTGGCTGGCGTTGCTGTTGTCGTCCATCACTGTGTAAAGTTATTTAAAAAAAAATGAATGTTCGTTTTGTAATAGCTGGGCTGTACTCCAAATTTTAATGAAATACAGGAGCGTCTAGGCCCTCGGGGGCCTGCTTCCTTGAGGACCGCTGACTCGTCCACTTCCAAACCGCAGCCCAACACCCATTTACATTCCCTTATCCGCAACCGCAACACAATCCACCCCCTCCTTACCCGCCTCTCCCCTTCCCACTCCAATGGCGCAAGCCATCTCCCTCTCCCACTCGCTCCCCGCGCCGCCCTCCTCCCACCACCACACCCCACCTTCTCACGCCAAACCCTCGCCTCCCTCCACCCACCGTGCCCCCCTCAGAACCACCACCGAATCCCCCTTCTCCGCGGCTCTTCGGGACGGCGGGCCGGCCAACTCCTTCCGCGACGCGCGGTTCCTGGTCTCCCTGCTGCGCGAATGCGCCGCCGGGATCCACGACTGCGTAGATGCGTCGGAGACCGGCCGCGCCCCCGGGCGGCGTCTCGCGCCGCAGCTGCACTCGCTGGCCGTCAGGGCGGGCCACGCGACTCGCGAGCCCCACGTGGCGTGCGCGCTCGCGAACCTCCTCGCGCGGCTCGGGCGGGGGGCCTCGAGCCGGCGGCTGCTCGAGGAGGTAGAGGTGGGAGCGGAAGCGGAGGGGGAGGGGAGGGCAAGGACGCGGTGCTGTGGAACAAGCACGTGGCGATGCTGGCGGAGGCGGGGGAGTGGGGGGAAGCGATCGGCGTGTTCCGGGAGATGCGGGCGCGCGGGGTGCCCGCCGACGGGTACACGTGCGCGCGGGTGCTCCACGCGTGCGGCCGGGCGGGGGCGCCGCGGCGCGAGGGGAGGGCCGTGCACGCCTACGCGGTGAAGGCCGGGGCCGTCGACGCGCACCCTCTAGTGCCGGGGTTCCTCGCCGGGATGTACGCCGAGAACGCGGACGTGGCGGGCGCGACGAGGGTGCTCCGGGCGATGGGGGCCGAGAGCAGCGTCGTGGCGTGGAACGCGGTGATCGCGTGCTGTGCGCGGCTCGGGCTCGTGGACGATGCCGTCGAGCTCGCGGAGCGCATGGCGAGGTCTCCGGGCCCGGAGCCCAACTTGGCCACCTGGAACACCGTGCTGTCCGGCTGCTCCCGGCACGGGCGCGACCGGGAAGCGCTCGGCGTTGTCCGGAGGATGCTGGAGCAAGGTCTGTGGCCGGACGCGACCACCGTGTCCAGCCTCCTCAAGTCGGTGGCCAACACGGGGATGCTTGGCCATGGCATGGAAATCCACGGCTTCTTCCTGAGGCACCACCTCGAGCCCGACGCCTACACGGGGACGGCGCTCGTGGACATGTACGCCAAGTGTGGCCGTCTGGATTGCGCGCAGAGAGTGTTCAACGCGCTGGAACACAGGAACCTGACCACATGGAACTCGCTCGTCGCAGGGCACGCCAACGCCGGGCAGTTCGAGAGGGCGCTGGAGCTCGTGGGGACGATGAAGAGGAACAGGCTTGATCCGAATGTAACCACCTGGAATGGACTGATCACCGGTTACTCGATGAACGGGCTGAGCTCGCAGGCGATGCTGCTGCTCCGGCAGATCAAGGCAGCCGGTGTGACGCCTGATGTGGTATCATGGACTTCACTGATCTCCGGGACCTGCCACAACGGGGAGTATGAGGATTCATTCTACTTCTTCAACGAGATGCAGAAGGACGGTGTCCAGCCCAGCTCGGTCACCATGTTGGTCTTGCTCCGGGCTTGCGCTGGGCTCGCGCTGCTAAAGAAGGGCAAGGAGCTGCACTGCTTCGCGCTGTGAAGAGCGTACGACCATGACATGGTTGTTGGAACGGCGCTGATCGACATGTACTCAAAAGCAGAAGCTTGACGAGTGCCAAGAGGATATTTGGAAGGGTTCAGAATAAGAACTTGGTGTGTTGCAATGCGATGCTCACCGGGCTGGCCGTCCATGGGGAAGGTCATGAGGCAATAGCGCTGTTCCATGACATGTGGAGGTCAGGACTGAAGCCAGACAGTATAACCTTCACTGCACTGCTCACTGCCTGCAGATCAATAGGCTTGATCACGGAAGGGTGGGAGTACTTCGACAGCATGGAGACCAAGTATGGCGTGACACCGACGGCCGAGAACTATGCCTGCATGGTTGACCTGTTGGCAAGGTGTGGATATCTGGATGAGGCAATGGCCTTCATTGAGAGGTCACCAACCGAACCAGGAGCAAGCTTGTGGGGTGCCCTTCTCACAGGTTGCTCAATACATGGGAATCTTGAGCTTGCAGAGGTGGCTGCGAGGAATTTGTTCAAACTGGAGTCTTATAATTCAGCTAACTACTTGCTGATGATGAGCTTGTATGAGCATGAGCAGATGTTTGATGAAGCTGAGAGCCTGAAGTATGCAATGAAAGCAAGGGGAGTGAATACTAGACCAGGGTGGAGTTGGATACAGATTGAGCAAAGTATCCATGTCTTTGAGGTCGATGGGAGTCCACATCCAGAAACTGCAGACATATACGAAGAACTGAGTCGTTTGGTGTTTCAGATCAGAAAGACAGGATATGTGCCAGACACCGGCTGCATAGTGTATAATGTTCCAGAAGAAGAGAAGGAGAAGCTGCTCCTTAGCCACACGGAGAAGCTCGCCATCACTTACGGGCTGATTCGTTCAGATGCAAGTCGAGCGCCTGTTAGGGTGATCAAGAACACCAGGATGTGCAATGACTGCCATGAGGTGGCCAAGCATATTTCTACTCTATGTGACCGACAAATTATTCTTCGCGATGCTGTGAGGTTTCACCATTTTGTGGATGGGAAATGCTCGTGCAATGACTACTGGTGAATACTGAAAACCTGATCGGTCCGCTCACTGTAACTGGTGGACGCTGGTAAAATGGTTGGGTTATCCGCAGAGAATATGAGATCAGCCCCACAATTTAACTGCAGAAGAGCTCTGCATGAACGCAGGAACATCTGCCTACAAGGTTCTGAATTATCGGATAGATACAGCTCATACACGGTCCTACATTTTCAGTTACATTCTTCAGTTAATCGACACAAGAATTGACCATATCTGCAAAAAAAAAGGAATGTTGACATCTTTATTGCCATTTCAGCAGAAGGAATTCTATGCCTAAACTTAACTGGTGAGAGTAACAACATTCACTTGGGGCATCAGAGGTTCAGAGCAAATGTGCACAGAAGCTCGTCCCAGATGTACTAGCCAGCTCTGTACATGGCAATGGTTGGACATCAAGCGCGCCACCACTGGCAGCTCGACATTTCCATGGCCCAACAGAAGCACTGCCATAGAGCTTGACATTCGACAGGCAGATATGACTGAAAGCTGAGTTCCTGATGCCCCTTATCAGCCCAGCTTGCCGGATGTTCTGACCCCATACATCCTTTATCATCACGCTGTCGACAACCGGAAGCGCATTCAGGTTGTATGACGTATCAGGGTGGCCCCCAACATCACCGGCAATCCTCAAACCGTATCGAGCACCATCCAAGGTCACATCAGAGACAGTGATGTTCCGGATGAATCCTCCCCTTCCTGAGTTGGTCTTGATATGGATCCCAACACCCATGTTGAAGAAATTCAGGTGCTGGACAAAGACGTTCTCCACGCCGCCTGAGGTCTCACTTCCAACTGCAAAACCGGCAAACGGGCTGGATCCTGTTATCCGTCGGATAGTGATACCGGAGCTAGGTCGCCCGAAAGCAATGCCATACTCATCCCAGCCGCTCTTGATGGAAATCAGGTCATCTCCTGTCGAAATGTAGCAGTCCTCAATGCAGATATTGCTGCTTGAATCTGCAGTGTTGAGTCAGTCACAAACTTAGCTTCAGAATCAGAAATACGGAACTTTTGCAGAGACTTACAGAGTGAGAGGATCATTTTTACCTGGATCAATTCCATCAGTGTTCGGGGAGTCATGTGGAGCCAACACAGTCAAATTAGCTATCACTACATTGCTGCACACACAGGACGCAGAGGAATCCATATTTTAGATGCATTATTGGCTTTCAGAAGCGTAACCAATGCAAAGGATGGGGTTCAGATTATTTCAGATAATCAGTTGTCTATGAAATCTGTGGTGATAGTTTGTTGCTAGGTTGCTGTTCATCTGTGGCTTGTCATGCCATCTTAGTTTGATGATATATATCAAATCAAGCACTGTTCAAGTAAGCTACCAGTTTGGTCTCGTAAGGAGCCGAGTGCAAAGTAAGAAAGTAGTCTGCGTTAGCTCACCTGCAATAAACAGGATGGATGTTCCAAAATGGCGAATCTTTGAAAACGACATTGGAGACGATCACATCAGTGGACGATATCAGCTCCAACAGATGCGGCCTTGTGAAGGCAAGTGTACGTTTCTTCCACATATCCCACCACACGCTGCCTTGGCCATCAATGGTTCCATTCTCACCTGCACAAGCCACACATAAACACACAGAGAGAGTAACTACAAGGAGCGGCAGAGTGGCAAAATATGCAGAGGAGCAAGAACCTGTGATGAACACATCCTCGAGGCCATTGCCATGGATCAAGCTCATGTATCTGCCACCGGGTAGCTCACGCCCTCTCCCGTAGGACGGCAACGGGCTGATCAACGGCCAGCTCGACGTTTCCTGCTCCGCAAATGCGCAAACTTCAATCCAAGAAAGAACAGGCACTCAAGTAGCATTGGCAGATTGGAATGGCACGCACGCCATGAACGGTGCTCGAGAGGTGGGAGGCGTGAGCTCTGCATGGCTGGCTACCAACCTGGGTGGCGCGGATGACGGCGCCGCGGGCGAGGAAGAGGGTCATGTGGGAGGTGAGGTTGAAGGGCCCCGTCAGCCACACCCCGGGGGGCACGTACAGCAGCACGCCGCCGCGCGAACGTCGCCGCTCGATGCGCGCCACGGCGCGCGCAAACGCAGCCGTGTTGAGCGTCCGCCCGTCCCCGGCGCCGCCGAAGCTCACCATGGACATCCACGCCCCGCGCCGCGGCACCGGCGCGGACCCCGAGCACGTCTCCTGCACCGCGGCCACGGAGAGCAGCAGCGCCAGCGCCAGCGCCGCGGCGACAGCGAGCGGCGCGCGTGCAGGTGGCACAGGCGGTGCCATCGCTTCCTGGACGCGTGCGCGCGAGCAGAACGCGATGCCCGGAGCTGGCTAGCAACGGTGAACTGGTGAAGTGGTACACAGAGAACAAGTACAAGGCGCAAAAGCTGTTGGGTCTTATCTCGTGGTTAAATGCTGAAACAGAAATGCTATATATCCCTGCGTAATAGCTTACAAAAATCTTACGTGTTGACTAGGATGCATCCAGCCACGGGAGCCCGAAGCTGATGTTGCCTTATTTTCTTTCATGCAAGCCCAAAGCTGGCGTGGCATTACTTTCTTCGGGGGGAAACCACATTATCAGTCGCAACAAACCCTAGACGGTGCTCTTCTTCCCTCGTAACAGTTCCGGACGTTTCTTCCCTCGTCAATTTGACGTCAACTAGTAATCTCCGTTCTTGATCCTTCTCACCAAAAGATTGTTCTGTTTGGTGTCAATTTTACATCTGCATGTCCAGCACTTTATTGAGATAGGATTATAGGTCTAGATACCTTGATTCCCGTTATTTAAGTCAACATGAATTCTCCTGTTCGTCGACACAATCATTGGTCTACACAAATCCCTTTCCCTCACAATTACAATATATTCTTAAAAATATTTCATTCAAGTTGAGTTATTCGTACCTTTACAAAAACTCATACGAACAAGCTAGCATGCTTAATGTTGCTCAATGTGTTCATGGTTTGTAGGTATGGGTAACCAAACTATTAGTTCTTCAAGAGTTAGGCAGTGACATGTCTATTTCCACCGAAGAGGATGACATTGAGCAATAAAAGGAAAGCAGTACCGAAATTATACAAGACCATGGTGAAGTTCAATCAGATGGCCTAACTGAAGACCTTGAATTTGGGATGATGTTTGATAACGAGGATGACGGGTGGTCATACTACACAAATATGCTCAATTAAAATGATTCGGTGTCACGAGAAGAAGCTCAAAAAATGATGACGATGGAGAATTGAAATACCTTATACTTTCTTGTCGTCGGCAAAGTAAAACTCAATCCAAGTCAGGGAACTTTTGAAGCCAAATCCATCAGCTGGGTTAGAGTGTAAAGCTAAAATCAATATTGTTCGCCGACCTGATGGCAAGTTTCGGCTTTCGACAGTCATTTTGGATCATAATCATAAATTAAGCCCACGTAAATCTCGGTTCTTTAGGGGCAACACAAAATGAGACATGCATGTTAAACGAAGGCTTGAGTTGAAGGATCGAGCTGGAATACGAGGAAACAAGAACTTCAATTCTTTTGTTGTGGCAGCGGGTGGTCATGAGAACCTCACTTTTGGTGAGAAAGATTGTCGCAACTTTTTAGATAAAACAAGAAGATTGGAACTTGGAACTGGTGATGCTGAAGTAGTTCGTGACTATTTTGTGAAAATGCAATCGAAGAATCCAAACTTTTTAGTGTTATGGATCTTGATGATGAATCTCGCCTTAGAAATGTGTTTTGGGCTGATGCAAGAAGTAGAGTGGTGTATAAGTCTTTTAGGGATGTCACTACTTTTGACACAACATACTTGACAAACAAATATGATATGCCTTTTGCTTGTTTCGTGGGAGTGAATCATCATGGCCAATCGATTTTGTTAGGATGTGCTTTATTATCCAATGAAGAAACTGCAATATTTATTTGGTTATTTCAGTCATGGCTTACATGCATGTCAAATCATGGACCAAAAATAATTATAACCGATCAGTGCAGAGCAATTCAGAATGCTGTTGGAATAGTATTTTCAGAATCTCGATACAGATGACGCTAGTGGCATATAATGAAAAAGATCCCTGAGAAGTTTGGTAGATTTTCATCATATGAAGAGATCAGGATTGCTCTTGGCAATGTTGTACGTGATTCATTAACAGTGACTAAGTTTGAAGATGCATGGAAGCATATAGTTGATAGATATCATCCATCTGACAATGAATGGCTTAAAGGATTATATAGCAGTCAGCAACGTTGGGTTCTAGCATTTGTGAAGGACACCTTTTGTGCAGGTATGTCTACTGCACAACGTAGTGAGACTATGCATTCCCTCTTTGATATGTTGCTATGTTGCCTACGATAGTATAGTTTTCTATTTGTTTATCTTGAGGATGGTTCGAGAGTGGTGGTTTTGTGTTAGTTGTGTGAAATAGTATGTATGAATTTGCCTAATAATGCTACCAACATGTCTAACAATACTGCTAAGTTGCCTAAACTGTTGGTATGTTAGGTCCCATCGGTTGTTTTCTGTGAAAATTAGGTGTAGGGGAACCTGTGGACTTCTAAATTCTAATGCTAGGTTGCCTAAGGATTAATAGTTGTACCATTGCTTGCTACTGGCTGTGTGGTACATCTTTTGCTGACACATTCTACCTAAATAGTACAGGTAAGTATAATTTCTTGCATTTTTAGTCTTGTCCATAGCTTTCATACAATCTTCGATAGACATGTTACCTTTTATTCTCTATACTGTATGTACTGTTGCTCTTGTATTTTTTGAAAGATGTTGCTTGTGACAACAACTGGAGTTATTGACAGAAGCAAGTTCCGTAATTAAGTTGCTTATTTCTGCATATGAGCTAACCATGGGCCCTTTTTAACAGGTCTTACACAATTTCCATCAGCATTGAAGAAAACATGGCGAGACGTCCTCGCTAGTAACAACAACATGTAAGCTTGTTTTTTTGGCCTTTCAAGAAATTCAAAATACGTGAGACTTTGTAGTATTGTTTTGTGGAAAGCAATATAATTTTCTTATACATGTTGAGTTGCATACAATCGTGTTAGAGTTGCTTCCATTAGCAATCAGCAATGAGATGTAGATTTGGTAGCCCCTTGATGTTGACAGCAACTCCTCGTTTTCATGTTATTTTTTGGTGCACACATGCAAGCAACTATATACTATAAACTTTTGTTTATTTTTACATAAATTAGCCATAAAAGATAATTGAAGTGAAAGAATGCCTACTTCACATATTTTCTTATCCGTATTTAAGAATTGATGGTATTAATACTTGGAAAATGAAACTCCACGAGGCAAGTACATACAAATAAAAAGCAACATTAACTATCAAAAGAAAGCAGTATGGCACTACAAATTTGCTTTCCATCAACATTGGCATCATGTTACATGCCCCAATGGTAAAAGACAATTTGATATAGTTAAAGAGCAACATTCTGAATAATTTACTAGGATTTTACTAACGGTTTCTTTGCTTTTCTTTTGTTGTAGGTTGTTGGCAGACATTACTATAGGTTTTGGGCTGACAAGTAGATTAGAGGTAGGAGCAAACCTATTCAAAAGTGTATTAATTAGTTGCTTTATGTCAGGTTTTACAACTGAGATTCACCGAGCAGCTGAGACATTTTAAGAAAGCAATGGTCTTTTTCTTGTGTATTTTAATGCTTGAATTCATCGATTTTTTATCTACTTATTGACTAGAAATTGTGAGAGTTCCCGTTGTTAGAGATATCGTATGTTGTATTAGTCGTATTGGTATAGGAGTCTATTTCCTTGTACTCCAAGTCACCTTGTACTATATATATATGCCCATTGGGCTGTGCAATAGATCCAAGTTACATATTCATAACATGGTATCAGAGCCAATTAGGGTTTAGAATTTTTTTTTCCAATCTTCGATCTTCACCGGCGCGCTGCAACTCGCGCCGCCTCGCCACCCCATCCCCCGGCCGCCGGCTTCCCCTTTTGCGCCGCCGGCCTCCCCCGCCCGGTTGGCCTCCCGAAGCCGCCGGCTCGCCCGCCCGCCTCCCCCGCTCCGCCGGCCTCCACGCCCGCCCCTTCCCGTGCCGGATTCGGGCCTGAGCCGCCGGCCTCTTCTCCTGCGCCGCCGGCCTCCCCTGCCCTCACGAGCCGCCGCCGCTCCCGCCGGCCCCGGGCCTTTGCAGCGCCCGCCGGCCTCCCCGGTGTCCCGCCGACGCCCTCCTCCCCGGCCGCCTGCCGGCCTCCCCGGCCTGCTGCCCGAGCTCGCCGCCGGCTGCGGTTGGGCCGGCTCCCCTCCGGCCGCCGCCCTCCCGCCTGCGGGCCTCGCCGTCCTCCGCCCTCCGGCTGCCGCCTCCCGCCTACGCCGCCGGGCATCGCCGCCCTCCGCCGGCCGACCGGCTCCCCCGTTCCCGCCGCCCCCGGTGCTCCTGAGAGGCCCCCGGTGCCCTCCTCTGTTCTGAGGCACACGGGTTAGCCCGTATATAGCAAGCAAGCAAGCAGCAAAAAAAAAGAAGAGAGAGAAAAAAAACAGGTACACTGTCTTCGTCGTCGGGCACCGTTTCTCTCCCTCGTTGCCCGATGATTTTTGATGGGCTCAATTTCACAGACTTCGTTTCGCACATGCGCATCCACATGCGTGGTCTTCGTCTCTGGGGCATCCTCTCCGGCGATGTCCCGTGTCCGGCGTGTCCTGTGGCGCCGGTGGAGCCTAAACTTGGTGCTCGTCCTTCTGATGCTGACCGCGCTGCCTATGATGAGGCTGTCACCGCTTATCAGGAGGCTCTGGATTCCTACGGTGCTCTGCTGGCCGTGTACACTCAGTGGTTTGATGATGATGCTCGTGCTGCTGCTGTTCTCGTCGCCAGTCTTTAGCCTCAGTTTTCTTCTGAGGTTGTGGGCTTCTCTACGGCATTCCAGATGTGGACTCACCTTCGTCAGCGATATGAGCCATCTGGCGACGCTCTGTTCCTGTCCGTGGTTCGCCAGGAGCATTCTCTTCAGCAGGGTGATGCCACGGTTGATGAGTTTTATGCTCAGAGTTTTGCTGTCTGGCGCCAGCTGGATTCTCTTCGTCGTCCTGGTTGTGGCTCTTGTCAGTGCTGTCAGGATGCTCGTGCTGACCGCGAGTTCCTGCGCGTGTACGAGTTCTTGACACGGATTCGTCCTGAGTTTGAGTCGCGCCGTGCCCAGCTTCTTGCCCGTCAGCCTCGTGTCTCCCTTCTGGAGGTGCTTACAGAGATTCGTGCAGAGGAGACTCGCCTGCGTGGCTCAGGTCTATTGCCACTTCCCTCCGTGCTTGCTGTTCGTCCACCGGCTACACCGCCTTCTGCACCGGCTGCTTCCCGCTTCAGTGCTCCGCCTCTTCCACCGGTTCCCACAGGTGGTGGTGGTCGTTCCTCGTCGGGTGGTGACCGTCCTCATTGCACCTACTGTGATAAGGATGGCCACATTGAGTCTACTTGCTTTCGGAAGAAGCGTCACCTTGCACGTCGCTCTTCACCGGGCACTGGAGCTTCTTCCTCGACTACTTCCTCGACTCCTTCAGCTGCTTCGACTACTTCCGCCACCTCGTTCACTGAGCAGGAGATCGCCCGCCTTCGACGTCTACTCGCTGCGACAGGTTCTGCAGGTTCTGCTACTCTCTCTTCCAGCAATGAGAAACCACCCTCTACACAGTCAGGTACTTCCCCATGGATTCTTGATTCTAGAGCATCTTTCCACATGACTTCTAACTCTTCCGCTCTATCCTCTCTTAGACCTCTAAATTCTCCTGTTCATGTTCTCACTGCTGATGGTACTCCTCTTCCTGTTGCTAGTCGATGCACTCTTAGCACTTCTTTATTTCATGTTCCTTCTGTTGCTCATGTGCCTCGCCTTACCATGCAGCTTCTTTCTGCTGGACAGATTACTGATCTTGGTTGTCGGATTATTCTCGACTCTGACTCTTGTTGTGTTCAGGACCGTCAGACGGGCACTCTGGTTGGTTCTGGCCCTCGCCGCCTTGATTCTCAGCGTCTCTGGGAGTTTGACTGGCTTCACCTTCCCTCCGCTGCCGCCGCTGCCAGTCTCTCTGCTTCTGTCCGCTCGTCCACCGGCTCCTTCCAGCAGTGGCATTACCGTCTTGGTCATCTGTGTAGATCTCGTCTATCGTCGTTAGTTCGTCGTGGTCTTCTGGGGTCTGTCTCAGGAGACGTGTCTTTAGATTGTCAGGGTTGTAAACTGGGTAAGCAAATTCAGTTACCTTATCCTCATAGTGAGTCTGTGTCTCAGCGTCCTTTTGATCTTGTTCACTCGAATGTGTGGGGTCCGGCCCCCTTCGTTTCGAAAGGGGGTCATCGCTACTATATTATCTTTATAGATGATTTTTCTCGCCACACTTGGATATACTTTATGTCTGCTCGTAGTGAGGTTCTCTCCATCTATAGACAGTTTGCCACCATGGTTCGTACCCAGTTCTCCACTCCCATTCGTGTCTTTCGTGCTGATTCTGCTGGCGAGTATCTTTCTCGTTATCTTCGTGGTTTTCTTGCTGAGCAGAGCACTCTTGCTCAGTTCTCTTGTCCTGGTGCTCATGCTCAGAATGGTGTTGCTGAGCGTAAGCATCGTCACCTTCTTGAGACTGCTCGTGCGCTCATGGTCGCCGCTTCTATTCCACCTCACTTTTGGGCTGAGGCTGTCTCTACTGCCACATATCTTGTTAATATTCAGCCCTCTTCTGCCCTTCAGGGCGGGATTCCTGTTGAGCGCCTTTCTGGTTCTCTTCCTGACTACTCTACTCTTCGTCTGTTTGGTTGCGTTTGCTATGTTCTTTTAGCTCCTCGTGAACGCACCAAACTGACTGCTCAGTCTGTTGAGTGTATCTTTTTAGGCTATAGTCCGGAGCATAAGGGCTATCGCTGTTGGGATCCCACTGCTTGTCGTATGCGGGTCTCTCGGGATGTGACCTTCGATGAGTCCCGTCCTTTCTTTCCACGTCCAGCTTCTCCTTCGCCTTCCCCTGTTGAGCCTCTATCTTTTCTGACCTTTCCTGATACACCGATCACTGTTGTGCCCTCTTCCACTCGTCCTATAGAGTCTCCACCTCCCCCTGAGTCTCCACCCACTCATGTTGTTGACTCTTCTCCACCCACTCCTGTTGTTGACTCTTCTCCACTATCATCTCCTCCAACTCCACCGACACCCTCTTCTCTTCCGTCCTATCCTTTTTTCTACACACGTCGACCGCGTGTTGAGCCTCCTTCTGATGTGCCTTCTACTTCCTCTGGGCCATCTCCATCCGATGAGCCATCTTCTCTGGATGACTCATCTTCTCCGGATTCGCCACCTTCCCCTCGGTATGGCCTCCGCGCTCGCCCGCAACGGCCTCCAGATCGTTTTGGTTTTGCTGGTGCTACTCTTGCTGAGCCTACTTCTTACCGTGATGCTGTTGTTCATCCTGAATGGCAGCATGCGATGGCCGAGGAGCTTGCTGCTCTTGAGCGCACCGGCACGTGGGATCTTGTCTCTCTTCCTCCACGTGTTCGTCCCATCACTTGTAAGTGGATCTATAAAGTTAAGACCCGCTCCGATGGTTCTCTTGAGCGCTACAAGGCTCGTCTTGTGGCGCGTGGCTTTCAGCAGGAGCATGGCCGTGAC
Organism: Stipa capillata; assembly: GCA_019208055.1. NCBI lineage: Eukaryota > Viridiplantae > Streptophyta > Magnoliopsida > Poales > Poaceae > Stipa > Stipa capillata. Next base: position 129,378 of record JAGXJF010000636.1, read on the forward strand.
TATGACGAGACATTTGCTCCTGTCGCGCACATGACCACTGTTCGCACTCTTCTTGCTGTGGCCTCTGCTCGCCACTGGTCTATTTCTCAGCTTGATGTCAAGAATGCCTTCCTTAATGGTGAGTTGCGTGAGGAGGTCTACATGCACCCCCCACCTGGGTATTCTGTTCCTGAGGGCATGGTTTGTCGCCTTCGTCGCTCTCTTTATGGCCTTAAGCAAGCCCCTCGTGCCTGGTTCGAGCGCTTCGCCTCTGTGGTCACTGCTACTGGTTTCTCAGCTAGTGCTCATGATTCTGCGCTGTTTGTCCACACTTCGCCTCGTGGTCGGACTCTTCTTCTTTTGTATGTGGATGATATGATCATCACCGGAGATGATTCTGAGTACATTGCCTTTGTCAAGGCTCGTCTTAGTGATCAGTTTCTTATGTCTGATCTTGGTCCTCTTCGCTACTTCCTTGGGATTGAGGTTACATCTACTTCTGATGGTTTCTATATATCCCAAGAGAAATATATCCACGATCTTCTTGATCGGGCTTCCCTTACTGATCAGCGCACCGTTGAGACTCCGATGGAGCTCAATGTTCATCTTCGTGCCTCTGATGGTGAGCCTCTTTCTGATCCGACTCGCTATCGTCACCTTGTCGGGAGTCTTGTCTACCTTGCTGTCACTCGTCCCGATATATCCTATCCGGTTCACATTCTGAGTCAATTCGTCTCTTCTCCTACTCAGGTTCACTACAGTCACTTTCTTCGGGTTCTACGATATCTTCGTGGGACTATCTCTCGCCGTCTTTTCTTTCCCCGCTCCAGTTCGTTACAGCTTCAGGCATATTCGGATGCTACTTGGGCTAGCGATCCCTCTGATCGTCGCTCTCTTTCTGCTTACTGTGTTTTCCTTGGTGGTTCTCTTATTGCTTGGAAGACGAAGAAACAGACTGCAGTTTCCCGTTCCAGTGCAGAGGCTGAGTTGCGAGCTATGACATTTTTGACAGCGGAGGTTACGTGGTTACGGTGGCTACTTGAGGATTTTGGTGTTTCTCTCAATACACCGACTCCTCTGTTGTCTGACAGTACTGGTGCCATCAGCATTGCTAGAGACCCAGTGAAGCACGAGCTCACCAAGCATATTGGTGTTGATGCTTCTTATATGAGGTCTCAGGTCCAGGATCAGGTTGTTGCTCTTCAGTATGTGCCTTCCGAGCTTCAGTTGGCTGATTTCTTCACGAAGGCACAGACTCGTGTTCAGCACAGCTTCTACCTCTCCAAACTCAGTGTTGTTGATCCACCATGAGTTTGAGGGGGGGTGTTAGAGATATCGTATGTTGTATTAGTCGTATTGGTATAGGAGTCTATTTCCTTGTACTCCAAGTCACCTTGTACTATATATATATGCCCATTGGGCTGTGCAATAGATCCAAGTTACATATTCATAACACCCGTTCCCCTCCCACCCTTAGATACATGCCTAGGGCTTAGCCTTCACCAATTCTTGAACGATTCCCCATTTCAACTTGTTTTCATTTAATGCCAACTTGCTTTCCTAGTTGTCCATCAGATAGATGATGTGTAGAGCTTAGATTCTACCTTTCTCAATCTTGATTTCTCGTTATTTTGAAGTTCAATTCAATTACTCCTATTTTAAAACTTTGGCTTTCAGTTTTTATTTAATTGCTCCGTAAATTGTAGCAACTTGCCTATGGTTTTTGTTTTTGAATTTTCAGTTTTGTTAAAGGAAGATTTCAGATTAGAACAACATAATATGTTGACTTTTTAGATTAAAATGTTATACAATGTTGTTTTTTAGAGCAATTTTCTTTTCCAGATGGTCGCTTATTGCTTTTCGGAAAGTTTGTATTTTATACCAATTTACTTTAAATTGATGTTTATTGTTCTTTCAAGTTGTACCAACCTGCTTTTTTAGTTTAGACTCGTAGAATCAGATGCTGAAGCCAGGAGAGTGGTTGGAAGGCGATCTTGAAAACTTTTCACACGATTTAGACTCGTAGGATTAGATGTTGAAACCAAGAGAGTGGTTGGAAGACGATCTCGAAAACTTTTCACATGTTAAGCATAAACATAACTAAGTGCGGAAGGACAATAAAAACAGATTTTATGTGGAAAACCATGTAAAACGAGTGGACCCAAGATAAGTAACAGAGATAGCGATCAACCCACCCAACGGCATGAGCGTTTTGCCAAATTCACAAGCAAGACACTTCAGATTCGCTAGAGTGCCACATGTCGAGTTTCTATTGGCTATGTAACTTAGCACACCGTGGGCTGTAGAGTTGAACGGTGCGTGGGATCATCTGCGGAGAGAGGGTAAATCACGTCCGCACGTCGTTGGCGCTGGGCGGAGGCGCGCGCGATGGGTTTTTGCCTTTTTAGCATTACGCTTTTTGTGGGTTTTGCTGTGGCTGTACGCTCGGACGTGACACATAGCGACGTCCTTATTATGAATGTTGTTTTTGCTTAGGAGACACAACACCATGAATTTTTGGTTGGTTTGGACTGGTGCCCTTTGGCTCTTGTGCTTCATGATGGCAGACGCAGCAGCAAGAGCAGAACTTTATCTTAGTAGAAGCTGTCTGTGTCCACCACTCCATGCATGTGTGACCTGCTGCTGGCACCATTATCTCAGTTCTTCGGATCTTACAATCCGAAGTGTAAATTGTGACACAACAACCTGTAAGTGGATCTGATCAAGTAATAGAACTTGACAGTTGCTCAAATTGGTCACTGAACTTGTTCTAAGTGGTGCATGACAGGTGCAAATACACACGCTGCGGCACATCCAGGGATACGTGGCACTGACTGGGAGATCCCCTCTCTGTTCAATGGCTAGGGCTTCAAGTCCATGTCTTACCTGCTTCAAACTTCAAAATTCAAGCCAGTGGTTCTTTGTTCTCGCTTGATATGTTGCATGGAGCACTGAATTATTATTATTTTAGAAAAAAACAAGCAGGTGAAGTGACCGACCAGATAAGAACCAAATTAACTAAACCCAAGTGAATTGTGAATTGCACACTTACTCAGCCACTAGTTTCTGGTTAGCGCATCTGGCGTAGCAAGCACTCCAGCCCAATAACTGCCTGGTTTACAAGAACATCAGGATGGAGTAGGCAGCACAGCACAAATGGCATCTCTCAACGGCACTATCGAAACCAAATCTGCCGTACCACGTAACAACTCCTACCGACACACTCCATGGCTTGCTTTGTAAACGGAGAAAAGCCAATGAGCAGAGCATGATCTGGCTGCCAGGCTGTGTTTAAGCAGCAGCTCCGTAAAGGCCATAGGTGTAGGACCAGATTTGCGTCGGTCTCTCGATCCGTAGCCATGAATCGAGTGAAATCATGTGCAGTTATGTGCGTGCAGTACTGCTGCTTAGTAGTGGCCCTCTGCACCAGATCATCGTTATCAGTCTTGGCGCTCCTGGTTGTGCACATGCCCCGCACTTTGAGCAAAGCCTACGAGCGCGGATATAAAAGCTTCCTGTATCACAATTGGGTCAGAGCAGCAGTTGTCTCCACGAGCTGCAAGAAAAAGGGTAGCATCAGAATTCAGAGGTGTCGTCCTCGACAGTTCCACATCTCCTGTCCTGGCGCTTGCTCTGCAGATCGGAACTTCATGGGGCCACCGGGCGAAAGGCCCAGGCTTGACCCACGAGCTGCTCTGGACCTTTACACAGTTGCATGTGCTCAGCCCAGGAAAGCATTCATATCATACCACCACACCTGCAAATAATAGCAATGCAGTACTTCGTGAACCGATGATGGGCCAGTTCTTTTGGCAGATTCTCCCAGAATCTGCCCCCTTCCTAAGTTTCTCTAGAATCTGCCCCTCCAAAATTTTCCACAATCTGAACTCTCCAGGATCTTATTAGTTCAGATTGTGAAAAATTTTAGGAGGACAGATTCTGGGGGAAGCTGGGGAGAGGACAGATTCTAGGAGAATCTGCCAAAAGAACTGGCCCGATATACCAGTGTAACTAGCACTGCAGCTTGTATACAACACCAGAGGCACCAAAATTATGGATATATAGACAAGCAACGGGCATGAAGCGAGTCTTTAGTATAGCCGCGCCATTGTAGGACCACGAAGCCAGCAAAAATACGGCTTAAGTTAGAGACCAACAAATGTATAACCGACGAATGTAATCAACTCTTGTCGCCCAAAGGTGAGGAATCATCGCCGCTCATCTTGTCATGCTGGAATTTCACAACGATGCACGTGATGTTGTCGCCACTCCCACGAGAGAAAGCGGTCTCCGTCAGCTTCCGAGCTGCTGCCTCAGGTTCCTCCTCCATCTTCACGAGCGAAACAGCATCCTGCATGAACAAGAGAACATAATGAGATTTTTGGTAATGAGATGTAGCATGAATCTTCAAGAGTCAATTGTCCAATCCCACGGTAGCAACACATCAGATACCAGTGCCAGCAGTTGAAAATAACTTGAAAGGTTGTCAAATTCTAATTACACACATACATGCTGTGTAAGTTCTGATAATAACCACTATTCCGTGTAAAACCAGCAAGAAAACGTGAAGGTGCTGAGTCCATTAAATGCAATATGGCCCTGACAATGCCGCAATCAACCCAGATATACGTGATATCTTGTGTTCCAGATTTAGGGAATCGGGATAGATGGAATAAGTAAATTCTTTGTAAGATGCATAATTCTCTATATTGCCATGATTTTATGTGGGCCAGAGAAGTTGGATGGTAAACATCACATTATAACAAAGCATCACAAGTTCCGACTGCTTTTTGTTCACCATGCTGGCCTGTATGTGCCACAAATCCAACTAAGCTCCTAAGTCCAACAGAGCTTCTTCTACTCCAGTAGACCTTGCGAACAACAGGACATATGCACCTCTAAACAAGTGATTACTATTAGCAAACTAACCTCATTTGGAACCACGTCCCACAGCCCATCACTAGCCAAAATCAGAAACTCCAATTCGTCATCTATTTCTTGTTCCTGACAAAATAATAAGGGTAACAGTACTTTGATCATTGATCCACAATCAAATATAAGCCATGGAACATCTATGTATTGTCGTATTTTGCCAGAAACCAACAAAAGTATATGTGCTACACAAATTACCTGAATCTCAGGGTCAGCGACAACAAATTGCTTCAACAAGCGGTTGCCAAATGCCCGAGACATTGCAAGTACACCACCTACCCTCCAAGTCCCTGCAGAAAGCCATTCGCCACTATTAGCAAGAAAACCGAAGACCATTTAAAGCCCCCCTTGCACATGTGACTTCTACCAAATAGATAGTTCAGTAACTCGGGTTGAAACATAAAAACATGTACTGTCGTCAAGTGGTGCTTTGTGTGATGGATGCAGATCTTACCGGCCCACATAACAATCCCACCAGCACTCTCAATTCGTTTCCTCTCATCACTTCTGTTTGGCTTGTGATCTTCAGAGAGTGCAATAGCTGTGCACAAGAGGAAATCATTCAGTATGTATATATATCTGGCTTGTACACATCACACTGAGTCGAAGCAGTAAGCACATGCCTTGGATATTGGAACAAGAGAACTATTAGCGCCTATGATACTGATACGATCTTAATATGTATCAATACCTCTGATTTTCAAAATGTAAGGAAGCTCTCGCAGACCGCAAATTTAGATAATAGACGAACGGGGATTTAGCAAGTTCAAAACACCTCCCCATTGTGGACTAGATACAATTAATCAATCCATTTTATGTTATGCGTATTCAACTACAACCAACTTAATCCAAAAAAGTCTAAGTTGACAAGAGATGAGGCAATGCTTTTTCTATAGAAGCGGGTTGATCAGAACAGTTAAACTGAATTCCAAATACAGCTTGCTTTGCTGCATTTGTTCTGAGTTCATCAGACCTCTAGCATGCCACTTGATATTAACCAGTGTTATTTCACTGGTGATAAGTTGACAAACATGTTTCATGCCATATAGGTCACTGTTTTACACCGTAGTCTGCTTAGCAAATGCTTAGAATCATTATCCATTCATCAGCATAAATACACTCAGCAACTATAATTAATAAGCAGTGATACATGTCTTCTATATTCCCAGTATAGCAGACTTAGCAAGCTACCATAAAACATGGCAGCAATCTATAATTAATAAAAGCTGATGATGTGTGAGTAACATCCCTAAAACCTTTGCCCAAATATCTATCCTTAATTTGGTGGGCGCTAATTAGATCAATCAAGAGCAATCATTAACTGTTTACACCATATTTAACCTCAAAGATAAGAAAGAGACCTGAACCATAAATAGTAACTGCTATCTACACCATATTTAAACTCGAATGAAAAGAAACAGACCTGAACCATAAATCATCCCATTAATATTACATACTTAGTATGCTAGGCAATGCTGGCTAAACACTACTTGCATTAAATATTAATCAATGAACACCATCATTCTCATAAAGAAGCACCTTTGCCCGCCTTTGATATTACAGCCCGGGAGTCACCAACATTTGCGACGTAAAGATGATTCCCAACCAAAACCGCTGTCGATGCAGTTGACCCATCATCTCTGTGGGTGTTACTTTCAGAATCCAAGAATTCTGAATCGGTTTTTTTATATGTTTCACCTGTGAGTTACCACTAATCAGATAGTCCATCACAAGAAAGATCAATGGGGTCGACATAGTATGAGCAATATCATACTTATTGCTAGTTTTGTATCTGTCATGAACTCTGGATGTTTCATGAGGTTCTCAAACAAGTGCTCCCTCAAATACTCAGCAGCACGTGAACCACCATGACCTGCAAGGCTATAAATGTTTTAGGTAGAACCATTGAGATAAGACAAGAAGTCTGCAAGAACGAATCTCCAACCATCAAATATTCCAAAGAGACTTATTTGTTTATCATCAATTTTAGATGATTTTATATCATAGAAGTCTTCCATGCTTGCCCTTTTTCCTCTAAAGCTTGAATATCCACAACTCAGACTTCCATCATCACTGCAAATCAGTCAAAAACCCAAAAGGCCTATTGTTAAAATTTTCAAAAAGGCTTATAATTTCATGTATTACGAAGGTAAATAAATTGTAGATTCTGATAAACGAAAGTGCCTATCCAGGCATGATTATTAAAAAAGGCTATCTACTCAAAGTAAGGAAAAGAATATGTAATATGCCAATAGAAATTAGATGCAGGTATTTGAGTTACAAGTCCCTGGATCTAACTAATATGGGGTGCCAAATGCTACCAGCCACTCAAATCTGAGAAATGTCATTTCCTTTTTACAAACTACTCAAGAAAGAATTTTCAAATAATGTTCTCTAAGAAGTAAAATCAGTACTCAGGAAATTGCATAACTACAACAGACTAGTAGAGTGTTTTTCAAGAATTCACATTACACAATTTTGAAAAAGAAGAATTATGCCAATCATTAAGTAACCATCTACAATTTACTCCACAAAACCTGCCTAGATAGTCGCTACTGTTATGCAATCGGTTCAACATTTATCAATGTCCACATTGTTCCACATTATATAAAGTTCATTTATCCAAGAAAGGGAATAGACCATTCCTGAGTTGCTTCATCTCTAGTTTTGGGCAACACATTAAGCCATCAACTAACATTTCAAGCAACCGAACTCCAAGCTGTGCCCAAAGTGGATTGGACTGATATCACTAAGAGAGGATGATGGATGTGAAAATGGACAAAATGCAAATAAGTCATGAATTAAATGAGGTAAATGTGATGGAGCATAATAGAACTAGCCAGGTTGCCGTGAAAAATAGGCATATGCATTGCTGGTCACACATTAAATTTCAAAGTAAGTTGCTTTATTTTGGTTAAAGAAGGTAATACTGAATTGATCCATTTAATGATGTGACATGTTGATATTATATCTAGAAATTATGATCTGATGATGAAGGCATTGTTGTATTAACAGCACATATTCCTTGTCAAGACATTCTTTCCCATGTTATATGTTATTGAGTACTTTGGAGAACAGCTTGCTAAAATCCAATAGAGACACTTTTACTGAAGTTGAATTTTTCGTATCACCAAAGAGTGGTTTCATAGAGTACTCTAGAATCTAGGTGTACCTCAGTACCATTAAGATGTTTTATCATTCTCACTTGGCAAGCAGTTTTATAATATGATATCGCGCTTTCGCTAAAAAAATACCAGACTTTATTTGTTCAAAAAAAAGGCATTGATATGGAGAGCAATCCATGAAATCCAGCAAGCAACCACAAGATAGTGCAACTTCATAAAATACAAGATTGTGATTTTCAGGATTCAGCACAATTATGTCATTTACTACACTTTGACAGTGGCATGTATACGTACCATGCAATGAGGTTCATCGGACAACACGTTCAATTTGCGAAAACAAACATTTAATTTAGAATTTATGTGCAAGTCCAAGAGGTTCCATAAACTTGTTGTCCTGGTGCACCAGAAGTCTGGGACTATACACGATTCTAAATTGGGGGAACACTAAAATATTCTAGCCATAAGGGGGAAGTGCGATTGTACTTTCAAGCTATGCTCGCTGCCTTTATTACTGAATCAAAATTGTTGTTACCAGGAATTAGTGGACCATGTATTTCCCTAAAGCACTTTTTCCTTTTTGCATGGGACCAGATAAAAACAGCAGGTGAACTTCAACAAAAACTAACCAAGGATAGGCAAGAAAATGCAGAGGATGTGACCAAAGAGTCAGGGTGCAGGTGAGGCGGGTTGTGGTTGTCCTGCATCTACCCAGTCTAGCCCACAGGCGTTACGTGGGCAATGCAGGTACGACACAAACTGTTTTTGCGGGAAATGTGATGTCAGCCAACCCGCAAACGATCATCATGCTGCCACTCTCCCCTTCCATTCCTACTTTCCCATCTCACATCAACAGATCAACTCAAAGCTTCCAAACTGATCGTATTCCAGCAGAGATCACCGGCTGCTCTCCCTCGTCATCAACACCTTCTACTCCATCAAGAGATCTGGAGCTCATCTCCAACTCATCGGATGTACATGCACGTGCTCCTCCTCTATCTCTTGATTCAGTGTTTGATTCAAGTCCCCTGTTCTTCTCCGTTTATTGATTTCATGGAGATGCTCCAGGCCAGCACCGATGTCAGAATGATTGGCCTGTTCGATGGCGGCGGTGGCCGGAGCACGGCGACGCCCACTGTGCGTGTAGGAGCTGCGCATGAAGGGCGCTACATTCGAATTGTCTAAGGAGCTGCAGTTGATCGGTTCGTCACTTCGAGCACACAGGCTTTGCTTGAATACTTCAATACGTGGGGTTAGACGGGCTGGAAGTGGGCTGAGCGGACGGCCCACATGTTCCGCATGAATTTTCAGTTTGTCCGCACCTGCACCCTTACCAAAGAGCCATGGCCATGCCAAAATTTGGCAACCATCCAAACAAGGGAAGAATCGTAGGATGTTACCAAAAATTGGTAGAGTTCGTTGGGGCACAAACCAAGCACACCATAATAATCCTACAAGGTCGCTGCTAACCTAACAAACTAAACATAGAACTCCGTTCGACTACGATCCTGAATGCAGCATTGACTCACACGAAGCTATATTTGGCGTACCACCCATATGATCATGCAACAATTACGTTCTCAGCTCTATTGCACTGCTGTATATTGACTCATATCAAAATACAGGCTACATACGTAATGAATTTGTACATAAGTATCGATCATCTGTAAGCTGCAAATTAGGGAATCGAGAAGCAATTATTACCTCTTGCATCCGCCACTCATGTAGCCCACCTCATCTAACCTCTCCCTCTCCCTTTCCCTCTCCTTCTTCTCCTTCTCCTTCTCCTTCAGCACCTCCACAGCTGGCACAGCAGCTGCGGCTGTGGCACCTTGCTTCCTCTCCTCTTCCGCCACCACCAACGATGACACCTCCTCCTCTTCACCTGGCTGGGTATCCAACTCCGACTCCCCCACAGCCACCGCTGCTGCAGGTGACACCTCCATGTCGCCCGCCTCCTCCATCTCCATCTCCGCCGGTGCCGACGACACCTCCACGTCACCAGTCCGCACCTCCACCTCCAGGACACCAGCCTGCACCTCCCTCTCGGGCGACGACGCCTCCTCCTCAACTTCACCAGCCCCCTCCTCCCCCACCTCCTCCACCGCCTGCGCGGGCGGAACCCCTCCAGGCTCCACCATCATCTTCCTCCCCCCCGCACGGAACCTGCGGTGCTTCAAGGGGTGCCGCACGCCGAGCCGCTTGTCGCTCCCCGGCCTCGGCAGTCGCGCGCTCGCTGTCCCCTCCTCCTCCTCCTCCGCTGCCGCCGCCGCTTCCACTGCCACCACCACCGCCGCCGACGCGTCCGTTAGCGCCGCGGATGCCGATGCTGATGCCGACGGTCCGGGGCTAGACGAGCTCTCCTGGTCCTTCACAGCGCCATCGTAAACCATCAGCAAGCCCCAAACCCTAGAAGCATCACGCGCAGAGCTCAGATTCAGGCGGCGATTCGAATCCGAAACCGAGCGATCTCGAGGCAATGGGGCTGGGGGATTGGGGAGCTCTCACCTTGGGGATCCGATCGGGCGGGGAGCGGGGGTGGCGGGAGGCGATCGGATCTAGAAGGTTCTGCTGGGTTCGTGTGGGAAGGGAAGCAGGAGGTGAGGTGGGCGTGAGCTGGAAGAAGAGACGAGGAGGTGAAGTGATCGGAGAGGAGTGTTGCGCTGTGTTGCTGTGTGGGATGAAGAAGAGGAGAAGCAGCGTTGCGCTGCGCTGATGTGTTTGTTTCACTAAATCGTTTTTTTCTTTTTTTTTCTTTTGGGTGTGCGTACGTGGTTCGGGAGGCGAAGGCCACCCGGGGACTTGGGCGACCGGTAAGAACGAAGTTATTTATCACTGACGGGTGGGGCCGTCCGGTGCAGGGCCATGGTGCCAGTGATGGAGTGTACGGATCAAGTGGGTGCGGAGGAGTCTCGCGGCGGCACGGTGGGCCGTCGGGCGAGGTGCGCGTGGTGGGTCAGGGCTGAAGTATGGGCTGGGCTTTTGGATGGGCCTCATGTCTGTCAACTTGGAAAAGAACCCGGCCCAATTGCGCTACGAGACAAATTTGCTGATGCTAGCGTTCTTTTTTAATTTTTGTTGTGAGTATTTTTCGAGCGAGGTATTCGATTCGTATTTAACTAGTAACTAAAAAGACAAGCTCCGTATAGGGCATGGGTTACAATACTTTTATTCGTATTTAACTAGTAACTAAAAAGAGTAAAATCGGTTTTTGTGTTACCAAGTTAAGTACGTGGTTCAAAGCGGCATTACGCACTACTTTCTGTGGCAATTACAATAGCATATAGACTATAGAGTCAATTGACACATCTATAGTACACTTGACAGACTGAGAGTTGAATATAAGATATTTTCCAAAAATGAAGAGCCAGTGGGGAAAGGTTTTTGGGAGAGTATAAATACTCGAAAGCCCTCCTCCCTCTATGGCTCTATCCCCTCCCCTCCCCGCGACGGCTGCGCGCTTGAAACCCCCCAAACACACGCGCGCGCGCGCCCAGGCAGGGGCCGGACGAATCGCGGCGAGGCGGCGCGCGGGCCAGGAGGAGGAGGAAGCAGGGAGATTTCGCGAGATGAAGTACGTCCTGGTGACCGGCGGCGTGGTGAGCGGGCTCGGGAAGGGGGTGACCGCCAGCAGCATCGGCGTCGTGCTCAAGGCGTGCGGCCTCCGCATTACCTCCATCAAGATCGGTACGTGCTTCGTCCCTGGCATCGCTCTGGTGAGGAAGGGGCCACGAAAGGTTGGATAAATGGGGGCGGTTCATATGTTCTGAGATTCTCCCCCTTTATGTGAATATTTTTATCTAATAGAATCGTCCCCTGTGTGTGTGAGAGAGGTAACAAGGCTAAGATTTTTTAGGAGATTTCGTCATTTCCGGACAGCAATTTCCACGAGGAGGAACATAATTTCCTTTCTGTTTAGGAGCTCTTCATTGGATGTTTGCTTGCGCGGCCTTAAGATTTTGAAATTACGAGGTTTGAACAGTAGTGTTCACGCAAGATTAGTCTTGACGCTCATGGAACTTTTTTGATCCCGCTTGTTAAATTTGAGTCTTTGTGATTTGAAAATAGATCAAATCGGTATGATCGAGCCCAAGAGGAAAGGATCAAGGCTGATACTCTAGTTCAGTTTGAAGAAATTTGTCACACTGCTTATCTGCTTCAGGCTAAAGTTTTGGTCTTCCATGCTGTTATAGCTCAGGGAACAAGATGGCTGAGATAAGTCTAAAGAACTACTACTAGGTCATCCCTCCCGTTCTTATTTCTGTATTGGTGGTCTCGTATGTTTTGGAGGGATTCTCGATGCTGCAGCGCCACAGAAGGCTGATTTAGATATATTTCATTCCATCCAACCATTGGATACACGTCGAGGACACGTTGGATACACTTGGATTAGTTTGTTTCTACTTTTGATATTTGATAGTTATCATTTTCTAGTTAACTACATCCTTCTTTCTCTTGGTTGTTTGTGGCTATTTATTTATATTATTATATTTAAGAATCCTCTATTTGTCTCGCTGGGTAATTTTTGTGTTGTACGATGGGTGCAATGCTATTACTTGGCTGAGTGCTTTAACTGATTACTTTTGTATTTGCAAGGTTGACATCTTCTAACTGTATCACTCAAATGTACAGATCCTTACCTTAATACTGATGCTGGAACTATGTCTCCTTTTGAACATGGTGAAGTGTTTGTGCTAGATGATGGTGGCGAGGTACTGGAATATGACCAAGTCATCAATGTGTCCATGCTAGCACATATCTGTTTATTTGATGTAGTATTGTCTTGTATTGTTACAGGTGGACTTGGATCTTGGGAACTATGAGAGATTTCTCGACATTAAACTGACATGTGACAATAACATAACTACTGGAAAGATCTACCAGGTGTGCAAAGTGCCACCTTGTTGTTAAGGGTTATACCAAACTATAGCTGGGTCAGATAATGGACATGCCGACACGTCGACTGTATTTTAACATCACTTCAATTTATTAATCTTCAGTATGACTTGGTCATACAAAGCTTCATTAGCTTCTTATCCACTTCCTTTGTTATATAACCATCAAACATAATTTAAAGCTTCTTACATTTTGATGTTGACATCTTGTAACAGCTTGGAAGAAAAACTATTTCTGGTTGTCTCATCCTCGGGTATATCAAATCAGAACATAACCTACATATAACCACATGAGTGTATGAGAAACTGCTAACAATGACATGTGTAATATGTGCCTTTGTCAATATGTTTCTAAGTGTTGCAAAAATAATCTGCTCTTGCTTGTTTGTTTAACTATATTTGTTTTGATGGTCGATCGCAGTCTGTCCTTGAGAAAGAGAGAAAGGGTGAATACCTGGGAAAGACTGTCCAGGTGCAAGCCACTTCCTCCAGACTCATCTCTGTTTCTTTCTAGAACTTTGTAAGTTTAGTTGTATTTCCCGGTATTCTAATCTGTTCAACCAATTTTACTCTAAGGTTGTCCCACACATTACAAATGCCATACAAGACTGGATTGAGCGTGTTGCAGTGGTTCCTGTTGATGGCAAGGAGGGACCTGCCGATGTCTGTGTAATAGAACTGGGTGGCACTATAGGTGGCAAGAAATAACTGTTTTAGCATTCTGCTTATTTTTTAAGCTTTATTTTTGTCTACAATTCAGTTTGCAAGTGATAATCTTCTTGTAACTCAAAGTTGTTTGACACTCATGCTGCAGGGGATATTGAATCCATGCCATTTATTGAAGCTTTAGGTCAATTTTCCTATCGTGTTGGTACGGAAATCACACAATTACATACGTATTGTATATTTCTTCTCCATAATGATACTTATAACCTTATTTCGATGTTATTTATTTGCCAGGTGCTGGTAATTTCTGTTTGGTACATGTCAGTCTTGTTCCGGTTTTGAATGTTGTCGGTGAGCAGGTAACTAAACTTCTCAGTCAATTCATATTGCTAGTCTTTACTTCGCTAATTGTGGTCTGTATGTTATAACTGAGCATACCTGTTCATCATATTTAAATTAACTAGCATAATGCCCATGTGTTGCTACGGATTAAAGAAAATATACTATATGTGTAAGAAGATTATATTAACATTTATGTTACATTAGATCATTCACATCCGCTCTCATCTCATCCATTTTTGTTGGGTCCAAATGGTGGTCTGTCCGAAGGTGGACTGACCACCGCCACCAATTGACATATTTATAAGAATAAAGATTTGGTTAATTTTTTATGATTCTACTTTTGTGCTTTCTATTATTGTAGAAAACTAAGCCAACTCAACATAGTGTACGTGGTTTAAGAGGTCTTGGTCTCACGCCAAATATTTTAGCGTGTCGCAGCACTAAGGTTAGTCAATGAACCCATTTAACTTTATCACGTGCTCTAACCCTCTTTTGATTTATTAATGTCTCCATGCTTATTGTTGATAGGAGCTGGAGGAAAATGTGAAAGAAAAACTAGCTCAGTTTTGTCATGTGCCGGTACTGAAATTGTCCTTTTTGGCAAGGGTAATGTGCAAATGCAGCTAATTGCTCTAGTTGATTATGAATTCTTTTGGTTGCAGGCTGCTAATATTTTCACTTTATATGACGTTTCGAACATTTGGCGTATTCCTTTGCTGCTACGGGTATAGCGTGTCTAAATTATTATGTACCAACGTACATTTTGCCCCATGCACTATAGTTGATATATTCATTTGCCATCTTAGGACCAAAAAGCACACGATGCTATTCTTAAAGTTCTGAATCTTGAAAGGTCTGTTCTCATGTACCTTATCAATATTCGAAAGATATCATGCTTCTATCGTATTTGAAGTACTCCTTTCTAATGTTTGCAGCATTGCTCGGGAGCCGAAGTTGGAGGAATGGGTGGCAAGGACTACTTTATATGACACTCTTCAGGATACAGTTGGTTTCATTTTCACCTTCACAATTGTATTTATCTATCTGGTACCTTTACTTCTTAGGCCCAATTGACTTGTACTCTTGTTTCAGGTCAGGATTGCCATGGTTGGAAAGTACACCGGTCTATCTGATTCGTACCTTTCTGTGTTGAAGGTAAGATGATCATTGTAGTAATCGTTTCAGTCTTCTTGTTAAATCTCTTCATTATTGTCCAATATTTTTTCTTTTGCCATTTTTTTTGTAGGCTCTTTTGCATGCTTCTGCCGCTTGCCGCAGAAAACTTTTTGTTGATTGGGTTGCTTCCACTGATCTCGAGGATTCAACTGCCACTGAGGTCTGAACAACTCATAGTATGCAGTATCTTTACTCTGTACTTTATTTCCTTACCTATCTGTGGTTAAAATTTATAGGCGCCTGATGCTTACAACACAGCATGGAGTTTATTGAGGGTGAGGAGTTTATGCCCTGGAATATTGCTAAATCAACAATTTTGTACTTGTCTGAAGATTTTCCATTTCAGGGTGCGGATGGCGTTTTAGTACCTGGTGGCTTTGGAGACAGAGGTGTTAAAGGAAAAATACTGGCTGCTAAGTATGCCCGTGAAAACAATGTCCCCTATCTTGGTATATGCCTTGGCATGCAGCTTGCTGTTGTAGAGTTTGCGCGTCATGTTATGAACTTCCCTGATGCGGACAGCACGGAATTTGATCCCAACACGAGGACCCCATGTGTCATTTTTATGCCAGAGGTAATCTTCAAGCTCAGTCCAGATGAGCAAACTCACACATATGAGTATACGACACACCACCCCTGCCCACAACCAGCACTAACATACAAGGGGCAATTGTTTGTCTGCAGACATCTGGCATTTTTTATTTAGAAATTGGAAACATCCTTTAGCTCATATTTTGTTTCCTACAATCTGATAATATTTATGTTAGGGTTCCAAAACACATATGGGTGGGACCATGCGCCTTGGATCAAGGAGGACATTTTTCAAGGTTACTGACTGCAAATCTGCCAAGCTGTGAGTGCGCACATTCCCTTGTCACAACTGCATGTTTTCTATTATAAGTTCTGTGTGTTGACACTACTGCTTGCCTACTCTTGACTTTTGTTTCGATCACTTAGCTATGGTAATGTCAACTACGTAGATGAGAGGCATCGACACAGATATGAGGTCTGCTAATCATCTTTGCTATGTCAATCGATGTATAAATGTTCTGGTTTTGCTAACACAGGCGCGTCTGCAGGTAAATCCTGATATGGTGCCAATATTTGAAAATGCTGGACTTCAGTTTGTTGGCAAAGATGAGACTGGAAGGAGAATGGAGGTATATTTCAGATCCAAGACTCTTGCCTGTGCAAATTTCATTTTCACCATGCTGGTTGATTCACCATTAATTTACCTTTTTTACTAGATCATCGAAATACCTGATCACCGATTTTTCGTTGGCGTCCAATTCCATCCGGAGTTCAAGTCAAGACCTTCAAAACCTTCAGCGCCATTTGTTGGTAAGCTACTTGAAACTTTTTGGAAACTACCTTGGTCTGGTGGGAAGCCACAAACATTGACAATCTGTTCAACATCCATACTGCCTGCAGGATTAATCGCTGCATCATCTGGGCAACTGGTCCAGGTGCTGCAAGATAGCTGCAATGGTCACATCGTTGCAGCTAAACATCCACTCTGCAATGGTTCCTTGACACTGTCAGCACACCAGAATGGACATGCGAAGAAGCAAGCCAATGGTGTAGCAAATGGAACCTGCCATGCCAACGGTAACGGTACGCATGGTTGACGCATCATCGGTTTTGCCAAGGATTCTTGCTTGCCTTTGCAGTTCTCGTCGCATTAGCTTCGGCATCGGTTGAGTAACTATATCAGCCACTTGAGGAAAGATGAGTTATTGAACTCGGTAAGATACGGACCATTTGTTTCAGGGGATGGTTCAGTAAAAGCTTTTTGTTAACTGAAGGAAGGGACCGAGGTTGATATTATATCTGAAAGGCAAGATAGCGGCTTTCTGAGTTCCTCTATTTCCTATGGGTGATAGGATTTACAAAAGTGAAAAAGAAGATTTTTATCTGATGTATGACTGGAACAATCGAATGTTATGATACCGTCTGTTATTTTCAGAGGTTTAGGGTCTAAAATTTGAGCCGACGTTCTAAGTCTCAGAACTCTTCGGTATTAGCCAGTCTGTATTTGTTGGATACTATAGGCAATGGAATCAGTGCTCTTGATCAGCCTGTTATGCAAAAAATCCTTTCACATATTGGGAGACGGCATCCAGCCTTCAACAAGAAAACAGTGACGATGACCTCTGCTCAGGCGAACAAGTTGGTGTTGTGTGTGTGGTTTGTAGGCCAGGGGCATTCGGTTTTTCGATCAGTTAGGCTCGGTGTATTTGGATTATATTTATTTTATTTTTAGTAGTTGATATTTAAAACCTAATAGATCGAAATAATTCGATTTGGTTTATTTGGTTACCTATAAAACCGAATAATTCAAGACCCCTTGATATATTCAATAGCTCACAATATTTCTAAAGCAACAGTTTGCATATATGCCTAATGACTCCTCCCAAGTAAATCAAATGAAATCAACAAGCAAAGTGTAAAAAAATGACTCTTGTCTACTCATATGGAGACTTGAAATCAACATGATTGAATGACGTATGGAAACATGAAGTGATGTAGGTTAGAAACTTATGTTGCATTATTTTTATTTGAAGTGATGTATATCAGGTTATTAGGTCTCGAGTTTTGAGGAGTCCAATTCGAATTAAAACATGCAACCTGAATAATACATGAATTGGAACCGAACCTGAAACCCTAAACTGAATTACCCAATTATTCGGTTTGGTTTGATTCAGGTTTAGGTTTTGGGTTTGAGGTTGAATATGTCCGCCTGTAGTGGTTTGTGTGTGCGAGTACATCTTCTTTTTAACTGGAAAAAGGAAAAGGGGGGAAAATATTGAGAGCTGCTGACTTTTGAGTCGCAGATTTGCAGCCGTTTCTTTCGGTACGAAAACGGTACCAAAATCTACGCTTTCCCAAGGCGAAGACGGAGGCAGCTACGAGTAACCGATACCCAGCGCGCCCGCTAACGAAATAGATAACGTCTTGAAGCTCTCCTTCCCACTACACTACCTCTCCGCTCCCATGGCGACCCCCGTCGCCTCCCCTCTCCTCCTCCCTCTCCCCGCCCCCCGCTTCCCGCCTCACCGCGCCACCGCCGCCGCGCGCCTCCTCGCGCCTCCTCCCCGAACCGGCCGCCCGCGCCTCCGTGACCCGCCGGCGCCGGCGCCCCCGCCAGTGGCTGAACCCGTCGAGGAAGAGTACGAGACCCCTCCGCTCAGGCTCCTCGATCCGCCGCACGAGAAAGATCCCTACCCGAATGAGGTGCTTGTTCCTCTGGCACTGTGACGCTCGTTCGTTGCGCATCTATTTCGGCTGCGTTGCTGATATGCTGTTTAATTTGCTCGCGAGTTTGTTGTGCAGATGGAGGCGGCCGACCCCGATTTCTACCGGATTGGGTACGCCCGGATGATGCGCGCGTACGGGATTGAGTTCTTGGAAGGGCCGGATGGGATGGGAGTCTATGCTTACCGGGACGTTGAGCCGCTCCGGAGAGCTCGAGTGAGCCATTTCCTTTCCTTCTTCTTGCATTGCGCCTCTAACTATTGCTGTTCATCTTTCTAATTTGACATACTTCTACTTAGACCGTGTGTAGAAGTAAGTATGTTTAGTGGATGTATCTGCCTAGCTGGTGGCCGGATTGGAAATCGTCGCGAGTCGGCCATTGTAGCAATGCTACTCGCTACTCATTGGTGCATGTCTTGTCAACATGAATACTGCGTAGTGATATATCTACTCATCATTGGCCAATGAAATCAGTTGGTTATGATGGATATCTGCTTGTGCCAAGTGTAGTGCTTTACAACCGCACCTTGATGGCTTCATGCTTCAACTTAACGATGACGATAATTGTTGTCTTCTATACTATGAACCATGATACTGCAAAGCTGGCAGTTTTGGAAGATGCTACTGGATGTCTCAGTGACATGTGGGATCTGGACCCACATGCCATTCTCACAACTAGTGGCATTTTTTTTCCAAAATGCCAACTTTGCAGTGGCACGGTTCCAATTTTCTCAAGTTGGTCCATCTTTGTTGACCATCCATCCACCCCATTCAATACTCCAGATTTAAAGTAATACCTCTCACCCCTCTATAATCTTCAATATTATTATTCTTTACATTTTATAGTGATGTCAACCAAATTTTTTATAAATAATAAATTAAGTTTAATTGCACAATGATGTAGAATTTTCTTGACAGATATATTAATCCTTTTTATTCTACCAGGTGATAATGGAGATTCCTCTGGAGCTCATGCTGACTATAACTAAAAAACATCCTTGGATGTTTTTTCCTGACATTATCCCACTAGGACATCCTATATTTGATATTATTGAGTCAACAAATCCTGAGGTAAATGGATGAAGTGTTATGTTGTGAACGGAAACTGAACTACTAATTTTTCTCTGATTTCTTTTGTGTTTTAGCGAACATCTTTGTTGTACTAATCAGTGTTAACCAGTTGTGGGGTCCTTACATTAAATAACTTTATTTATTTGGTTATGCTAAATACTCTGGAACAACTTTACAGCCCTCTAATACTAATGTGTTGAAGTTGTGGAATGTACAATTCCAGAGTTCCTGTAGCGCTTTAGTTTCTACAGCATTAGTGTTGAAGAGCACTGTGTAATTTGGACTCAAGAGCAATTTGACTGCACATTTCATCTATATGCCTCTGAAAATCATCCTTACTGTTAAATTGGAGGAAGAGAAATGAAATCACTGGCAATACTTTAATCCTGAAAATCATCCTTACAGTTAAATTGGAGAAAAAGGAATGAAATCACTGTCAATTTGAATCCTGATTTCTTCGTTCATTTGAGTGTGAAAGCTTCAATAATCAATAGGGATGTAGACTGCAGGCTAATATAATTTGTATTCCTCTTTCAGACGGATTGGGATCTAAGATTAGCCTGCCTTCTTCTTTATGCATTTGATGTACAAGACAACTTTTGGCAGTTATATGGTGATTTTTTGCCTAGTGGTGATGAATGCACCAGCTTGCTTCTGGCACCGAAGGTATTCTATAGCTAATTAAAATGAAACTCCTGCTTTGCCTTCCTTTTGAGATGGAAGCTTTTCATACCTGATTCTAGGTTTGAATGAATTTACCTGCCTGGCTTACAGGAGGATCTAATGGAACTGGAAGACCAAGATCTGTCCTCAGAAATGTTAAAACAGCAGAAGCGAGCAGTTGATTTTTGGCAGAAACATTGGGTACACTTTTGTCCTATTTTATCAACTTTGCTGGCTTGTGTACCTCTAACACTAGTTTGATGGGTAATGTCCAGCACAAAGCAATCCCTCTAAAGCTAAAGCGTCTTGCCCCTGACCATGAGAGATTTCTCTGGGCATTGAGTATTGTTCAGTCTCGCTCTTTCAACTTGAAAATGAGAATGGGAGCCTTCATGCAAGATGCAAATGTTCTAGCTCCTTATGCTGGTACTTGTTTTCTTGTTTATTCATCTTTCTCCTGTTTACTTCTTTTCAGTCTAAAATCAACAATAGAACTCTTAGTGTGTGACCCTGGGAGATTATGATCACAAGACTATGGTCAAACCATGTATTTCCAATAAACACTCACTCTATTTTGTTTTCTGTTGTTGAATACTCTTATGCTTGTTTTTTTGTTGTTATATCGTTCTAGCATATGTGTTGGTTTGAGATCGTGTCCATGAATTCAGAATTACAAATTGATGCTAGATAATATGTATTCTAATATCAGCATTGCTTCCGCATGCTGAAATTCTGTTGAGATAAGAGCCATAACTGAGATGTATTGTCATATTTCACCACCAATGCTTTGCTTTATTCCTTCCGGTCAGGTGTGATAGTGAGTATTAGATGCTTTTCACAAGGTCAAAAAAATTCAAACTGTATTATTCTGACTTCTTGCAGCTATCACGTTCTAGTCTTCTGATTATGAACACCTGAGGCTCAAACATGCCTTACAAATTTTCTTTTCTTTCCAGATATGCTGAATCACTCACCTGACGCTAACTGTTTCTTACATTGGCGTTTCAAAGATCGTATGCTTGAAGTTATGATTAAGGCTGGGCGTGCTGTCAAAAAAGGAGACGAGGTACTGTTTGGAGAGTAGACTGCACTTTACTTCTTTGTGAGCAAAGTTTGGCTCGCTTTAACTCATATTGTAAGATACTGAAAGTCTGAAACCAAGTTTCCTTTGGATGGATTTATTTATATCACACAAGCTGCAGATGCACCTTGGTTGCAGACCACTTATGTTTTATTATCTAGAAGCACAAATAAGGGTTAATCCTTATGTGTTATAGGTAGAAAAGGTAGTGTGTGATAGCACTTGAAAAGGGGCAATCCTTGTATCTCAGGGTTAATCGCTGGCAGATCCATTTGCACTCATTCTTTTATTTTTTTTAATCATGTGCGACCTAATTGATATTAGAGCATTCTGTTCACTCGAAGTTCTTTGCATGACCTTGTTCTATTAGACTCAGTTAAAGTATGCTATTCTCGCAATGTCTGTTCTTCTGAAATTTTCAAAGCACTTTTCTTATTGCATTTTTTATCTTTGGACCATGCACAGATGACAATTGATTATATGAGTGGGGTAAACAGCATGTTGATGCAAAGATATGGCTTCTCATCACCAACGGTATGGCCATGCATTTGAGTTTAATTCTTATTTCCTTTGTTCTAAGCTAATTCTGTAGTGAAGTTCCTCTCCCACTTGTCAAGGCTAAGGAATACTTTTTTCAGGTAGATTTGTATCTCTTGAGACTAGGATCCTTCTTAGAGGAAAACAACTCTAGCATTGAGACATCCTGTGCAACTACCACCTGGCATTCTTACAGTACTTCTCTGATGTATTATTCTTTGAACTTATATGGCCTTTATATGCATAACAAATTCTATAGAATCCGTGGGAGCTTATAAACTTCTCGAGCCCTACCAAGATTCATCTGGATTCCTTCTATTCAGTCTTCAATATAGCTGGCTTGAATGATGAGCTGTACCACAATGGTAGGAAGCACAAAATTTCCTTACGAGTCTTTTTGCAAAGAAGGTGGCTTGATACACAACATTTTGATTTAAATTATCCTATGTGTGTTTTGCAGCCGCATTGACCTCAGGAGAAAGTACCTTTGTCGATGGAGGAGTGGTGGCAGCAGCAAGAACTTTGCCAACATGGTCAGATGGTGACCTTCCTCCCATACCAAGCGTGGAAAGAAAGTCCGCTCAGGCGTTGCAAGAGGAATGCCGAAAGATGTTGGAGTCTTTCTCGACCACGATCCAACAAGATGAGGAGATTTTAGGTAAAAAGGTTCTTGTTTCCTAGTATTTATTCATCATTTTTAGTGCTTCTTACGAATACCTCCCAACTGAAACTGGATTTTAATGTATGTTCCAGATTCTGATGAGCCTATCAGGAAAACACGTGAAATTGCAATCAAGTATGTTAACTGGCTATTTTTTTCCTTATGACACACTGTCCCGATGAAGTTTCCCTTTGGGCTGCATGTGTATCATCAAACATTTTTTAGATCAACTATCATCAAACATTTTTTTTTCTTAAGCACTGGCTTGCTAACAGTGCCTTTTGCTGTTGAATATGCAGGTATCGGCTACACCGGAAGCTGCTCCTACAGAAAATCATCGATTCGTTGGAGATCTACCAGGATAGGATTTTGTTTTAGCTGTATAGGCGCCGGTACCTGTGTCCAGTGAAAACCATATCAGTTCTAGACTTGTAGTGCTACTTTAGGTACCACCTTTTTGTTAGATGATTTTGAATGGCGTCAGTCAGTTAGATTTATAGGTTTCTACTAGCAGATAACAAGATCAATAGGATCCGACAAAGGAAACAAGAATGCAGGGCTCAGGAGGAGCTGTAAAATCGATCTCCAACTGGTTGCAGTACGTAGTAGTAGTGTTAAGCGAGCTTTTGGCCCCCTTAGAATGAGTTTTTCAAGAGCTTCTAGGTGAAAAAAAGCCATAAGCTAAACCTAAGATAATTTTGAGATATGGCTTAAATTCTAAGCCCATTCTATTTCTTGTTGGTAGCAGGAAGTCTCAGATTTAAGGCTTCCCGAGCTTCTCCAACCCCTTACTTAATGTACCTTTTTGTTTGCCCTTGATCTTCAAAGAAATTACAAAAAAACTGCCATCGAAACCTAATTTCTTAATTCCCGATCCGGTCTCCCCCTGCCCTCCCCTCCCCCGCTTCTCTCCCAGCTCGCGCCGCCTCCCACTCCCCTCCCACCCGCCGGCGGCTGGTGCCCTGCAGGCTGCCGCCAGCCTCCCCGCCCACCAGCCCCTCCCCCCTGACGCCAGGCTCCACCCGGCGGCAAGCTTCTCTCCTCCCTCCCCCGCCCCCCCGCCGTCCGCCGCGTCCTCCCCACGCTGCCCTCCCCGTCGTCCGCCGCTTGCCTCCCCGATTCCTGAGTCCCCGCACCGTCCCATCCATTGCCGCCCGAGTAGGTCGCCGGCCCGTCGCCAAGCTCCGCCCAGCGCCGGCCGCTGCCAAGCGCCACTCGAGCCGATCGCCGCCCCGTCGCCAAGCCCACGGCCCATGTGCTAGGGTTCCGGCGTCGCCAACCGAGTCGCCCTTTCTGCGGCCTCCCCCATGTCGGCCTCTCCCACGCCGGCCTCCTCCGCAGCGAAGCAGCAGCAACGCAGCAGCAGAGCAGCAATAGCCAACTCCTCGATGGCCACCTCCCCCATGACCATGGTGACCTCCCTACCATCCACCTCCCCCATGGTGAACTCCCCCACAGCCACCTCATCCACGGTGACCTCCCCACCGGCCACCTCCCCTACCCCAGGACGCCACTCACCATGTCAATTTCTTCTCTTTTTTTCCACTTTCCCCATTCAATTCCTGAGATGGATACGGGTTTGTAATGGATTCGTTAGTGTGTATGCTGTGGATGGTTAATTGCAGTGTGTGAAATTTATGTATATACACTTAGATTTGCTAGATGGTGAGAACCAGATTTGTTGAATGATGCATTTATTCATGTGCACTTGATGCATTTGTTCATGTGCACTTGAACGGTACAAACAAATTTCTGATGAATTGATCATTGTACAATGCCAATAGCTTAGATCAATAGTTATTGTAATAGCTTTCTGATGAATTTTTATTGTAAGAACTTGTAAACTGCAATCAATAGTTAATGTTGTATTTCAAAATGTCATATTGTTGTCGTTTTAATTTTTTAAATTAATTTTCTTGGCTACTTGTGCAAATAAACTCTTCAAAACAACGATTCCATCTATTAAACAAACAAACAATTTCAAGGGTATTTCAGACTTTGCACCCTTCTCTATACAGAATAAGCTTAAATCTATAAGCTGTTCCTAACCGGTAGAGCTTATTTTTAAAGCTTATTTTTACCGGAGCTTATACATGGCTTATCTAGACAGCTGGCTTATGCACAAACCTAAGCCATTCCTAATGGGGCCTTTGTCGAGGACTCCAAATGTCAGCAAGGATTCGACGTGCATTGCATGGTGTGGGTATCTTTTCGGAGAGTGATGTTGTTGTGAAGCACTGAAGATAGAAATAAAGGGTAACCGGTTCATTTTCATTGATTTGGTGTTGGCCGGTACGTGCTAAGTACACATTTTCTTAATTTCCTGAGAAGACGAGTTGAACGACATACATAGCTTACCTGACTTGTACAACAAGATCGAGAAAAACTGGTTCTTGCTCTGTTGCATCATATTAATTTGTCCACTACTCCTGTATACATACATACCTAGAAAGCACATATTCACTTATATAAGATTTGATGGAATTAGACCATGTTTAACCCTATTATATAGTCGTTCTACCAGACAGATACATATGCCAAGGATGCTAGTCGCAGATTAGAGAGAGAGCTACACATGGCCGAAACGAAAGCTTTGCTGCTTTCATACAGACACGCCTCTGCTGCTTGCTCCAATCCGCATCCTTCTACACGTGCGAGTTAACGATCGAGTGGACACCAAGGAATGGCTTAATTGGTCCTTGGGTGTTACCCTATATCTATCTATCTACTATATACTAAAAATAGAAAAAAAAATAGACAAAGACTAATTTTTTTTTAAAAAATAAAACATCCAATCATTAAACTGGTAGATCCTTTTATTATTAATGGACCATATGACTGTACCTAAGCAGATCATAGCCGATAGATCTTCATAACTGCACCTAAACAGATCACAGTCGATAGATCTTCATAACTGTACCTAAATAGATCATAACCAATAGATTATCATAATTGTACCTAACCAGATCATATCCAATAGATCATCATAACTGTACCTAAATAGACGGCTCAGTACAATGACTAGCGGGCCGGTTCGTGATCTGAAATTTTATTTTTCATACTGATCTAATATCACGCATGTGGATAAAAAAAATAAAGATAATTAAAAATATTTCCCGTGTAATTGCGCGAGGCACTTTGCTAGTTGTGATAATGTCCCAAAGCTAGATTCAATACAATAGTGTCACTTGAGCGGGGAGGGGGGCTCTCATTTCCATCTCCACTTTCTCTCTCCTCTTGTTGCTTTCGGATAGTCCACTTCTCCCTCCGCCCCCTAGGCTGCCTCCTCAACCCCTTGTACCCGCCTGCTCTACTGGCCGGAGAGGAGGGGAGAAAGGCTCGGCTCCCTCATGTGTATATATTTGGTCATCTCTCTTGTGGGTGGCCTCGCCATGCTGTGCTGGCTCCGCTGTTGTGGTTTCATCCGCTGTCGAACCGGTGCTCCAGAAGCTCTCTGTCGCGCTGCTCCAGCATCAGGTTGGATCTCGAGGGCCACACAGTGGTTCTTCCCAATAATCTCCTAGGCCCAGATCTAGACATGATGAGCAGCGAATCTGTTCTTCCCTGTTTGTCTAGTTTGTCCAATAAAATCCCATGCAATTTCTTGGGTTCTCAGAGCTGCCAACGTTCATTCGTCTTCAATATCTTCGACGCAGTTGTGTCAACCTCTTGTCCTTCAACATCTCTTGCAGGCCTTGGTTCCATCTTCCTCTCCTACGTGCGGGCGGCAACTGGCGACAACCTTTATGAGGTTATGGATTATGAGTTGAGCATTTGCAAGCCTAAAGTTACATAAAAAGTTGTATACAACTTTAAGTTTAGATTTACACATCTTTAAACTTGAAGTTGTACATAATTTTTAAAATGTACGACACTTTGTTAACTGGAAGAAAGAATCGAAGTTCAAAATCGTTCATAGAAAAATAGACGCTGCTCCATGAATACAAGTTTACAAGCGCTTGTATACTGACAGTGTAACCCGCACGCCCGTATTCATTTCCGTTTCCGTTTCCATCACCGGAAGCATGCTTCTTCTGGTGTCTCGAGTCGTCGATCGTCCGCGTTCACGCATCGAAAAATGGTATCTCTCGCGTCGCATTATGGCCTCCAAAATTTTCACGGGAATTGCATGCATACGTCGCGTGCGTACGTCAGCTGACCAATAAATCGTTACTAGTTGTGGCATGTACATTCACATCTAAAAACACTTCTTCCTGACATACATGTTATGAACATACATATAAACAAAAACACTTTTTCTTGATATACATATAAATCAACTTTTTTCCTGTTATATTGATTATTATCGAGGACTGAAATGGAATTACTTAATTAAAACAACCAAGAAACGAATAAAAAACATAAATTGATTTGGTTTCAGCTAGGCCAGCAGGTCCCATAGGAACACCAATACGAAAATGCATGGTAGAAGTAGCATTGGATTACTAGTCATATAAAAAAGGAGAACAATTAAGATAGGAGCTAAAGAGAAATCACTCGGATTATTTTTCGACATAAAATAAAAACATACTAGTTACAAATTAAAAGGACAAAGATCTAGTAGCGTAGCACTATAGGCTATTAGTTGCAAACTAAGTAGGAGTACACCTATGATAGATATTAGCATTAATTGCTTCCATAAATATTGGCATTAATTGCTTCCAGGTAGCTCCCTCGTCCAATATGGGGTGTACGGAAAATACATGTCTCCCCACACGTATTCCCAGTGATCTTCCATACGGCCCAAGTATCGAACCTTCGAGCTATTCAAATGATAGGCCACTGTGTTGCTTCTGGACCCACAAAATAAGACAATTTCTTTATAAGGATGAAATCCAAGACAATTAAAAAAATCAGCGTTAGGGTCGCACTCTCTAGGCCAATCTTCAGTGCCAACAACATTTTCATTGTCAGAGTCCCATTCAAAATTATCTTCCGCTAGTGCTTCATTGTGGTCATCGGTAGGATCACGGTTGACTTCATTCTTCAATACACACTTCATCTGATGGTCTGATTGTACGATCCAAGGCCCGTCATTAACATCTTTCCCACAGTAAATTTTCTCTACAGGCTCGAGGTTGATTTTATTCCTCAACACCCACTCCATCTGACCACATGATTCATCGAGGAACCAAACTTGAAATTTGGTGCCCCGTCCATGGCGGGATGTACCGTACACTCCTTTCTCTGATTTTCCTATACGATATAGACGATATTCTTCGTTTCTTTTCGGCGGCTTAATTACCTGGTACTTATCACATGACAAATTTATTCTGCAAAAGTAAATTCATCGTCAAAACACTAATAATCCAAATTATCTTGGTAAGGGAAGAAAAATATACTCCAATTTATATATCATGTCTAAGGTGTGACTGGATACCTCAAAACAAAAACATAAAAATTAATGTAGAGAGCCCCTCGCCAGTAGGCGCTGTACGGATAGAATCTGTCGTCCCAATTTAAATTTGATTTCATCTTCACGTCGGCGACTGTTCCTATGGCCTCCCCTTCCCGAATAAATGACCTTTGCTTCCAGCACTCGGTCTTTGACGAGAACACATGCATGATGTACGGTGACGGTGGCCATTCCATTGTAGAGAGCGGCTTGTCACCGCACATGTGCATACAAGCTAGCGTGATCCATTGAAAGGTTAACGGTGAATGGAACATCAGGGACTAAGAATACCTCAAAATGCAGCGACACGGTTGGATCAAAGACAAGGTAGTGGCTGTAGTAGCAAGCTCGGCAGTCTGTGAACATACACAGGTGCGGCAGCGGGGGCAACTGCGCCCACTGTTGTGTGGCAGGATTAACCACTAGGTAGTCATTGAGCAAGAGGAGGCCATTGCGACTATCCATCAAGTCTGGTCTAGGTCGCGGACAATCCACGTACTCGACCCCGCTGGCGATTTTGCGCCCAGTGGATCGGTGAGAGAAGAGCATCGGGGTATCATCACACCGCTCCTGATAGATGACGCCGTCCAGCGAGAGCGGGAGGAGATCCGTGCGCAGCAGGCGGTAGGCGTCGATGGCTGCGCGCCACGCCGTGCACACGCAGCGGGAGGTGGCGAGGCTGCGCGGCGGGAGGCAGCAGAGGATGTCAACGAGCACGTCCTCATGCAGCAAGTCCATGTCGACCATCGGTTCCTTTGGCCGTGGGTGGGAGGAAACCGGCGACAAGATTCGATCGAGTGGCTCGATCGGATCGAACACAACAGCCTTATCTTATAACATATTGTTGATCATGCATCCGTGTCGTACACGGCAAAGCTGCGTGCCACACGTACGGAACGGAACTGACTCAACAGATCGATTAAACCGACTAGAATTAATTAAAACAGAATCGTAGCTGTGCAGGAACGATTAGACTCAATCATCTACGACTTGAGCTCGTACGCCTAGGTTTCCGTACGCGTCTCCCAACCTCGATCTTCATACACATACATGGATGATGGATCCAGTCCAACCTGCCGTACGTGGCTGGCAGCAACGACAGATCCAATCTCAACTACAATAACGCATGCTACCCAGCCTACGGCAGAAGTGCAGATCAACCAACGACCGTACGTCGTCATCCGTCAATTCCTCTGGCCCAGATCCAGACATAATGAGCATAGGATCTGTTCTTCTCTTTGTCTAATTTGTCCAATAAAATCTCATGCTATTTCTTGGGTTCTCAGGGCGCCAACACTCATTCGTCTTCAATATCTCCGACGTCGGCAGCTATGTGCCTGTGTCAACCTCTAGGTCTTATCCTTCAAGATCTCTCGGAAGCCTTGGTTCCGTCTTCCTCTCCTAGGTGCGGGTGGCGGCCTGCTCATTGGTTGACAGTGGTGTGGGCAGACTTAGTACTCCACGGTGGTGAGGACAGACACAGTTCGCTTTCCTTTCAGAGAGTAACATAAGTCATCACTGATTTCACTTTCCTTCTTCGGATTGCCCCCTTGCGTGTGCCTGGCGTAGCATATAAATATATATTATGGGGGTTAGGAATTTGCTATTGCTAAGTCGATTATTACCAGCTTACGAACTTCCCGTTTCTAAGTCGTGTAAAAAATCAAGTTATGCATTCATAAGGCTAGAGTTACACAAAAAATTATGCACAACTTTAAGTTAGATCAGTGTATCTTTGAAACTAAAGTTGTACATAATTTTTTAAATATGCGACATCTTATTAATTGTTAATAGAATCAAACTTCAAGATACTCAACAGAAAAATAGACGCTGCTCCGTGAATACAGACTTAGGAGCGTTGTATATAGGCAGTGCGTACATGTTCGAGGTTTTTTTTAATAATATTTTTTTCAGAAATTTTAGAAATAATACCGCATACAAATTTTTTTTCAAAAATGGCTTCAACCGCCACGGGTCAAGGCGGTAGGGTCTAATCGCCATGACCCGTGGCGATTTCTCCCTAACCGCCACGGGCGGTGGCGATTTCTGGCTACCGCCGCAAGCCGTTACGGCATTAAATCCTATCGCCACGAGTGCTGGCGATAACTATCCAACCGCCACCAGTCGTGGCGATTGGAAGTTAATTCCGCGCGGAAACCGCCAACCGCCACGCCACCTGGCACAATCGTCACGACCCGTGGCGATTACGGGGAAATCGCCACGAGTGGTGGAGATTAGCCTCGGGCCTATATAAGCGCTCGCAGTCGCCAGCCGACAGCGGCGTGGGAGGAGGAGGAGTTCGAGCCAGGCGCCGCGGGAGGAGAAGAAAGGAGAGCTCGGGTAGAGAGGGAGAAAAAAATAGAGGAGAGAGAGGGGGAAAAGTGTGGGATTTTTCTGCACTAATTTGAAGGTAAGTTTCTAAATCTCTTAGATGTGTTTGTAGATATAGAACCAGAGGTAGATTTAGGGTACATTTGTAGAAGATATAACTTAGGGTAGATGTATTCGTAGTATTTAGATATAATAGTAGATCTAGAATTGTGGTAAATTTAGTGTAGATTCGTAGCAAGATGCAATTTAGGATAGATCTATTCATAGTATTTAGATCTCATAATGTGTAGAAATAGAGTGATATTTTAAATAGAAACATTTGGTAGATTATATAGATGATTAGTTCAGAACAAATTGTACCCAGTCGTACTGTACTTAGAAATCGAGTAGACTAAATTTTTACGCACGCAGAATCTTAGATTGTATAGCCTAAAATATTACGTTTTGGATGGCAGGAATGCCAGAAGTAGTAGAATTTGTAGTCTACTACGGTATTGGTACCGTCCGTATAGATGAATCTGGATCTGTCGATCTTAGTAGCTTCCAACAAACGACACTACGTATGCAAGATCCACACAGATACGACATCAATAATATTAAAGAATGGTTCACACGGGCCTTTGGTCTTGATCCGGAGGTCGCAAGTGTAACCTTGCAGGCGTATTTTAGCAAGTCTTGCAAGCATGTCCGGTGGGATTTGTTCCCGCTCGATCTGACAAAAGACTGGCAGGCTTGGTTGAGGGCAAGTAAGAAACGCAACGGTTTCTATTATCTGTTGGTTCAGGCAGTACCTAAGCAGGTGTCATATGAAGAAGGCGGAGGCGGAGGCAACGAAGTTGGACAGAACAGCGGAGGCGGAGGCAATGAAGAAGACGGAGACGGAGGCAATGAAGAAGGTGGAGGCGGAGGACAGAACAGCCCAGCGACGGAGGAAGTTGTTGGCGAAGAAAGCACTGTAGTGAAAGTCGGTGGACCTTCTGCTGGACCTTCCGTGACAGGAGGTAACGAATACCTCAGCGGTTCGGTGGACGAGGGGAAGATACGCGAGGAACTAGTGCAGATCATGGAGCATGATGATGCCGTTGCTAGAGAGGAACAGACGAATGTCGAAGACGGTAGCAGCGAAGAGGACGAAGATGAGGATGAAGAAGGAAGCGACGATCCGATTCCTAGTATATGTGTCGGCGGAATGGGGCCCAGGGTCCCCCGAACCGCCGGCGGAGGCCAATCAGAGGCCGTAGGGCGAGACACGTGGCGGCCGGGTCGTTGAGGACCCCGCCGCAGCAGTAAGTGGGCCCGGCGGTCCAACCTAGGTGCTCGGGGGCTTTTCCCGAGCACCGTGTCCTAGCGAACAATCTAGAAAGGGCCTTGGGCTCCTTACGGTCCTTGGCTCAAGAATCGAGGAAGCGCTCGGGGCTCCTTTCCCGAGCGCCCGGCGTCCCGCGAGGCGTGGGGCCCAGGGGAGTACTCGGTCGAGCCCCCGAGCGGACCCCCTGGTGCTTCCCCCATAAGGGGCCCCGAGCGACCCTCCGGCGAGTGCTCCCCCGAGTGCTCGGGGTCGCCCTGGGACCGCCCGGGGCAGCTGGCGCCCCTCGGGAGCCGAAGGGGCCGCTCGGGATCGGAGCGCTCGGGATCGGAGCGCTCGGGGGTCGTGGGGTCCCCCTGTGGGGCCCTCCTCCGGGCGCGCCGCTGCAGTGTTTGGCTTCTCCCGCAAGCCTCAGCCCCGACAGAGGCATTTAATGCCTGTCATTCGGGCATTAAATGCTAAGCCCTGTGCGGGCATAATATCGGTCAGGCCGGGTCCCATCCGCGCAGGGCAAATCCCTTTTTGCCATGACCCTTGCCACGGGATGGGTCCGTCTGACAGGGTTGTTGACCGACCGGGTGCGCCGCCCCGCGTACCCGTGTCGCTGTCAACCTTTTTTGCCCGCTTTGGGTCAAATCACCGCGCGTCCCGCGGCGCGGTCGGTCGCTGACACCCGGGGCCCAGGAGCGGATGTTTCACCCACTCTGTCAGAAGGAGCCCGGTAAGTCAGCATCCGAGGGACCCACCGGGTATAAAGCGGTCGGAGCCCCTGTTCCGAAGCATGGCGGGGAGATGTCCGGCATGAAAGTCGGCACTACGCATTAAATGTAGGAGTGGGCGGCTTCTTGGCGCCCACGACATCGTCTGCAGTACCCCTTGGCCACTGTGGTAAACCCCCGGCTATATAAGGGGAGTTCCAAGGCCATGCAAGGGGTTCGGTTTTTTCGGTTCGAGCTTTTTGGGTCAGACTCTTTTAAGCTCTAGACATTTTATGTTAGAAGGATAGCTAGTCTCTTGTAAGGAAGAACACCTCGGTAACCTCAATCGGATCAATACAAACACATCTCCAAGAGCAGGACGTAGGGTATTACACCTCCGGGTGACCTGAACCTGGATAAATCTCTGTGTCTCTTTAGTATCAAACCCACCTTTGCCACGATCCGTCACCGGCTCATAAGAAGAACCCTATTACGCACCCGACCGAATCCCAAAGGGGGTCCAACCGGACCACCGCTAGAGGCGTCTCTACGCCGACAATGTGGAATCTTGACATGTCCAGCAGAATGAATCTCGAGGGCGGAAGTGACGACAGGTATCCGTACAAACCGAACGAGATTATCCAAGGCGTATTCTACGACACGAAGAAAGAGGTGAAAGAGGCGGTGAAGCTTTGGGCGATGTCGACACAAAGGACATTTGGAGTGCAGAAAAGTTGCAGGGATCAGTACTCAGTGAAGTGCAAGTCTGCTGGGTGTGAGGGCTACGTGCATGCGTCCCTGAGGAAGTACGAAGTGCAGTGGGTCATACGACGGGTGGTGCCGCATACATGTGTGATAAGCGGAGTTCCTGACACCCATCGGAATATCAGTGCTGAACTCGTGGCTGGGTTGATGTATCACGAGATAGTGAAGAATGTCTGCATTCCAGCACAGTTCATACAGACACCTATAGAGAGCAAATACCAGTATAGCATAAGTTATGCCATGGCATGGAGGGCTAAGCAGATCACACTGGAGCGGCGGTTCGGGACATTCATCGATTCATACCACAATTTGCCATATCTTTTGGACACACTAGGCCAGAGGAATGACGGGACATTTGTTAGCCGTCTCTTATTGCCATCTGCGGACATGCCTAGAAAAATTATGTTGAATGGTGCTTTCTGGTGCTTTGGCCCGTGCGCAGAGGCGTTCAGACATATTCGGCCGGTTATTTGTATTGATGGGACATTCATGACAGGCCAGCTGAAGGGGACACTCTTTACCGCAATTGGGGCAGATGGAAATGATCAGTTAGTGCCACTTGCAATGGGCTTCGCTGATTGCGAGAGCTACGACAACTGGATGTGGTTCCTTGTGTGTCTGAAGAAAGGTCTTGTGAAGGATCGACCAAACGTGTGTGTTATTCATGATCGGCATGCTGGGCTGCTGCTAGCAATTCGCCATCTACAGCAGGGAGCAGCGAAGACTCGGGAGGGGGAAGATTTGCCAGAAGATTGCAGTTGGTACGACATACGGAGTAGGTGGTGCACCCGCCACTTAGCGGCCAATTTCTATCGTCAGTTCAAGAACAAGCAGTTGATGAACCTCTTCAAAACGTTATGCAAACAGAACCAGTATCGGAAGTTTGACGAGTACTGGAGGAGACTGGACGAGTTCACGAAGAAGGAGGTTAGACAATGTAACCCTGGGGAGATAACACACAGGCTTTGTGATCTTCTGGGATTTGACGATCCAAACACTAGGAGGAAGGCTTCAAGCAGGGTGAAGTGCTTCTCGGATTGGATAAGTAAGGAACCACTTGAGCAGTGGTCCCTCCTCCATGACACAGACGGCGCTAGATATGGGATCATGACTAGCAATCTTGCTGAGGTTTACAATTTTGTTCTCAGGGAGTACGAGGTTTACCCTTGGTCGCCATCGTGGAGGGTTCGCTTCACGGCACAATGAGATACTTTCAGGAGAGGCGTGCAAAGGCTGTACTGCATATGGAAAAATTCGGTGGAACACCTTACTGTGCTAAGACTATGTTGTACATTGAGGAGAAGGCCAAGAAGGCGCAAATGCACAAGGCCAGACGCAAGGGTAATGTGCAACGTAGGTTCGAGGTATGTTTGAAGCAGAAGAGTGGATTCGGGGTTTGCGCACAGGAGATTACTCAGGAGGTTACTTTCCATATGGAACCGAATATCTCTGCTACGTGTACGTGCAACAAGCCTATGCTTCTTCACAAGCCTTGCTCTCATGTCCTTGCTGCGGCTGCCAAGACAAAGATGGACACGAGGCCGTTCGTGTCATACTACTTCACAAAGGAGGCTGTCCGTGATACCTGGACAGGGGAGCTGTATGGTTTTCATGTGGTGGATAATTTCACGCAGGTACCTCCAGGTGAACGGTTCTATGTCCCCGATTTTAGCCTCCTCCGAGCTTCCGTGGGACGACGCCGGACTCGCCGTATTCATAACACGATGGACGAGGCGGAGGCTGGTGGACCAACCAAACAATGCAGCTATTGCAAGAAATTCGGCCACCGCATGAAGACATGTCCGAAGATGAAAGAAGACCAAAAAAGAAGGGAGGAGGAGGCGGCGGCTAGTGCTGCCTCTGGGTCAGACCATTAGTACTATTTGTCACACTCTTTGTATCATGTAATTTGCTAGTGCGTTCAAACTTCGTGTCGTATTTACTTCGTGTACTCCATGCGATTCGTGTACTTCGTGGACTGTTGACCTCGTGTAATTCGTGTATTTCATGTATTCGTGCTATATCTACTTCGTGTGCTGCATGTATTTCATGTACTACTTGACGTATTCGTGTTATATTTACTTCGTGTTACTTCAATGTTTTTTTGTATCGCATGAACAGATATGGCTGGCTTCGAGCTGATAGATGAGTGAGAGGACCGAGAGCACCGGTCTAGGCTGCTGGCTTCAGGAGACCGTGATCTCGGAGTGTTTCGTACTCGTACACCTGATCACGCGTGGAGGATTCACGAGTCGTGGATCGAGAGGTACATTAGTTGGTTCTATCTATATCATCGTGTTTCAGTACTAACTGGACTTATTTTGTGATCTGACAGGCTCGCGTGGTCCGGTTTACTACCACTCGCACGGATGGTCGAGGCGGTGGGTGACGAGGACGGCGGACAGCCGACTGCTGGAGTGGGTCGTTCCAGGAGGTTTCCTTTCGATGCCTCCTTGCTGACCGCACTTGTGGACAGGTGGTGGCCCGAGACCCACACCTTCCACTTTGCTTGGGGGGAGATGACGATCACGCTGCAGGACGTGGCCTGCCTACCTGGCTTACCAGTGGCGGGAGCAGCGGTGGGTCCGCTGCAGGCTCCTGCTGACTGGCCTGACTCACTGGCGGACAGGTTTGGCCTAGCTCTACCACCTGGGCCACCTCAGGTTGAGGCGGCAAGGGCCGGCCAGAAGCACGGTCCCAGGTTGATGTGGCTTCGTCAGTTTGAGGTACGTATGTCGTTTAATGATGTTCGACATATTCGTGCAGCAATCATCATATTTCTGTTATCTGACATATTCGTGCAGCTAGACACCCTGGAGCACAGATTTCAGGGAGACCTCGACGTGTACCGGCTGAACCGGGGACTTGAGGCGTATGTGCTCTGGCTGCTTGGGTACGTGATGTTCACGAGTGCCCACAGAGACAGCGTGGACGCTCGCTACATCGGCATAGCACGGCAGATCGCAGATGCTGAGTCAGAGGATCAGCTCCCTCCGACGAGCTGGGGGTCTGCGGTGCTTGCGGGCTTGTACCGAGCGCTCTGCGGCGCATGCAAGAGGAGGTTGGCCAACGCCAATCTCACAGGGTGTCCGCTTCTTCTCCAGCTGTGGTCGTTCGAGCGCTTCCCGGTCGGCCGACCATGGGTCGACGACTCAGCTTACGGCGCGGAGTTCTACCGTGGAGGAGGGCCCCAGTTGCCGCAGGACGGACCAACTTTCGGGTCCATGTGGACAAGAAGAACAGTGAGTTACTTTGTCTCTTCCTCAGCTTGTATTTGCTTATAATATTTGTACCTCAGTTCGTAAGTTCATTGACTATGACTCTCATATGACGTACTTCTTACAGCCTTAGTGGGCGAGGGCACAGATACGAGGCTGTTACCTCTCTTTCATGGAGCAGTTCTAGCACCTCCCTGCGCAGAGCGTCATTTGGGAGCCGTACTCCCCTGATGCGTTGGCGCGACGTGCACCGCACCGGGGGATGTCTTCACTGTGCCGGCGGGACGAGAGCTACTGGAGGACCACTTCAAAGATTGTCTTCGACATCTTCGTGGAGGACCACTCACCACACCGTGTGATGAGGCACATACGTAAGTCAAGTTTCAGAATTGGATATAGATTTCAAATGGCTATTCCTTTTACGAGATACAAATTTATTACGTAAACAGGTGGACTCACAAGGGAGGGGGTACTAGGGAGACACAGTGGGCATCACGGATGGCCCCTTTTGTTGCCGCGTGGGACACTGCTCTGAACAGCGTCCTGCCCGAGGAGCGGCCGTTCCGGTACGCGGACTTCGACGCCTACTTGCAGTGGTACTTGCCACGTACACGCGTCCACCTTATTTGTGGAAGCGAGGACCTTGACGAGACGGCGGCACAGACGACAGACATGTACCCGATCCTCGCGGCTGAAACTCTAGATTTGGCGGTTAGTGAATTTCGTGCTCCGCTTCTCCGTGTCTATTTGTTTATTACTTACGTGCGCACCTATGATTCTCACTTTTCAGGGACAGTGGACGACATCGGCGAACGCGGAGGTGACAAGACTTCTGCAGCGTCACCCACCCGCGGATTTTACTAGGAGGATCATGGATGTATTTAGGTGCACGCGCACGGATGACGTCGTTGCCGGGGCTAGCTCAAGTCGGCGAGCACAGAGACCACCGCGTCCTTCACAGACGAGGCACCGTCAGCCTCCTACCTCCCAGCCGCCGGGGCCCACAGAGGCGGGTGGTTCTGCGTGGCAGCAGAGTGCGGCCCCCATTCTCCATGCACAAGGTAAAACAATTCTCGTCTCGTACAAACCATTATTCCTTACGTTGTTGTGCTCACTAATTCCGGTTATATGCAGGTCACGTGCCGCTTGAGGTGCCAGGTAGTCCGCTTGACTACATCCTCAACAGCCCCGACACTCGGGGCTTCAGCTTTCACGACGACGACGAGGCGGATGAGTTGACTCCACGTGGGCAGTTCGGCACGACGCAGTAGACTCAGCCACCAGCGCCCACGCAGGACACAGGCTGACCTGACACTTCGGGTGGGCAGGGCTCCTAGAGCGGGAGCGGGGCAGCCTAGGCAGAGGTACTCACCGTCGCTGATCAGGAAGAGGGGACGACGAGGCTAGGCGTCCATGACTTTAGTACTGTATTACATTATATTCTATCAGCACTTCGTATTTCGAGTATCATTAGTTTTACTGAATTGCATGGAACACTCTGTTTATTTCTTCGAAATCTAGAGTTCGATACATTCGCATACAACCAAACAACCTAATAGAATATTGAAATAACTACTCAGGGCCTTTCGAATATTTTCCCTTCCTCATACGACGAGCATGAGCTTCCTCCCCTTCTTCCTTCGCGTGACGCGCCATCTCGCGCTTCCTCGCCCTTTCGGCCTCACGTGCCTCCGCAGCTCGACGTTCCGCCTCCTCCTTTTCTTTGCGTTGTATCTCCTGCCAACGCTTTCTCTTCTCCTCCTCCTCTTCCTCGTGCATGCGTTGCAGAAGCCGATCTCGAGCACAGTCAACCTTCCACATAAGTTCTTCCTCAGCCTCTTTCGATTGGGTAACGTCCAGCCACTGTATGTAGTCACATATAGTAGGTGGAGACTGTAAGCAAACGACTGTTACCATAGTATTATATCGTGTTAGAAATGCGGGTATGTGTGAGTTTTACCCTTTCACGCCGTCTGAACATGCCAAACTTCGGTGGCTCTTCGTCGTAGTTAGCACACATGAAGAACCTTCTTCCGTACGTGTACGAGAACTCTTGCGACTTCATCAGTCTACATGCGACTTCATCAGTCTACACGGATCTTGGCACCAGCAAAGGGGAACTTCGACACCTGCTGGCACGTCAACAACCATCTTCTGCTTTGGCATCTCGTCAGCACCAGATGAAGCCATTCCTGCCATTTTGCAATACGGCATAGTTACTATTTTTAGGAAACTAAACAAAATAATAACGCAACTATTTATCTCACACCGCCTGAACTTTAATATCTCTTCTCTTCCTCTTGCCACTTCCGAGAGCTTATTTCTTCTCACCTCGCTCCCAAACCCTAATCCCTCTCCCTCTCTTCTCTGTATCGATTTTTTAATTTTCCATGAATTGGTGGGAGGTAGAGACAGGTGAGGGGTGAATAAATAGAGAGCGCTGTGCTTGAGGGATGCACTGGGCGACCAGAGGGGACAGGAGGCGACTTAAAGCTTCACGGGCGACAAAAGGGACGCTGGAGGGGGGCCAGGCGTGGCAGGGCCACTTTCGGCGCCGTGGCGATTAGGAGAAATTGCCACGAGCCGTGGCGATTAGGAGAAATCGCCATGGCTGGTGGCGATTAGGTCCAATCGCCATGGCCCATGGCGATTTAGTATTGAATCGTCAACTGCGCTGGCGGTAGAGAGAAATCGCCACGACCCATGGCAATTGAAGCCATTTTTGCAATTTTTTCATATGTGGTATTATTTCTGAAATTTCTGAAAAAAATATTATTTAAAAAAAAAGCTCGTGCTTTCTACTACTTCGTCGCAATTGATTGTCATGTGCAAAAGGCCTGCTGTTTGTTCAAGTTCATTCCTCATGCAACACACTGAAGATAATCTTGTTTAGTGGATTTCTGTTATGATACACATACCTTTGTTTCTTATAGTGTAACTTTCTGCTCTGATATTCTAATTTTTATTGTTCGACATGATCTGTAGTCGACATGTCCTAACTGCTTTGCATTCTATTTTATTATTTCCGTGTGATATTACTCTCATCCAGTAACAGATCATATTTCTTGTTAATTAAAGTTCTTGTTTCACCGCCATAAGCAACATGTAATTTGTTTTAGAACTTTTCGCGCACGGATGATCGCATGAAAATTTCTCTGCAGGCATTGCTAATTCAGCAAGGGAAGAAGAAAGCCATAGTGGTATCCCGGCATTTCAGAGTGTTGGTTGTTTGACAAAAGATGGTGTTCTTGGTACCGCTACTGCACCGATTAACATGGTTACAGCAGAAACAGGCCAATTTAAAGAGCAGCTTTGGCGTACCTTCCGAAGCATTGCACTTACTTTCCTGGTAATCTCCGGCATTGGGGCTCTGATTGAAGATAGAGGAATTAGTAAAGGTTTGTCATTTTGATTAGGGTGGCTATCTCTTGATCCTGAATCAATTTCAGCGGTAATTCTTATTGACTTTGAATTATATACAGGCCTTGGTTTGAATGAAGAGGTTCAACCTAGCATGGAGTCGAGCACAAAATTCAGTGATGTCAAGGGGGTTGATGAAGCTAAAGCTGAACTTGAGGAAATAGTTCACTACCTACGAGATCCCAAGGTGAAGTTTTATCAATCAGGTGTTTCCATTCACCAGTGACTAGCAAAAGATAAAACAGCTAGCTAACATAATGTAACAATATATCCATCCATAAACATGTTACGCTGTACTGAAATTCCAACACAGTTAAGACAAAATCAGGTGGTGTACCACATTATAATCAATCATGC
Organism: Stipa capillata; assembly: GCA_019208055.1. Lineage (NCBI taxonomy): Eukaryota > Viridiplantae > Streptophyta > Magnoliopsida > Poales > Poaceae > Stipa > Stipa capillata. The sequence goes on from JAGXJF010000636.1 coordinate 169,248, forward strand.
CTTTTGTTCGTCTCTTTATTGGGATGTTTTAAGATCCCAGAAGGAACTCAGTTCCCATCTAATTTACTCACTATGGTCTTCTGGAGAAACTCGATAAATGATAAAATCACTTCAAGGATCTCCTGGATCTCTGCTTAAACCTTTGCGCCACTTTATCTTGTATCTGTTTAAATCTTACATAAAACGAAATATACTATTGATTTGTCATGACTTTGTGCTTTTGTACTGCTTTCTTAAGGCTGAGTTGATAAATTTAGTTTTGCTCTTAAAGATGTAGAGTTGCTCCGTTTTGTTTGATATTCACAAGCACCTTCCATGATTTCCAGCGTTTTACATGCCTTGGTGGCAAGCTTCCAAAAGGTGTTTTGCTTGTGGGCCCACCTGGCACAGGGAAAACGATGTTGGCAAGGGCTATCGCTGGGGAAGCTGGTGTTCCTTTCTTCTCGTGCAGTGGCAGTGAATTTGAGGAGATGTTTGTGGGTGTTGGGGCAAGAAGAGTGAGGGATCTCTTCAGCGCAGCAAAGAAGCGATCTCCTTGTATAATATTCATGGATGAAATTGATGCGATTGGATATGTGAAGGAAACTTCATACTCGCATGCGGAACCATTAGTCCTCTTATTCAATCGTAGCAACTGAAGTTCGATATGTTACAGCTTGCATAAGTTGTAATGTGTTTGTTCTTGTCATTTAGACGGTCCTTGTTCCTGAAACGGTTTAAGTTGCATGAAATTTTATGTGATGACATGGGGCTTGGCAAGACGCTCCAGGCGTCTGCCATTGTAGCAAGTGATATTGCTGAGTCACGTGCACGGAAGGATGACAAAGATCCAAAATCTTTGATTATCTGCCCTTCTACATTAGTAGCACACTGGGAATACGAAGTGGAGAAGTACATAGACAGCTCTATCATGAAACCTCTTCAGTATATTGGTTCATCACAAGACAGGATCATGCTCCGTAGTCAATTTGATAAGTTTAATGTAATCATAACATCGTATGGTATTATACGCAAGGATATTGATTTCCACTCCAGCAAAACTCCTAAATCTCATCCCCTATATTCTCCTCTCCTATATTTTATTAATTTCCTGTAACTAATAATATATTTATAACAATACGAAAAACATCAACAAGCAGCGGCAATCCCAGTCCTCTCCTCTCTCTGTTTCTTCTCAAACCCTCTCCTTTTCATCAACAATCGGCATCATCTCCCCTTCAATTTCTCCCCCAACCTCCTCTCTATCCAGTTTTGATCCTTGTTGGATTATTAAACAGATAGTTAACTTAAATCTTTTCTGTTCTACCTAAAATGATTTGAGTTTAAGCTTCAAATTTTATATTGCTGCAGACTCAATTGAAAACCAGCGAGCTTTTTTTTTATTTACCCCGAGCTCCTCGCCTGGCTGCCCCGGCTCCCCTGCCTCTCCCACCTGCCCCGGCTGCCCCGGCTCCCCCGCCTCTCCCCTCCCCCACCTCCTCCGGCCGCTCGCCGCGCCCCCCGCCCGGCTCCCCCGCCGCGCTCACCGTCCGGCTCCCCCGCCGCGCTCCCCGCCTGGCTCCCCCGCCCGGCCGCCACGCCCCCCCCGCCTGGCTCCCCCGCCCCGCTCCTCCGCCCGGCTCCCCTCGCCCGGCCGCTACGCCCCGCGCCCGGCTGCTCTCCGCGGCCCTGCTCCACGGCAACAGCAGCAGCCGGCGGGGATCTCCCGGCTGCAGCTCCTACACGCGGCGGCCCCCTCTCCCAGGTACGCCTCTCTCTCTCTCTCTCTCTCTCTCTCTTTCTCTCCGGATCTGTGCGGCGGCGGGACCTCCCCAACTTGAGCTCGCGGCGCCAGCAAAATGGGTCGGAGGGGAGGGCAGTACACGAACCTTTGTGGCGTCGTCGTTGGTGTGAGTTGGCGCGAGTGCAGCCTTCCGCCGCCCGGACGTTGGCGCCGTTGTAGCGATGGGGGGCGTCGACCGAGCCCCCAGGGATGGGGGGAGTCGGGGGAGGGATGGGGGGCGCGGAGAAATGGGGGCAGGGATGGGGGCTTTGCTGGAGATGAAAATTTCCCACTTTCCCTACTTTATCCGGATGGGGGCTTGTATGGGGGGCTTGCTGGAGATGCTCTAAGAGGAAGAGGAATTGTGGCTGCCCATCTCAACAGCACCAGCTCCCGCCAAAAAATGTCCGACTCCTCCAGTAACCACCGCTCGCCGGAATACAGCTCCCTCCTCCTCGCGGGCCCCCGCCCCCGCCCTCTAAAGCAAGCCCACGCCCGCCTCGTCGTCTCTGGCCACAGCCGCTCCCTCCCCCTCATCACCAAGCTGGCCACCCTCGCCGTCGCGGCCGGCGCCGCCTCCTACGCGCACCTCCTCGCCACCACCCACCCCGCATCTGACTCCTTCCTCTTCTGCTCCCTCGCGCGTGCCGCCGCGCACCACGGCCTCCCCGTCGCCTCCCTCGCCTTCTACCGCTGCCTCCTCTCCGCCGCCCTCCCCTTCTCCAGCTTCGCCTTCACCGCTGTCGCCAAGGCCTGCGCCGACCTGTCCGCCCTCCGCACCGGCATGGCTGTCCACGCGCACTCCATCCTCCTCGGGTTTGGCTCCGATCGTTTCGTGCAGACGGGGCTTGTTGTACTTTACTCCAAGTGCGGCCAACTAGCTGTTGCACGCAAGCTGTTCGATGCAATTCGTGACAGAAATGTGGTCGCTTGGAACGCGATGATTTCTGGCTACGAACAAAATGGGGTTGCCGAGCGAGGGATTGAGGTGTATAAAGAGATGCAGGTGGCCGGGGCGGTGCCTGATTCCATGACATTTGTAGCCACGCTCTCAGCTTGTGCACAGGCTGGTGCTCTGGACTTGGGACGTGAAGTGGAGAGACATATTGTTTCTGAAAGAATGGAAATGAGTGTGTTTCTTGGCTCTGCACTTGTGAACATGTATGCCAGGTGTGGTGTGGTGAACAAGGCCCGCAAATGGTTCGACGTGCTCCAGCAGCGGAACGTGGTTACATGGACTTCCATGATCGCTGGATATGGAATGCACGGCCATGGTCATGAGGCGATCAAGCTGTTCCATTTGATGAGACGCGAGGGGCCGCCACCCAATCATGTCACCTTTATTGCCGTTCTATCGGCGTGTGCACACGCTGGGTTAGTTAGCGAGGGTCGTGATGCTTTTGCTTGCATGAAGAGGATCTATGGACTGGTCCCTCGTGTCGAGCACTATTGTTCTATGGTTGATATGTATGGAAGGGCCGGACTTCTTGATGATGCAATGCAGTTTATACGTGATTCTATGCCTGGAGAGCCAGGACCTGAAGTTTGGACAGCAATACTTGGGGCATGCAAGATGCACAAGAATTTCAATCTTGGGGTGGAGGTGGCTGAGCGATTGATTGCTCTCGAGCCTGAGAATCCATCCTACCATGTTCTGCTTTCTAATATATATGCCCTATCCGGTAAAATGTACCATGTAGAGAACGTGAGGAATACCATGATCAAGGGAAGATTAAAGAAGCAAATAGGATACAGCTTGATTGAGCTAGGAGGTACTGCCCACTTATTTCGCATGGGTGAAAAGTCTCATCAGCAAACTAGAGAGATTTACCAGTACTTGGAGGAACGGATTCATAGGATTAGTGCTGCTGGCTACGTGCCTGAAACTGACTCAGTGCTGCATGAGTTGGAAGAAGAGGAGAGGGAGGGTGCACTGAGATATCACAGCGAAAAACTGGCAGTAGCATATGGCCTCATGATGAGCGCTGGGAGCACCACTCCCATCAGAGTAATGAAAAACCTGCGGATATGTGGGGATTGCCATCTCGCCATCAAGTTTATGTCAGCTGTGGAGAAGCGAGAGATAATTGTCAGGGATAAGCACCGTTTTCACCATTTTAAAGATGGCAAGTGTTCCTGTCTGGAATATTGGTGACAAGCTCTCAACTGTTGTTAGGTACACTTGGTGGGTACTAATAGTCATTGACGAAATATTTTCTTGGGATTGAACAACTAGATGCGATAATTTGACCTTTTTTATTCTCCAGGCTGCGTATCCACTGCCTAACCAGGAATTCTGTCATCAGCACCATCTTGTTACTACTTTTTTTCACCAGTACTAGAAGGTAACCTCTTCAGAGTAGTCTACTTCAAGCAGTGGGGTGATCTTTGTGATAGGTTTGTTATTTTGGTTAGGGTGGCTATCTCTTGATCCTGAATCAGTTTCAGCGGTAATTCTTATTGACTTTGAATTATATATAGGCCTTGGTTTGAATGAAGAGGTTCAACCTAGCATGGATTCGAGCACAAAATTCAGTGATGTCAAGGGGGTTGATGAAGCTAAAGCTGAACTTGAGGAAATAGTTCACTACCTACGAGATCCCAAGGTGAAGTTTTATCAATCAGGTGTTTCCATTCACCAGTGACTAGGAAAAGATAAAACAGCTAGCTAACATAATGTAACAATATATCCATCCATAAACATGTTACGCTGTACTGAAATTCCAACACAGTTAAGACAAAATCAGGTGGTGTACCACATTATAATCAATCATGCCTTTTGTTCGTCTCTTTATTGGGATGTTTTAAGATCCCAGAAGGAACTCAGTTCCCATCTAATTTACTCACTATGGTCTTCTGGAGAAACTCGATAAATGATAAAATCACTTCAAGGATCTCCTAGATCTCTGCTTAAACCTTTGCGCCACTTTATTTTGTATCTGTTTAAATCTTACATAAAACGAAATATACTATTGATTTGTCATGACTTTGTGCTTTTGTACTGCTTTCTTAAGGCTGAGTTGATAAATTTAGTTTTGCTCTTAAAGATGTAGAGTTGCTCCGTTTTGTTTGATATTCACAAGCACCTTCCATGATTTCCAGCGTTTTACATGCCTTGGTGGCAAGCTTCCAAAAGGTGTTTTGCTTGTGGGCCCACCTGGCACAGGGAAAACGATGTTGGCAAGGGCTATCGCTGGGGAAGCTGGTGTTCCTTTCTTCTCGTGCAGTGGCAGTGAATTTGAGGAGATGTTTGTGGGTGTTGGGGCAAGAAGAGTGAGGGATCTCTTCAGCGCAGCAAAGAAGCGATCTCCTTGTATAATATTCATGGATGAAATTGATGCGATTGGTGGGAGCAGAAACCCAAAGGATCAGCAGTATATGAAGATGACCTTGAACCAGTTGCTTGTTGAGCTGGATGGCTTTAAGCAGAATGATGGGATAATCGTAATTGCAGCAACTAACTTCCCTCAGTCACTAGATAAGGCCCTTGTTAGGCCTGGGCGTTTTGACCGTCATATTGTGGTTCCTAATCCAGATGATGAGGGCCGACGGCAGATCCTGGAGACTCATATGTCAAAGGTAAATCCTATATCTCATATATTTTTTTTGTAATGCTTGATGGGTTCCTCCAAATTAGGCAGCTGGCTTGACCTTTTCTCCACGAATTGCAGGTCTTAAAAGCCGACGATGTGGATCTGATGACCATTGCAAGGGGAACACCTGGATTCTCAGGTGCAGACCTTGCAAACCTGGTGAACGTAGCTGCTCTTAAGGCTGCTATGGATGGGGCAAAAGCTGTTTCAATGCATGACCTTGAATTTGCCAAGGACAGGATCATGATGGGCAGCGAGCGCAAATCAGCAGTGATATCTGATGATAGCAGGAAAATGACTGCTTATCACGAGGGAGGGCATGCCCTTGTTGCTATCCACACGGATGGTGCTCACCCTGTTCACAAGGCTACCATTGTCCCCAGGGGAATGGCTCTCGGCATGGTTACACAATTGCCAGAGAAAGATGAGCATAGTGTTTCAAGGAAGCAGATGCTGGCAAGATTGGATGTCTGTATGGGAGGGCGGGTGGCCGAGGAGCTTATATTTGGGGAAAGTGAGGTAACATCTGGTGCCTCATCTGATCTAAGTCAAGCAACTCGGCTGGCGAAAGCCATGGTTACCAAATATGGTATGAGTGAGCGGGTCGGTCTTGTTTCCTACGACTATGATGATGATGGGAAGACCATGAGCACACAAACAAGAGGCCTGGTTGAGCAGGAGGTGAAGGAACTATTGGAGAAGGCTTACAATAACGCAAAAACAATTCTCACGACACATAATAAGGAGCTTCATGCACTAGCGAACGCCCTCCTTGAGCGTGAAACTCTCACTGGGGCCCAGATCAAGAAACTACTATCACAAGTAAATAATAACAATAATCAGCAGCATCAGGCCACTGAAGTGCCACAGGAAACACCAGCTGCCCCAGCTTCACCCCAATCTCCAGCTGCAGCGGCTGCGGCAGCAGCTAAAGCCAAGGGTGTTGCGGGCATTGGATCTTAGAGACGCTGGACTACCACGGACGTCAATCTGTGTACTCATAAATTAGCAGGCCATTTGACAAATTTGATGGACAATTAGGGCCAACAAGGCAAGGATACAAATGCTTAGCTGCTGCAGACAGAGAGCATGTGGAGTATTTTTTGGATTTTTATATGCTCCTGAATGTTGGTAGGCAGCCTGAAGAATTTGCAAAGATTTATGGTAGGGAGTCCTGGATGTTTGGATATGTGAAGGAATTTTGTACTCGCATGCCGAACCAGTAGTCCTCTTATTCAATGGTAGCAACTGAAGTTCGATATGTTACATCTTGGATAAGTTGTGATGTGTTTGTTCTTGTCATTTAGACGGTCCTTGTTCCTGTGGTAACATTGATATTATCTACCAGAAATGCCATTGTAAATAGAGATTCGAGTGCAATTGCATCTATGCAGTTCAGGTTCTTGGTGGGGTGATGACTTCAGGGTCATGCGATGACTTATTAAATTTTCCGTCGAAAGGATAGAGCACCTTGTGGCTGGTTTGCAACCTTCTGTTTCCAAATATTGTTGGATCAGAACAGAAACCGATCCAAGGAGTTGTGACTTGTAACATCATGTCTTTATATGTCTGTAGAGGCTGTCAAAAGAACCACCCATCGTTCCCAACTAACAGCTCATAAAGCATGCACTAAGCTGCTGATCTCCCCTGCAATCCAGCGACATCTTCTACAAAAATGAGCAACTAGTCAGCATGTATATTCTTCACCATAAGATGATTAAGGTTGTAATTCTGGAAAAGCAGCATGCGCAATAATGCTTTGAACCAAAACATGCTGAAAGAATTGGTAGGTAGAGATGTACAAAATGTTAGGGAGGAGCAGAGCATAAGAGGAAGAGGAATTGTGGCTGCCCATCTCAACAGCACCAGCTCCCGCCAAAAAATGTCCGACTCCTCCAGTAACCACCGCTCGCCGGAATACAGCTCCCTCCTCCTCGCGGGCCCCCGCCCCCGCCCTCTAAAGCAAGCCCACGCCCGCCTCGTCGTCTCCGGCCACAGCCGCTCCCTCCCCCTCATCACCAAGCTGGCCACCCTCGCCGTCGCGGCCGGCGCCGCCTCCTACGCGCACCTCCTCGCCACCACCCACCCCGCATCTGACTCCTTCCTCTTCTGCTCCCTCGCGCGTGCCGCCGCGCACCACGGCCTCCCCGTCGCCTCCCTCGCCTTCTACCGCTGCCTCCTCTCCGCCGCCCTCCCCTTCTCCAGCTTCGCCTTCACCGCTGTCGCCAAGGCCTGCGCCGACCTGTCCGCCCTCCGCACCGGCATGGCTGTCCACGCGCACTCCATCCTCCTCGGGTTTGGCTCCGATCGTTTCGTGCAGACGGGGCTTGTTGTACTTTACTCCAAGTGCGGCCAACTAGCTGTTGCACGCAAGCTGTTCGATGCAATTCGTGACAGAAATGTGGTCGCTTGGAACGCGATGATTTCTGGCTACGAACAAAATGGGGTTGCCGAGCGGGGGATTGAGGTGTATAAAGAGATGCAGGTGGCCGGGGCGGTGCCTGATTCCATGACATTTGTAGCCACGCTCTCAGCTTGTGCACAGGCTGGTGCTCTGGACTTGGGACGTGAAGTGGAGAGACATATTGTTTCTGAAAGAATGGAAATGAGTGTGTTTCTTGGCTCTGCACTTGTGAACATGTATGCCAGGTGTGGTGTGGTGAACAAGGCCCGCAATGGTTCGACGTGCTCCAGCAGCGGAACATGGTTACATGGACTTCCATGATCGCTGGATATGGAATGCACGGCCATGGTCATGAGGCGATCAAGCTGTTCCATTTGATGAGACGCGAGGGGCCGCCACCCAATCATGTCACCTTTATTGCCGTTCTATCGGCGTGTGCACACGCTGGGTTAGTTAGCGAGGGTCGTGGTGCTTTTGCTTGCATGAAGAGGGTCTATGGACTGGTCCCTCGTGTCGAGCACTATTGTTCTATGGTTGATATGTATGGAAGGGCCGGACTTCTTGATGATGCAATGCAGTTTATACGTGATTCTATGCCTGGAGAGCTAGGACCTGAAGTTTGGACAGCAATACTTGGGGCATGCAAGATGCACAAGAATTTCAATCTTGGGGTGGAGGTGGCTGAGCGATTGATTGCTCTCGAGCCTGAGAATCCATCCTACCATGTTCTGCTTTCTAATATATATGCCCTATCCGGTAAAATGTACCATGTAGAGAACGTGAGGAATACCATGATCAAGGGAAGATTAAAGAAGCAAATAGGATACAGCTTGATTGAGCTAGGAGGTACTGCCCACTTATTTCGCATGGGCGAAAAGTCTCATCAGCAAACTAGAGAGATTTACCAGTACTTGGAGGAACGGATTCATAGGATTAGTGCTGCTGGCTACGTGCCTGAAACTGACTCAGTGCTGCATGAGTTGGAAGAAGAGGAGAGGGAGGGTGCACTGAGATATCACAGCGAAAAACTGGCAGTAGCATATGGCCTCATGATGAGCGCTGGGAGCACCACTCCCATCAGAGTAATGAAAAACCTGCGGATATGTGGGGATTGCCATCTCGCCATCAAGTTTATGTCAGCTGTGGAGAAGCGAGAGATAATTGTCAGGGATAAGCACCGTTTTCACCATTTTAAAGATGGCAAGTGTTCCTGTATGGAATATTGGTGACAAGCTCTCAACTGTTGTTAGGTACACTTGGTGGGTACTAATAGTCATTGACGAAATATTTCTTGGGATTGAACAACTAGATGCGATAATTTGACCTTTTTTATTCTCCAGGCTGCGTATCCACTGCCTAACCAGGAATTCTGTCATCAGCACCATCTTGTTACTACTTTTTTTCACCAGTACTAGAAGGTAACCTCTTCAGAGTAGTCTACTTCAAGCAGTGGGGTGATCTTTGTGATAGGTTTGTTATTTTGGTTAGGGTGGCTATCTCTTGATCCTGAATCAGTTTCAGCGGTAATTCTTATTGACTTTGAATTATATACAGGCCTTGGTTTGAATGAAGAGGTTCAACCTAGCATGGATTCGAGCACAAAATTCAGTGATGTCAAGGGGGTTGATGAACCTAAAGCTGAACTTGAGGAAATAGTTCACTACCTATGAGATCCCAAGGTGAAGTTTTATCAATCAGGTGTTTCCATTCACCAGTGACTAGGAAAAGATAAAACAGCTAGCTAACATAATGTAACAATATATCCATCCATAAACATGTTACGCTGTACTGAAATTCCAACACAGTTAAGACAAAATCAGGTGGTGTACCACATTATAATCAATCATGCCTTTTGTTCGTCTCTTTACTGGGATGTTTTAAGATCCCAGAAGGAACTCAGTTCCCATCTAATTTACTCACTATGGTCTTCTGGAGAAACTCGATAAATGATAAAATCACTTCAAGGATCTCCTGGATCTCTGCTTAAACCTTTGCGCCACTTTATTTTGTATCTGTTTAAATCTTACATAAAACGAAATATACTATTGATTTGTCATGACTTTGTGCTTTTGTACTGCTTTCTTAAGGCTGAGTTGATAAATTTAGTTTTGCTCTTAAAGATGTAGAGTTGCTCCGTTTTGTTTGATATTCACAAGCACCTTCCATGATTTCCAGCGTTTTACATGCCTTGGTGGCAAGCTTCCAAAAGGTGTTTTGCTTGTGGGCCCACCTGGCACAGGGAAAACGATGTTGGCAAGGGCTATCGCTGGGGAAGCTGGTGTTCCTTTCTTCTCGTGCAGTGGCAGTGAATTTGAGGAGATGTTTGTGGGTGTTGGGGCAAGAAGAGTGAGGGATCTCTTCAGCGCAGCAAAGAAGCGATCTCCTTGTATAATATTCATGGATGAAATTGATGCGATTGGATATGTGAAGGAAACTTCATACTCGCATGCGGAACCATTAGTCCTCTTATTCAATCGTAGCAACTGAAGTTCGATATGTTACAGCTTGCATAAGTTGTAATGTGTTTGTTCTTGTCATTTAGACGGTCCTTGTTCCTGTGGTAACATTGATATTATTATCTACCAGAAATGCCATTGTAAATTGAGATTCGAGTGCAATTTTATCTATGCAGTTCAGGTTCTTGGTGGTGCGATGTTTTATCTTCAGGGTCATGCGATGACATTAATTTTCTGCCGAAAGGATAGAGCACCTTGTGATCCCAACAGTGGCTAGTTTGCAACCTTCTGTTTCCAAATATAGTTTTACAAGGTGATGGATCTCTTGTTGTTGGATTAGAACAGAAACCGATCCAAGGTGTTCTAACTTGTAACATAATGTCTTTATCTGTCTGTAGAGGTTGTCAAAAGAACCACCAATCCATCCCAACTAACAGCGACACGCATCCAGACAACGACACACACGCGAAACAGCACACACAACACGCATTGATCTTCTGAAGCCGTTGCAGTAAGAGACAGACCGTCTCTAACGCCTCTGGCGAGAGGGTCATCGCCACATCACTTGAACGCCGGATCGCCTTCGCGCGCATGGTCACCAAAAGCCTTCATGCGCATCACCTGAAAAGTTTAAAATAACAAAAATTATTAGTCGTCTATTCACCCCTCCTCTAAAATCCGATATCGTGATCCTTTACTAGGCTCAAGAGAGTCCACCATCCCGCTTGAAAGAAGCGCTCATCAGCTCACCAGCAAGCACCAAAATGGCCCTAAAGTGCCCAGATTTAGAGGAAAACAACATGCAGGAAGATTATTTAGCAAGCAACGAAGAGGAAGGATAAGGGAAGCAAGGGGGGAGCACTAAATTGTTGCTAAGATTGGAACTGGCACATATTTGAAACAAAAGGGAAACCTTAGATCTAGGAGTTTATTCGGGACACCCGGAGACCATGACCTGCAACGACCATCACACCACTGACGTGAACTAGAGGAGCTCTAGTACATACCGAGTATGGTGTCAACACTGACCAAGAACAGACTAGGAAACGTCATGACGCCTAAAACCTCTAAGGTAGCAACGCTACACCTATTCGGATATACAAAGGAGAGGTGGCGGGTGAGCCCCTCTCCCTCTCCCTCTCCCCCTTGGCTGGTGAGGTCGACGGAGGCATCGGGAGAGGCAAGGAGGAAGAGAGCAACTTGGATTATGGTCTTTTTTGTTTTTTTGGTTTTTACAGCGCAGAGGAGCAAAGGCAAACACTGCCATCTAACAAAAGCCTAGAATCAGATAGATGGGAGAGGGGAATGAGTCGCTTCCCCTATAAAATAAGCAACACGCAGCCTGACCCTTGTTGGTTAGACTCCGACCCGGCGCGCGCGAGGATTCCCCCCCGAGGGCTTCCCTCCTCCCTTCCTCGCCGCCGCTCCGTCGCTCGCCTCCCCCACCGACGCGCTCGGTTCGTCGTCGTCGTCCTCCTCCCCCTCCTCCCTCCCTCCCTCCCTCCTTCTCTCTCTCTCTCTCTCTCTCTCTCTCTCTCTCTCTCTCTCTCTCTCTCTCTCTCTCTCTCTCTCTCTCTCTCTCTCTCTCTCTCTCTCTCTCCAGATTTGCTGGGTTGGTTCTCTTGACCGTCCGGATAAGATTGGCCTCGGGTTGGATCGGCTCGCGAGGCCCTGCCTCTGCCTGCCTCCGAGCTGCCCGCCTGCCGGCTCGCGCGCGCGGTTTCGATCGCCTGCAGCGAGGCGCCCGGGGCTTGGCGCGCTGCTCCCTAGATTTGAAGTCGAATTTCAAACTTGCGTTATATATTCGGATGACATATCTGAGATCTCACGACCCAATCGAATTTCAAACCTGCGTGCATGGCGTTGCTTTTGATATTGTGTGCCTTGGTGTTTGTTTACTTCCGATTTGAGATGTACCCAACTTAATCCCTGATTGCTATCTCTCGAGCAGGTCCACATGTGGAGACATACTGCTAACTTGAAGTGAAGTCTCTGTATTACTACCTCGGATGAAAGGTCTGGCACTCTGCTTCATTTATGGCGCAGACTTCCTCCAGGCTTCACCGCCTGCTCACATTGCTAGACAGTATCCTTGCACATTCTTTTTCTCTGAGAATGCTGGTTTGTAGTACCAACTTTATTTGCTTACTTTACTTCTAGTTTGTGCCGATTCTCTGGAAATCTGAACAAAACTAGTTTTGATGTGAAGTTAGCTACGCTAAACTGCACTCATTCACCGTCTATGTTCAGTGGTCAAAATGGTGCTAAGCGTCCGTTCATTTGCTATCCCTCTTGTGCTGGCTTATATGTTTTTGCAAAGTTTCCTTTAACATAACCCAGCTGGTTCCACACAAGCAACAAGGTTCGCGGCTGCACGTCAAATTGGAGAAATCGCCAAATCCCATCCTCAGGAGCTAAATTCTTTGTTAAAAAAGGTATGTAGTTCTTTGTTAAAAAAAGGTATGTAGGCGACGCAACAGCTGCTAATTTTTGAGATTCTCAAACTTGGATCCTGGAAGTGTTTGCTCAGTATGTTAGTACTGTGTGAGATATGTTTTATGGATACGAAGGAATACATAGGTTTTAGGTGCTTCAGTTCATGCTTGTTTGATAACACAGAAATACATCCTCCATTTTTTTTTCTGATATTGACTATTTTAAAAGAATAATTAGATACTTACCTATGTGACGGGAGTGATAGATGTTCATTCAAGGATAAAATAATGACTCACACCCTTCCCATATATGATATCAACATATTAGTATATCTCCTGTACATAGTCTACTGGAGAGTCGGTCAGCTTTCTTTTTGTATGCATTATGCACATAATGACTGGCTGAAATTTATGCTCTCGTGTGACAATTTTAGGTTTCTCAGTACCTTCGTAGCAAGAATTGGGACACAAGGGTTGCCGCAGCTCATGCGATCGGTGCCATAGCAGAGAATGTGAAACACACGTCATTGAAAGACTTGTTTGCATCTGTGGAAGCAGAAAAACATGCTTCTGGGTTATCTGATGAAACTGGTGATGTTGGGTCAGCGTTGCCACGTGCTGATTCTACTGCAACGTCTGATCTTGCTTTTGGAAGGTTTGCTGGAATTTAATTTGAACATTTCCCAATGTTTAGTATACTTTCCCCTTTCTATCTTGCTCCTTTCACTGAAAATGAACAAACTAATGCTGTTTTCTTTTGTTACAGCTTTGATATAAACAGGGTATTGGAATTTGGGTCTCCGTTATTGTCATCTGGTGGACAGGTGTATTCTTTTGTTTCATTATTGTTGCCCCTCGATATTTAATGAACACTACTAAAATATTCTTGGATTTCTTTTGTGACACAGCTATGAACTATATTAAAATTTTAATTCATTTTTCCCATTCGGGTGGGTCATCACTAAAGTATTTTTGCCCCTCTGTTGTTTGGTTTGCCTTGGCACTGCTGATTACTTGATTCTTCTCCTTTTTTCTTGTTATGAGTTATAATGGTATGAAGCGAGAACACTTGACGTTGGATGCTAAAATAGATCATTCCCAGCATTTTATATTAGGATGTACAGTACTTCACTTGCTCTCTTAAGGAAATAACTTTGACTGGATAGTGAATAGATTTGGCAACATAATATGTGGTACTCATAGTAATCATATGCTTAAATTTCTCCCAGAGATACACACAAAAAGAATCTCAGCTCTGAAGTTTCCTGACTTGGTCTGTTTCTCCTTTTTTTCCTGTTACCGCAACATGTGAAATTGCTTACAGAAATTGTTGTGTTTTGATTGCTAGGAATACGACGTTGCTACTGACAATGGGAAGAATCCAGCAGACCGCTTAGCTCGCCAAAAGCAAAATCTTCGGCGGCGGTTAGGTACGCGATATATATATAAGCAAAATTTATTTTCAATATTTCGATAATGTTTAATCTTATGGTTGTTAGGGTCCCCAAACTATAAACTGTAGTCAGATCTTAGCTTTAAAGATGAATAAGAAACTTTTTCTTAATTAATTGTCATATGAATTTTGTAATGTATGTTCTTGTGTGCCCTACGATGGAATTTCTGCTGATCAGTTTGAATTCATATCTTGGGGATTGCTAAAAGCCTAGCAGCTGATTTTTTGATCAATTATCTTGTACTGCTTACGTCCATTGGATTCGCTGAGATTGGGTGGCAGGGTAGTTAAAAGGAGGTACTAAATGACTAGTTGCTCCTACATCTCCTTTTGCGGAGTATGTGATTCAGAGTACTAACTGTTCTCGTATAGGACTTTCGTGTGCTGGTTCCATCATGTTTACGTTGGATATTTTCTTTGTTGTTTTGCAACACTTTCATAATTTTTTCCTATTCTAGTGCAGGTCTGGATGTGTGCGAGCAGTTTATGGATTTCAACGATGTTATCAAAGATGAGGATCTTCTTGCCCAAAAGAATTATTGGGGTGCAAATGTGCAGAATAATGGATTTTATTCGTTTAATACTGGCCAGAATATTCAGCACTTGGTTGCCTCCATGGTTCCCAGGTATCCCAAGCATTCTAATTTTCAACCTAGGCGATTAAGTGCCAGGGAACGCAATATGCTGAAGCGGAAAGCAAAGAGTAATGCAAAAGATCATACGAAGTCTGTACCTGAGGATGATGAGGTTGTGCTAAAAAATTCTGCATCGTCAAATGGAGCTTCTTCCGACCAAGTTGGTGCACACAACGTATGATCAATCAGCATATATTCTAAGATATATGGGAGTTACTTTCATGAGATGGTTAACTTTTTTCGTTATATTAGTTTGCTGAAACAATCTGAATCCTCAGCGGAGCTGTTTTGTGCTTGGGTTTTCAATATTTTTGAAGCCTAATAGGTGTAGAACTAGAAGCAAAAAATTTCTGTTTCCCATCATTCACTTGCTAGCATAGGCTATAGCATATGTACATGTTGGGCAGGGTGCAAGCGGCCAAGTGCATGTGTGTTTGCTTGAGTTCGCCTGTGCTTCCACACATGTGCAAGTTTTCCAGTTTCGTTATTGCTGTTGTTTTGTCTGGCAATCACACATTATTTGTGCAGTAGCATTCTCCAAAGGGTGATTTTGTCGTCAATCCGTGATGATTAATCATTTCATTTCCCTAATTTCAGGATGCATTTGATGCAGTTGCGGATGAAGATAATGTGGAGTACAGTGAGAGTGGGAGATGGCCTTTTCAACAATTTGTGGATCAGCTTATTCATGATATGTTTGACACTAGTAAGCTCACTTCCCAACTCCCATATTTATCTCATTCTGTCTTGCTTACAACCTTTTAACTGGGTGTTGCCTTTTAGTTTGGGAAGTTCGCCATGGCACCATTATGGCTTTGAGGGAAATTTTGACGCATCAAGGTGCTAGTGCTGGAGTATATTTTCCTGATCAGAGCTCACCGTTTGCTGATCTGGATGATAAACCCAGTTCTGACTCCCTGAAAAGGCCACATGGTATTGATCTTAATGAAGACATTGACGTGGAACAGCTCGAACCAGTTTTGAAGAGACATAAGAAAGATGAGCCAAATCCTTCTGAGATTATTCTCGAACCAGTTTTGGAGAGACATAAGAAAGAGGAGGAGCCAAATCCTTCTGAGATTATGGACATCAACTTCGATATGGAGCTGGTTAATGGTGATGATTCTAAGACAGAGGCAGGTTTGAGTAATGTGTTCGCTGTATCAAGTGGTGAACCTAATTTCACCCATGTAAAGGTTGAACCAGAGTTCCGGCTTGATGGTTCAACTGATCCCTCTAAAGTGGATACATCCTGTACATCACTCCACGAAACACTCAACCCGGCATCAAATCCAAGTTCTGTTATACATGTTCCTGAAAACTCAAAATATATGAAACTGATCAAATTGGCCAAGTACTCATGTATGAAGAATTGGGAATTCCTTCAAGATTGTGCAATTCGTTTCCTTTGTGTACTTTCCTTGGACCGGTATGCATTTCTGGACTTCAAGATAGACACATGTATATTTTTTCTTTTCTTGGTTATTAGCATCATTTCTTTATGCCTTATTCTGCTTGTAGCTTTGGTGATTATGTATCTGATCAAGTTGTTGCTCCTGTTCGTGAAACTTGCGCTCAAGCTCTTGGTGCTGTTCTGAAGTACATGCATCCTTCTTTAGTGTGTCATACACTGAATATCTTGCTGCAAATGCAGGTATGCGTTGTAGTAATTCTTTATCTCATGATCATCCGCTTCCAAACTAATACATTCACTTTTGTCGCCGTCACCATCATTTCTTCGTCTCTCTTTTCTTTGTTCTTGCAGCGCAGACAAGAGTGGGAAGTTCGTCATGGGAGCCTCCTTGGAATTAAATACTTAGTTGCTGTTCGTAAGGTGATTGCTAATCGAGCAACTGATGACCTAATATGATAATTTAGTTATGTGAAAAGATTGGCGCCACCTTGGGTTTGTGCAACTCAGGTCAATTTAGGTGGTCCTGCCCCTACTCATTTGATTTTCCTGTTGTAGTCCCTTGTGCATACATAGCTTGTTAACCATGGTTGATATTATCAGTGTGGCAGCAGTAGTCAGGCTTGTTACCAAGCCAGGCTTAGGGAAACTTCAGAGGAATATTGTTTTTCTTCTGTTTTATACTGTTAATGGCTCGTTAGTTAATGCAGATTTATGAATTTGATTCCCAATCTGTGCACAAAATTGATAATATTGTTTCCTGCCTCACCAGGAAATGCTTAAAGATTTGTTTGACTATGTCCTTCATGCTTGTAAGGCTGGTCTGGAGGATCCGGATGATGATGTCCGAGCTGTGGCTGCGGAGGCCCTGATCCCGGCTGCTGCTTCTTTAGTTAGACTGAATGATCAAATGCTGCATTCGATTGTCATGTTGCTGTGGGATATATTGCTTGACCTTGATGATCTAAGCCCATCAACAAGCAGGTATTACTTCAATCTTGTTTTCGTCATGTGGCAAACATGTGTTGGCCTAAAGTCGAGCACATGCCAAAAGATTACCTGACCAATTTACTTCCGACTGTTCTTTCATCTTCTGAAACCAAAACCAGCTAGCTATTATCATGAATTCTATTGCAGAAATGGAGTTTAAAATTTGAATTGTTTTTTGTTGCTGTTCTTCTGTTTAGCTCATGTGCAAATTTCTTTTCTATTTCAGTGTAATGAATTTGTTAGCTGAGATATATTCACAACCTGAGATGGTTCCAAAGATGCTTGGCATAACAGCCTTAGGAGAAACGGAAGACTTTGATCTAAACAAAGCAACTCAGATTGCTGAACAAGACAGGTTGGCATATAGTGAGAATCCTTATGTTTTAGCCACACTGACACCCCGATTGTGGCCTTTTATGAGACACAGTATTACGTCAGTCCGGCGTTCTGCTATACGAACATTGGTAAGTATTACTTGGAATTTTGGATCCACTTTGGTTTAATAGTGCTGTTGTATCAGGCATTCACCAGAGTTCTTGAATTGAGTTATAGAAATTAACAAAATCGTTGACGGTCAGTCAGAAATCTCTACAACCAATGTGGTGCAGCAGTTTTGAGCCATGAGGCTAATGTTTTTTGCAACTTTATTTACTAAAAAAACAACCTTCCTTGAGATTTTCTTTTCCAACCTTGAGCATGGTATAATGCAGTTTTGAGCCATCTGGCTTTTGTCTTTGCAATTTGTTTACCCAACCTTTGTTGAGATTTTTTTCCATCCTCAAGCATGGAATAATGCAATTTCGTCATCATTATGTGTAATGATTTTTTAGTGCAAGTTGACATCTATCATTATGCTTTCCTAGTTAACCGTGAAGTTACAACTATTTGTAGGAGAGGCTTCTTGAGGTTGGCAACACTAAGAGTTCAGCTGGAACCACCCCACCTAACTTCTGGCCTACATCCATATTAGGTGATTCACTGCAGGTTGTCTTCCAGAATATACTTTTGGAGTCAAATGATGAGATTCTTGAATCTTCTGAAAGGGCTTGGAAACTTCTACTTCAGGTTACTGGTGTCCTGGACTTCTGGACATTCTGAATTTACTAAATAGCCAGAAATTTTAATAATGTTGTCTAGCATAAGATGATATTGATAAGCAAAACCGTCTCCATCATTGCAGTGCCCTGAGAAGGACCTTGAGTGTGCTGCAAGGTCATATTTTAGTAATTGGGTGCAACTTGCTACAACTCCATATGGCTCAACATTGGACTCTACAAAAATGTTTCTACCAGTTGCTCTTCCCCGAGGAAGTCGTTCAAGAGCTGCTGCAAAGATAAAATCCGCAAGGATAGAACATGAAAGTAGAAGAATGATATCTTTTGGTTCTACAGGAGAAAATACTTCACATGAAAAGCATTTCGATGTTTCCTCGAGTGTTTCAAAGATAATTGTGGGGGCTGATTCTGACAAATCTGTTACTCATACACGAGTGCTAACAGCAATGGCCCTTGGGCTTTTTGCCTCAAAGTTGCCAGTGGGCTCGTGGCAAGTTGTTCTTAGTCCACTAGCAAATGATGTCATGTCTCTCTCCGGAGTCCAGAGACAGGTAAGAAATGGCGCAACTATATTAGTGTGTTAATATCTTCACTCTTCAACTGTTTGCATTGTACTCATATTGTTCTGTTGGTCCAGGTGGCTTCTATGGTTATTGTTTCTTGGTTTAAAGATCTCAGAGGAAGAGATCCTGCTGCAGTGGGTACATTGCTAGCTTTCTTCTCCTCTATGAAAGAGTGTCTGTTGGACTTACTGGCTTGCTCTGATCCTGCGTTTCCTACAAAAGATTCTGTGCTTCCCTATTCTGAACTTGCAAGAACATACACTAAGATGCGCAATGAAGTCACTAATTTGTTCCATTCAGTTGATTCTTGTCCTATTTTCAAAGATTATGCTAGCAGCTTAAATTTTAATGCTGACATGCTGAGCGTCGATGATGCTATTAACTTTGCTTCAAAGCTGTTGTTACCCTCTGAGTTCGATCTTCCTTCAGACAGTGAGAAAATTGTCTTGAATAACATAGAGTCAGCAAAACAAGGCCTGTTGTCTACATCAGGCTACTTGAAATGTGTTCAGGTATGTGGTATTTTCAAATTATTACCCGCCTTTATATTTGTGTTAGACTGTTAAATTCTGTGATACAACATTCTATGTATGATATTTATAATTTCCTTTGTCGGTTTATGAGTAGAGTAATATCTTCACATAAGTACCTCATGTGGTGTTATTCTGCAGAATAATTTGCACATCACAGTCTCTTCTTTAGTGGCTTCTGCTGTAGTCTGGATGTCGGGGTTACCAAGCAAGTTGAACTCAGTCATTTTACCTTTAATGGCTGCTATAAAAAGAGAACAGGTAAAACATGTAGCTTTTCTTGTGCTTTATTTTAGTAATTTCTACCTTGGAAATTTAGCCTCAAATGATTCCATGTCACGCAGGAGGAACTACTTCAGGACAAAGCTGCAGATGCACTTGCTGAGCTCATTTTTATTGCATTGGTCGCAAGCCTGGTCCCAATGACAAGTTAACTAAGAACCTCTGCACCTTAACATGCACTGATGCTAGCGAGACACCTCAAGCTGCAGTTATCAACTCAATACAGGTTATTGAGGAGCAAAATTTGTTGTCAATCGGGAAGCGTTTTAGCAATCACAAATCCAGGGGTCATGTGAGTTCTGCGGGTGAAGAAAGAACAAAAATGGAAGGTTTCATAAGCCGTCGTGGATCAGAGTTGGCTTTCAAGCATCTGTGTGAGAAATTTGGATCATCATTATTTGAAAAACTCCCCAAGCTATGGGATTGCCTTACCGAGTTTCTTAAACCTGTTAAGATCGAAGATGACATTCAGAAAGGCGATCCAAGTATTGCACAGCTAGGCAGATGTTGTGAGGATAAGGACCCACAGTCCCTCATAAATAATATCCAGGTTTGTTCCATTAGGACTTGATTTGGATTCAATGTTATCATGGCTGCTTTGTATGGAACAGCTATGTTGTCTAGGCTTAGATCATCATGTCAAATCAATATGCTACAACAATCCATATCTTGCAATCATTTTGTGTAAGCCGGTTTGGTTGCATTTCAGTCACATGTCCATATTTCTAATGTTGTGCCTGATTCTTCTTGCAGGTTGTTCGTTCAGTTACACCTCACCTGCCTGAGCCCTTGAGGCCTCAACTGTTAAGTCTCCTTCCTTGTATTCTTGGGTGCGTGCGTCATCCTCATGTGGCTGTTAGGTTAGCTGCTGCAAGGTGTATCACATCAATGGCAAAGTCATTGACTGGTAATGTGATGGTAGTTGTGATAGAAAATGCCATTCCAATGTTGTCGGATTCATCTTCTGTATGTGCAAGACAGGAGCTGGATGCTATTGAGCCTTCTTGTTCAGGGTTTGGCTGTGGAGTTGGTTCCTTATGCTCCTTTCCTTGTTGCTCCTCTTCTGAGGTGCATGAGTGACCCTGATGGATCTGTTAGGCAGTCCGTCACTCACAGTTTCGCTGCTCTGGTTCCTTTGCTGCCATTAGCGAAGGGTGTTCCACTACCGAGTGGACTAAGTGAACACTTATCTAGCAGCACAGAAGATGCGCAATTTCTGGAACAACTCCTCGACAACTCCCAAATTGATGATTACAAGCTCAACATTCATCTAAGTGTTGAGTTGCGAAGGTTCGTAACTATCATTAATGTTCCTTCATCAGAATGTGGCTACACGATGGCATTCTACTTGTTTGAAATAGTTTATTTCAGTACCATGGAATTATTGTAATGAATTGAGTCTGTAGTTTGCTTCATATGTTGAAATATGTTGTGCTGTATATCGCATCTGTGCAAGTTTACAATGTGTTTTGATGGATATCTTTTTAATAAAATCTGGTTGGTCATTGCAGGTACCAGCAAGAAGGAATCAACTGGTTAGCATTCCTGAAACGGTTTAAGTTGCATGGAATTTTATGTGATGACATGGGGCTTGGCAAGACGCTCCAGGCGTCTGCCATTGTAGCAAGTGATATTGCTGAGTCACGTGCACGGAAGGATGACAAAGATCCAAAATCTTTGATTATCTGCCCTTCTACATTAGTAGCACACTGGGAATACGAAGTGGAGAAGTACATAGACAGCTCTATCATGAAACCTCTTCAGTATATTGGTTCATCACAAGACAGGATCATGCTCCGTAGTCAATTTGATAAGTTTAATGTAATCATAACATCGTATGATATTATACGCAAGGATATTGATTTCCTTGAGAATATCTTTTGGAACTATTGTGTTTTGGATGAAGGGCACATAATAAAAAACTCAAGATCTAAAATAACGTCTGCAGTGAAACTGTTGAAAGCACAACATCGTCTTATCTTGAGTGGTACTCCTATCCAGGTAAAACTTTAGCTGCTCCCTTGTTGGAACTTTTCTTGTTTGTTTCATTTCACTTCCATAGTTGCTACTCTCTCTGTTTCACAATATATGTCCCGCCACGCATACCTAGAAGGCACAAAACTCAAGTAATATTTGATGGAATTGGACCATGTTTGACCTAATTAGATAGACATTCTACTACTCAATCTCGATATATTGGTAACAAGTATAGTTCAATTCAATCATGTATTCGTTCAATTTTGTGCCTCCTAATTATGCATGCCGGACAGATACTGTGAAACGGAGGTAGCATTACTTTATTGTCTTTGTTATTTCTGGATAATAAAATTACTGATATTGATTTAATTATTTCTTTACTTTGACACATTCCACTGAATCGCAGAATAATGTATTGGAGTTATGGTCTCTATTTGACTTCCTTATGCCTGGGTTTCTTGGGACAGAAAAACAGGTAAGTTGCTACTTATGGAACTTATTGATAGTAACTTTTCTGATTTTCTTCAAATGAATCATTTCTTTAAAAACATGTCTTTTCGTTCAAGAACTCACTTTAGTTTCAGCATGTTCTTAATTCAGTCTACTCTAGCTTCCTAATTTGCTAGTTAATTGAGGAATGGTCATTTAGTCTTCAGCGTGGGTGGGTGGGTGGGTGGGTGGGTATATGTTTTTCCTTTTTCTGCAGTGAGTTTTTTTGCTCCATATTATCTTGGATGCATTATAAGTGAGGCATTACACTATTTCTTATATATGATGTCGATATTGTCTATGTTTAAATTATGCTATATGTGCTAGTCTGCATCATAAATCAATTATTTCAACTAGTCTGGGATGGATAAGCCTGAAAACATACAAACCAAAGAAAGGGGACACCTTTCTTAGATTAAACCTAGTGACTGCTATATGATTTACACAATTACACCAGCTGAAATTAAGTGATTTCCTGAAGAGACGATCTTTGGTACTCTCGGCCAAAGTACATACTCCCCCATCACAGTTATCTTGGTCTATTCTGGCAACTATCTTATGCCGAAATCTGACCTAACATTGTTTTGTGCAGTTCCAAGCTACATACGGAAAACCACTGATAGCGGCTAAAGATTCAAAATGTTCAGCAAAGGATGCTGAAGCTGGCATTCTTGCAATGGAGGCACTTCATAAACAGGTTTGTATCTTCTGTGGTAGATTTTGGAATAACAGTATGCTGTGAATTTATTGATGAATATAATTAATCTTGCTATACCAGGTCATGCCATTTCTACTTAGAAGAACAAAGGATGAAGTCTTATCGGATCTTCCAGAGAAGATTATCCAGGATAGATATTGCAATCTCAGTCTATTGCAGCTCAAACTTTATGACAAATTCTCCAGCTCCAATGCGAAAGAAGAGATCTCAACTATAGTAAAAGCAAATGAATTGGAGCAATCTACCTCTCAACCAAAGGCAACTCGTCATGTGTTTCAGGTGCTGCAGTTGAACAAGTCTTTCTTGTTTCTTCATTTTGTAATTTCTGTTTAAATATTGCCGTCCTAATGGATATGCTTTTGTAATGCAGGCATTACACTACCTATTAAAACTCTGTAGCCATCCTTTACTTGTAATTGGGGAGAGCCCACCTGATTATCTTGTGGATCATCTAAAAGAAATAGGTATGGGATCTGGTGATGAGCTGCATGAGCTGCACCACTCTCCTAAGCTTGTTGCTCTTCAAGAGATACTTCATGAGTGTGGTATAGGATCAGAAATATCTAGTCCTGATGCTTCCACAGCTCTTGGGCAACACAGAGTTTTGATTTTTGCTCAACATAAGGTACCCGAGTCCGTTTTGTTATGATGTGCCTTTCTGTCTCTTTCTTTATTCTTATTTCATCCTTGTCGTATTCTCAACTTTCTCTTCTTCAGGCTTTTCTTGACATTATTGAGAAGGACCTGTTTCAATCCATATGAGGAGGTGAGTTTTATGAGCTGCGTCTAGATATGCATCGTTTTAGATTAAGCAAATGTCACATTAGTAGCAGGTGATTCAAATTATTTGCAAGAACTTTGCTGTCTATTGTGTGCTTCAACTTCTATTTTACTATTTAAGGAGTCTTGTATACTTTACAGTATTTCATTGCTGCTGCCAGACTGTTTAATCTGTATGGTTGAGTTGGGATACCAACTGATTATTTTACTAAAGTTACACTATTTAACTGTCAGTTTTGATGTTTACTTCCATTTCATCTTTCTTCAGCAACAGTTAAATTTGGCAACATTTAATTTGCACTTGTATACCATCATATCCCCTTTTGCCAGCTCTTAGATTTGCCTACGCTATTTCTTCTGCCTGTGCTTGCTAGCCAAGTCATCTGATTAGGGAAATTTTGATGATGTTGCAGCGTCACATATTTGCGGCTGGATGGCTCTGTTCAAACAGAGAAGAGATTTGAAATTGTGAAAGCATTCAATTCAGATCCAACCATTGATGTGCTTCTACTGACAACTCACGGTAGGTTCGAAGAATGCCATATGAACTGGGGTGTTACTCCTTGACTAGCAAAATACCCGTGCTTTGCTAGGGATAAAAAATATGTCACCAATTGTGTTGGAGATCTTTAGGAAGATGGTTAAATTAGTTTATTGCGGAAGAGCTTCATTGTGTCTTTCATTGTGTTTCAGTTAGTTGTTTTTTTATAGTTTCTTTTAGGGAGGTGGAGGTGTGGATGAACCACCACCGTCACCAACTCTCATTTATATAATAGTAAATGTAGAGATAAAAGATATGCTAGAAAAGCTAGCTCAGATTCTTTCTTGTTGCAGTTGGTGGTCTGGGCTTGAATTTGACATCTGCTGACACGTTGGTCTTCATGGAACATGATTGGAACCCAATGAAGGATCTTCAGGTTCGCCTTTGCATCTTCTCAGAAGCACAAGGCCTTTTACTCGCATTAGATTTCCTATGCTCTTTGTCTTAACTATCGATGCCTTCAAATTATTTTGTCATGGTTGTCCTCTGAAATATAATAACATTATTCTGCTCCTACAGGCAATGGACAGAGCACATCGTCTGGGTCAAAGGAAAGTGGTGAATGTGCACCGTCTCATCATGCGTGGCACCCTGGAAGAGAAGGTAATGAGTCTCCAGCGGTTCAAGGTGTCAGTTGCCAATGCGGTCATCAATGCTGAGAACGCCAGCCTGAAGACTATGAACACTGACCAGCTACTTGATTTGTTCACTTCGACCCCCGCTTCCAGAAAGGTAAAATCCTTGGGACAGATTACTTTTCTTGTGAGAGAGAAACTCACGCGATTGATTTGTTTCTGATCCTGTCTCTCCCATATGCAGGCGTCCGTCCTCCCAAGCAGTTCGAATGGTGAGGAGCATAAAGATTCCAAGGGGAAATCTGGTCGAAAGGGCCTGAAGTCCATTCTGAATGGGCTAGATGAGCTTTGGGATCAGTCGCAGTATGCAGATGAGTATGATCTGAACCAGTTCCTTGCGAAGCTCAACGGGTGAACATACGATCACCGCTCGTGTACAGTGTAAAGTAAATTGGGACGCATGATCTAGGTTTGCAGATTTTGTTGGCAACCTCAGGTGGTTTCATACTTAAGAGAAAGGGAAGATCGCAAGATCAAGAACAACATCGCTAACATATAGGTGCTTGAGATGGTGATCTCTTTTTTTTTCAGCTTTCGTTAGGAGGGTTAGATGGCTGGCCATCAGTCAGAGGCTGTAAAGTTTTGAGGAGTTGTGTACACTCGGCTTATTTATAATCCAAGTGCAGCTCCGTTTGAATTATCCCTCTTTAGTTTGCATTTCTTTTACTATAACAAGGGTTGTTAGTGCATCTTGCTTGCAGGTGTTGGTAATATCGCTATAAGTTGTCTATGATTGGACAAGATTGAGATTTCTATTTTGATTATCGTATCCATAAGATCAATTGGAGCCGCTGTCATTAGCTTTGAACAAAGGCGTTGCATCAGATATTTGTTGTTCAAAGCGTTGGATCAGATATGTGTTCATCCGTTCTTAGGGTGGGTATTCGGTTTCGGTTTTCGGTTTTTGAATAATGCCCACTGAAATGTTGTATGCAAATTTGTAAACTGGAAATTTGGTTTCGGTTGTCGGTTTAAACCAAAATTTACATGACGCCCGAAAATTCGGAAATGCACCATCGATTTACTGTAATTTTGACAGCGTAACGACTAAATACCTTGACATTTGATAGCATAACATAACACAAAATTTGACTGTCTAGGTATAACAGCAGTAATTTCCGCGGCAATTCAGCATAAAACTTGAAACTTTGACAACTTTAGCTATGTGGCCGCGTTGTTGAATCGCATCATCGTTGCCTCACCTACCTCGCTGCCTTGCTGGTCACCGTGTCGGTGTCGTCGAGTCGCCTTGTCTGCCACTGCCGCATGGTGGTCCACGTAGGTTGGATGAGACCTTTGGGGATGAGACGTTATGTCACCACCTTACTGTTCCACTGTGACGGAGGGGTCACCGACTTGCCACCATCACCGGTGCTATGTGGAGGACTGGAAACTAGGGTTATGTGATGTGTTCTGAGGGGCTGAGACCTCAGGGTTGATTGGTTGGGCTTGACCGCATGAGGCGCATAATAGGCCCTGGTAGGCTGGCGGGTTGGTATGGCAGGCTGGGAAGGAGGAGGCCGCAGGCATCGAGAAGGGCAGTGGCGGTGCGGACCGAGGGGGGATGGTGCATGGAGGAGGTGCGGTGGTGGCTCGGGAAAGGCAACGTAAGAACACTAGGGAGAGGCAATGTTAGCATCGGGAGAGGAGATAATACAACGTCGAGTGTGAAGCGGTGGTGTTGAGTGAGGAGGAGGCGAGAGGGGAGGATTTGAGCTGTTCAGTTCCGATTTACATGGGTTGACCCAAACCATGGATCAACAAACTTAGCCATACTTTTGAACAGCATTTCGAAGAAAAGTAAATTGCATCCTTAGATGATAAACTTGGTACATGGGTGCATCTTAGATCAACAACTCTTAAATGGTGTAAGCGGGTCATTGAATTTAGCATTACTGTTTAAAGTTGCTCACATCGAAGAAAATGGACACGTCAGCTGCTGAGGTGGACGTGGCACGGCTTTGGACAAGATTTTTACTTAGCTTTCAACTTTTTTTTGTTGCAAATGTGACGTGTAAATAATCGAAAAACCCCTTCACCCATAGTCATGCCTCCTTGTCCCCAAAATCTCCCAAACCCCCATCTCGAGCCCCAAATCCCAAACTCGATCCCAAAATCCCCAAATCCCTAGCCAGAGTCATGCTTTTCCTCTTATCCTCTTATCCCTAGACCTAGTCGTCCCTCTCCTCTTCCCCCCAACTCTCTAGCCCTAGTTGTGCCTCTCCTCTTCTATGTGTCACTGCCATGGTTGAATCATCATTGTCGTCAACCAATCAAAGGAGGAGGACGGCACCGCACATGCGACTGGTGAACTGTCCGTATTGTAGGTGGACAGTGGTGAAGGTATTCGCCTCCTACACACCAGGCAACTAGTTGAAGGACTTCAATTCAAAGGCATATAATTCAGTTTATCTTCTACACACCATGCAACTAGTTGAAGGACTTCAGTTCACAGTTTACCTTCTGCTTGTCACTCATGATATATGGAGATGTATTCAAAATATTAAAGCATCCTTCAGACTTGTCAAGAATCACTTCCAAGTGCTAGTTGACTCCAAACTTGGTTTTTGCATGATAGCCATCAATGCAGATGATGGACCTCCAACCTTTCAGGAATCCCCTCTTGCAAGCATCTAAAAGAATAATATAATGTGTTGAAATGCTCAAGGCGTCTGTTGGTGGGATATCAATCTCCTCTAGACTAAGAGTAAACCTGATTCTTGGGTTGGATACCCTAGTTCTTGAGCATAGTGCCAAAGTTGATTGTGTTGTGACTAGTGAATAAAGCTTTCTCGCTCCCTTACGCCAACCCTAGCTGCTGCCAACCGTCTCCCTCTAGACTCTATCTTTATCGTTACCCTAATTAGGATTTGGTGTCCAGTGACAACACTCTAGCGGTGAAGGCGGTGTCTTGTTGGAATAAAGTCCTCTATCTCCTTACCCGTCTAGTCGATGCTTCTTTAGCTGCCTGCAGTGATGGAGCAGGAGCAAAAGGGGGTGCTAACTTGGGCCTGGAGGTGCTGTGCTCATGGGCTTCAAAATTTTAGGCCTTATACTGAGTATATACTCTTTGTTGCAATTATGTTGGGCCAGTACTACAGCGCAGATAGCACCGGGCCTGGCTCCGCTCCTGGGTGCTGGCATGGAGCTTGTGAGGTTGTTGTCCTCTGAATCTGGCGTTCCATATCTGGCTGGCAGTGGTGACTGGCATGTTAGAGTTCCGTCCTTCTTAAGCAATGGCTTCGGCGGTGGTTCGAATAAAGGTGCTCAGGTGTCATTTTCGGGATCAATCTGAGCGTGCGTCATGGAATACCTGCTCTATCTTCTTGCATCGTCATGCCTTGAGCTGTTTCTTCCCTTCCAAGCCTCCGGCTGCTTGGCACCGGATTTGAGGCAAGCCTTTTCACGGGTGGTGTTTGTCCCTGGCTGATGCTCCTTCCGTGATGGTTTTGTCCCGTCTCTCGCTTCGGGTTTCTTTTGCGGTTCTAGTAGGCCTTTATGGCGTATTATGCTGTTGCAGTTTCAGGTGCGGATCCTAGAGCCGTTTCTTTTTGTCGATGGCTTCTCCAGCGGTAAAGACGGCATGCGGCGATGGCAGTGGAGATGAAGGCCCAGAAGAACTTATTTACTTTTTTTTTGCTTTTTGCAGGGTCTTTGTTCTGTGGATCTATGTATTCCTCAACTTTTATTTCAAATAGATGTATGCGGTTGCATACGCTGTAAAAGAATGACTGCATTGCTGTAATTCATCACCATATATCTCACTAAGTGCTAGTCTTCGGAGTCAAGTTGAACTCTCTTTGTACAATAAATGTTTTCAACGACATCTCCTCGTCATCTCTAAAGTGCTCTACAAATTTCCTGGCAAGGAATGTGTAATTAATACTTTGATCTCCCACTCCCACTGATATGCGTGGGTGCCAACACATGTCTTGACAAGAAAACTATTGCTAGTACAACGGAAAAAAACCACATCTACACTAAAGTATCCTAGTGGGAGGGACCCAAGATCTCATAGTCGTGGTTCCATCTCTCGCTCGACGTCGATCATCGACGTGCTCGTGCTTCATCTCTGGCCACCGCATAGTTGCAACTTCACCTCGAGAGCATCATTGAAAAAGAGAAGGGGGCCGGTTAATGAGGTTAGAGAAAAATCTAGGGTTGTTTCCGCAAAAGAGACCTAGCCAGTATGTGGTTTGTCTGCCTTACGTACGCAGCGTGTGAGCAGAAATCCCGCTTAAACCCATGTCATGTCCACCTCAGCAGCTGATGTGTCTATTTTCTTTAATGTGGAGTTTTAGATCATAGGTGAACAATAATATCAAGCTTAATGATCTGAGTTATAAACTAAACTGTACCCTTTTTAGTGTAATTTATCTTCCGAAGAATTACAAAAATTAAGCGTGTTTACACAGGTTAGAACGGTTTGATGAAAACCAGCGTGAACACCTACGGAGAGGACGGTAGGCAATGGAGTGTTTCGTGTGGTGCCAGCGGACGGCAGGACGATTCGGATGGAGCGGGTCAGACCGCACCGCGAGCACGAGAGAGGCGGACAACCCGACACGAATACGTTGGTTATCTCTCTCCTCTCTCCTCTCTCTTCTCGCGCGCTCCTTCCCGCTTCCCCGCCACCCGCCTCTCCGGCGACCCACCCTACTCCGGCGGCCACCTCGTCGTCCCCCTGCGCCCCCCCCCACACCCCCACGGGTGTCCTCCCTCAGTGCCTCGCTGACCCCTCGGCCCCGCTCCGCAGCTGCCCCGCCTCCTCCGCTCCAAACCCTAACCCTAGCTCCACGCGCCACGGCTCCCAAGGTACGTCTCATCCTCCATTCCTCGTTCCTTCGGTCCCATCCGGCTTCGTATCGGTGCCCGGGTCTGTTTGACGCGTTGGGCGGGCGTGGGCACTGCTCATGGGAGGCTGGGGCGTGGGTTACTGCTCACTGCTCGCCAGCGACGATCAGTCCTGCCGCATTTTACTCCGCTTTGATGTGAACTACTTGCGAGATGCTAATGGGGGACGCTTCTGGAATGTTGCGAACTCGCCGTAATGTCAGTGTAGCATTGCTTAGTTTAAATTGTCATACCGTTGTGGCATGGCAGAATTGCGCTGCTTTTTTCTTGCACTAAGGTGGCCGAAATATAGCATCCACTTTGAATCTGTCAAACTTCTGGTGTTCTATCTTTTGCCTTTTGGTTTATCTTCACTCTGTTTTTCTGTCTTGTCTGTTGTAGCTTTTGCTTCTGATGACTTGTGGGAAGATACCATCTCTTTGCGGACGTCCTGCGTAGACGGTGCTTTTGCATCTAGTGGTGTGTGGGCGATGCCTTCTTTGGCTTTTGTACGATGGTGAATACTGAGCCGTGCTCTATGGGTGGAATAATTGATTATGGTGTTAGTGTCAGTACCAAATCTTCACCTCGCAGTGTGGCCATTGAAAAAGCACAGGAGGAGCTCAGGTGTGCTACTGTACTAGCATTTCCATCATTTTGTGGATGATTGGTATGAAACTGCAGGACTTACATTATGATTACGAACTTCAGGCAGGAGTATGATGTTCGTGAAGAACGGAGGAGAGAGTTGGAGTTTCTAGAGAAAGTATGTTTGCAGGTTGTCTTGTAGATTGGATTTGGCTATTCCTTTGGTCTAATTACTCCTATTTATTACAGGGAGGCAACCCATTGGATTTCAAATTTGGCCATGTAGAATCAGTCAGTGTGCAGTCCACTTCTCTCACAGATCAAATAGCCGAACAAAATGTGATAAGGTAATGATTGCTTCCTGATGTAGCATTTGATTACATTGCCATAAGTTGATTTAGAAGCCTTTTGTTCGCTTCCAATTGCAGTGAAGCTAAGGGTAGCTTTGTATTTGCTGCATCTCCTCGTGGAGATTCAGTCGAGAGTAGCGGCAAACCGGCAAGTTCACTGTGTCGTGAAACCAACACAGCGGACAATCTTATGCTTTTTGATGGAGATAACAACGACGTTGTAAAGGAGAAGATTGTAAAGAGAGGATCCAGAAGAACTAATGCAGCTCAACTCAGGCAGTCCTCTGATGGTCACAACAATGCAAAAAAAGCTGAAGATTCTGGTTTGTCACGCCTTGGAGTGAAGAGCCAGGCATATGTTCGACGCAACAGGTCAAAGCCATGTAGAGAGAGTGCTAATGTTGCTTCTATTATATCTTCTGTAGTTCCTGCTAAAGGTTCTGAACCAAAAGATGCAAAAGGTGTAATCAAGGAAAAACAAGCAGATGATCTTGGTGTATTGTCTGGTTCTAGTTTAAAACAGGCAGGTCCAAGGTGTGAGAATGCGCCAAAGCGTACAGCTTCTGATGAACAGGTAGCAATGGAGTTGAACGGGATTCAAACCATTTGTGAAAACCACTGCATAGTAAAGATCGAAGCAAGGAAAGGTGATAGTAATAGTAAAGCTACAGAAGCGGCGCCCAATGATGTGAATGGCAATCAACAGCCTGATGGACGTGGTGAGATAGCTGCAGCAGGTGCACCCATAGAAACCCCTGATGCTACTTCAAAGGTTGTTCTAAGGTCATCTTATACTAGCACATCTAGACACGATGAGAGAGAAACATGTGCTGAAGATGAGAAGGTTGATGATGATCACTTGGATAAAGGTATGGCCCATATCCATATAGGTGAACTGGATAACAGCAGTGTCATTCCTGCTTGTGCTGTACAAGTGACCACTGTGCACAAAAATGCGATGGATCCACCTTGTGAAGACATGGCCAGTATTATTGACAATCATGCAGATGGCAATAATCTAGTTGGAATGAATATTGATAGAATGTCTCATGAAGACCTGGACATCAGTAGAATTTCTAGCAAGGGTGTTAAGAAAGGTGGACAATTGGAAGGTTTTAGCAGGTCTACTTCTGTGAAGGAAAATTCCAGTTCTGTACAACCTGAAGTTAGTACCACTGTTCATGTGAAAGATGAAATGGAAATTTGTGATGATGCGATTGTTGCACAGAAGGCTACAAGCTGCCCATCACCTGGCCACAGTATGAACAATGAGGGAAATCCAGCTTCGGAGAGAATTAGCAGTTGTCATGGGGATTCTAATTCCACCCATCCTATCGTTGTAGGCTCTGCTTTAAATACCTTGCCTGATTCTACGCCATCATTGAAAATTTATGGGTCTAGCGCGGAGAGTGAGATTCAAAAATCTGGAGAGAACCTCAATAAGATGGCAACCAAGGACTATGAAGATTCTATCCTTAGAAAAGCTTATCTTATAGAGGTACTGTTAGTGTATATATTTTTATCCTCTGATATTAATCTTGTTTCTAAAAAGAGTGAAAATAACTTTGCACAACAGGTGGGTCTTAAGAGAGCTTGTGAACGACCTCTGTGTAATATATCTTTAGAGAAGAGGAAAAAGGGTCACTGGGATTTTGTCCTTGAGGAGATGGCTTGGATGGCGAATGATTTCATGCAGGTATTTTCTCAAATGCTTTTTATATTTCTTCCTCATGCTTGCATCTTGCATGGGATGTTACACCGAATCTGGTCGCTCTCATTGGCTAAAGTTCTTACACAGTTTTGTCTTAGGTAACGAGGGTCCCTAAACTTAGTATAACGGAGTGCTGCTTAGGTCCCTTTAACTTTTAGTCTGGCAACTCCCTAAACTTGCTAAACCGTGTCACTTGGGTCATTTCAGCATTTAACTTAGCTAAAATGTAGATGTTATGCAGAAATAAATGTGTGGCAATGAAGTTGATAATTATGTGCCCAATTTATTGCATTGATCATCCACAGATGCACTTAAAGGATTGGTGTTAGTATGGCACATCTATTCAATTGACATATCACCACTTTTAGCTAACAAAAAGTCATTGTACCTCGAAACTTCGATTTGAATGAACCACACCAGTTTTGCGCCTCCGTTTTACTAGTATGCTAACAATTTTAGCCAACAATAAAGCTGTAATGATGTAAATGACACAATCAGCATGTTTAGGGTCATAAGTGACACTCTATTACAAATTTAGGGACATGCCAAAATTTTCAAGTCCAGGGACCTAGGTGATACTTCAGTGCTAGTTTCGGGACCACCAATTCAATTTACTCTTCTTCTTTAGAGTTGGTTACATATCCCTTGTGTAATTTGATGTTCGTATTTAATAGGAGCGTCTATGGAGAAGTATGGCTGCATCTCAAGTGTGCCACTGGATTGCCTCTGATGGTCTGGTCAAATTTGACCAAGCAAGCATTCAGAGAAAGCAGAAAACTGTTATTAAAAGCCTTGCAAAGTGTGTCATGAGTTTTTGGCGTTCGGCTGAGGCTCTACTAACTACTGGCGGAACAGCTAAAGTGATGCAAAAATATGATTCAAATATGCTGGGAGAGACAAAGCCTACCGGAATCAAAGTTGAGAATGAACAGGTAAGTGAAACTAGTCCCAAGCAACCTTTTCTCATGAGTTGTGCTGTATATGTTTTCATGCAACACACATGTTCATTTTTTAGTGCCAATGTATTGAAGGATTTTTTGCACGTAGGCATAACCAGAAAGTTGACAATTGAGTAAAATAGATTTAAGTAACAGTTTTACCCTCACGTAATCATGTTTTAGTAGTTTTATTGGTATGTACTTTATTACATCACCTGATGTGCGTTCAATCTGAGATTGACATGATCTGTGGATTTGTATAGGGCAATGAATCCATGGAAACAGAACAGTCTATCCGGCCTCGTCGATCTCAGCTTCAGGATTATGCAGTTCGATTTCTTGAATATAACAGTCACGCATCTGATTCTATTGCGTTGGCTGAAGCACCACCTACTCCTGACCGGCTGAATGACTTTGGCATCTTGAAAGTATCCGATCAACTTTCACAAGTTAATCATCACAACTTTTGTAGCCTTTTATGATTTATTACTTTCATTACTTTCTTTTTGTAAAACATCCCATGCTTAGTGCCCATAAATACTCATGGACGCATTTACCCTTATTTTGGCAACTAGAAACACGTATGAATTTTAGCTCAGCAGCATCGTTTTCTGATTCTTTTTCAGGGAAATCTCTTCTATGCAGTACCAGCTGGTGCAATGTTGGCATACAGGGAGTCCGTGGAATCTCTTTTCATGTATCATAAGGTGAAGAGAAGCTTTATGCACACTTCTCAAGACATAATGAATATAATATGTTTCTCCCTTTTAGTTTCTCTTCCCTTATGGGGGTTTTATAAAAATGTTTGACCACAAGATGGACCGCTGGCTATATGTGTAAGCAACCTAAATGAACATAATTTGTTTCTTCCTTCTAGTTCTCCCTTACTGGAGTTCTGTTAAAAACTTAAAATACTGAACCACGCCATGGACTGACAAATATATGTAAGCAATTAGGAAAGGACAAGGCATTTTATGTTTCACTTCAGTTACTCAAATTGCTGGCATAGAGGTCTTCAATTGTGTCCACTGCTGTATTAAAAGAAACTATGGGCTACTGAATTTCTATCTCATTATCTGATTACAATTATGTTTTACTTTTGAAATTCTGTACTACATGGATGCCAAGAGAATATTTTCAACTGTCTTTACTTTTTAGACATTGCCTTTGTAAGCACTGGAGCACTGCTT
The DNA here is from genome assembly GCA_019208055.1 of Stipa capillata. Classification (NCBI taxonomy): domain Eukaryota; kingdom Viridiplantae; phylum Streptophyta; class Magnoliopsida; order Poales; family Poaceae; genus Stipa; species Stipa capillata. Next base: position 203,567 of record JAGXJF010000636.1, read on the forward strand.
TAAATTTTGTTTTCAGCGCTTTGGAATTTTCTTTTGTAAAGTGTATTTATCAAAGTTAATAATTGCAGAAAGTTGGTAACACTGAACTCAAGTATGACTATGAGGCATCTGTGTGTGATTCTGCTGCAGGTAATATTTATCATTAAACCTTTGTTCGATCATGTTTGTACGTACTTCATACTCTTACTAATGCTTTTAGCCTTGTGCATTTTGTTCAGATTTGACTCAGGAGAATGCATATGAGGAGGATGAAGGCGAGACCTTTAACTATTTATTGCCTGAAGCATATGATGGTGGCGTGTTGTCAAAAATGGGTCACAATAAGAAACACATAATGCAGCAGACGATGAACGGTGCACGACCATATGAAATAGGTACCGATGTGCCTTTTGAACCATGCTTGGAAAGCAAGTCAGGAAACCGGCAATTGTTTTCAAATGGCAAAAGACCTTCATCTTTTCTTGCAATTCCTACAAAGCGCATCCGTACAGCCGCTAGACAACGAGTTGTAAGCCCATTTCCAGCTAGTGTTGGTGGAACCCCCCAAGTCACAAGTAAAACAGATGTTTCAAGTGGTGACACAAACTCCTACCAAGATGATCAAAGTTCATTGCATGGAGGGTCCTTGCCGTGGAAAAACATGGACTATGAATCCACAGTTGATTTTGACAGACAATTGCCATATGATAGCAGCGAAGTGTGGACTAAAGCTAACAAGAAGAAAAAGCATAAGAACCCAGGACACAAGACTGCTCAAAATGCAGCCAATTCATGTGCCTCGGCTGCTGTAAAGGTTAATTCTTTAAGCATGCTCCCCATTATTGTTGCTTGTGATGTTTTGTCAGAGTAATTTTATTTTCCTAATGTTTCAGGGCCGTATCTACGATCAGAGATCGCAAGTTGATTTGATCACTCAATACGAGCAGGTTCTTTTTCCTTCTTCCATTTGTTGTTGATATCAATTAATGAGATACACATTGATTCGTTTGCAGTTTTAGTTTAGTTTTGTTAGGCTCTAACATTTTTTCTTAAAAACATTTCTATCCAGAAGGATTATCTGAAGAAGAGATCAGAGACCCAACATTTTTGTTCAAACGGGACAATTGGTACTTTCATCCCCCTTTTTTATGCGGAGTGCACTTGTAGCCTATCTCATACAAGAGTCAACTATTTGCTCTTCATGTATTTTGAGAGTAAGCATAAATAGCTCCTAACATGTTGACATATATCGTGTGTTTATTTTACCCATAGTTGCAAATGGTGGCCATCATGCTTCTAAGAAGCTTAAAATGATGAAGCAAGGGATAGATATTTCACGAGAAGCTTCTCCCGTTGCATCACAGATGAGCAACATGGCAAATCCTGCTAAGATTATAAAGATCATCACTAATAGGGATCGTGGGAGAAAAGTGAAAGCACTGAAGGTATTATCATTTCTCGACATTACAGTCACGTGCCTTTTTTGTTTGTTTGCGTGGACACTTATTGTTACCGTTGATCAAACCTTGTCATTTAGGCTGGATGGGACTTTCGATCGGTTGTGTTCCCATCTATGTGCTTTATGTGCCCTGCACTACTGGAGTCGTGCTAGAAATTAGGTTCGTTTGATATGCTCCGCGGTCCTCTTGCTACCAGCACTAGACTAATATGCTACTCCTCCTTGTACATATGTTGCTGGCTAGCCAGGATAGGTTCAGCTCAGGTTAAACAAGCAGGCATAAGTAGTAAGCTTGTAGTTATTTTAGTTGTATCGTACAAAAACAAGGAATAAATTAGAAAAAGTTACTGAGATATGGATTGGTAGATGAATTACTCAATTTGTAACACATTCTTGTGACCATATTTTTCCCCCTTCGGTCCTTTTTGGTGTGCAATCAAGAGTAGTTGAAGTTGTCACTTTTGTAAGTTGAGCTGCCATAATTGTGAACATGCAAGCATTATAGCGTATGGGCATTGGGCAGCACATGCTGCACATGATTTATTTCACATGATTTGCTTATTGAAATGTTTTATGCTTTTGGCAGATGTCTTCCGGTGGTGGGTGGTCAAACTTCGAGGATCAGGTTCTTCTTGTGTGCTTGAAGTAGTACCTTTCTCTTTCCCTCTCATGACTATGATTTGTGGTAATGACCTAAATATCATTTCAGGCTCTTGTTGTCCTCGTCCATGACATGGGTCAAAATTGGGAGTTGGTAAGCGATGCAATCAATAGCATTGTGCAGTTTAAGGTAATTTCATGCCTGAGACAAAATCTTTTGCCATGTTGTATAATAACATATTGTTCGAACATGTAGCCTGAACTTTGATTTGTTTCCAATCCCTGGGTTCTGGATACTTTTATTGGTAGGTACCATTCAGAGTAAGTTAGGCTTCTGCTGTATTGGTTTCTCTGCACTAACTATATAGCTATCTTCTATTTAGTTTTCAAATAATGTCCTGTGGTATTAAATTTAATCATAATAATCTGGGTCACTGTTATTCTTCTTTCCCAAATTTATTTTTTGAGTTTCCTTTTTTTATAGGAACAGTAGGGGTTTATGAGTTTCCTTGTATCCTATTTATGCAGTCTGTACATAGACAACCTAAAGAATGCAAGGAGCGCCATAAGGTTCTTGTGGATAAAAGTTCTGGTGATGGTGCTGACAGTGCAGAAGACTCTGGTTCATCTCAACACTATCATTTCACCATACCTGGCATTCCAAAGGCATGCTCTTCCATTAACTTTTTTTGATATCTTTTACTGCTTGGCACTGGCAGTTAGCACATAAGTGGGGTGCAATTCACACAAATATGGTGTTAAACCTTCTAGTTAGTCCCTTTAATACTTTCCTTTTCAATTTGAGTGCAGACTTCATCAACACTATTGCGATAGCATATACTTTTTCTTAAGCATCCACAGCACAGACTGATTCTCTAACATTGGTCTTCATATGCTCATCAGGGTAGTGCCAGGCAGTTGTTCCAGCGACTTCAAGGACCATTTGAGGAAGAGAATCTTAAGTCACATTTTGAAAAAATTATACTACTCATGCCACAAGTGCAATCCAGACGTAGACAGGTTCATCTTCTCTCTTATTTTCCAAAACGTTTTATTGACCTGATTTGTTGGTGTTATGCAAAGTAACTATCTTTGCAACTTTCAAATTGTATTTACAGTGGCGGTTGGATAAATTTTGCTAAATGTTTCTTGTTCTTTTATGCCCTCTCTTGCAAGAATGTGAAGTTATCATGGGTGAAGTCGGGTACTCATTGCATATGCTGTTCACATAGTATTAATTTTTAGAATCATGCTTGTCTTTTTAGCTTTGGTCTTTTTATGTGCATAACTGCATATATGCACATTCAGTTCATATGCTATAATATGATGCGGTAGTGGACTCTTTTACTGAACTAGTTTTTCTTTCTTTCTATTTTCTTTTTTCCAATCATCTTTCTGCGCCCTGAAATATTCTTCACATTTTTGTTTTGCTCTGTTTTATTTTGCTGCTCTTACCTATACTGTTACTTGTTAGTATTCCTTATACTTATGCTTTTATTTTTAGAATCATGCTTGTCTTTTTAGCGTTGGTCTTTTTATGTGCATAACTGCATATATGCACATTCAGTTCATATGCTATAATATGATGTGGTAGTGGACTATTTTACTGAACTAGTTTTTCTTTCTTTCTATTTCTTTTATCCAATCATCTTTCTGAGCCCTGCAATATTCTTCATATTTTTGTTTTGCTTTGTTTTATTTCGCTGCTCTTACCTATACTGTTACTTGTCAGTATTCCTTATACTTATGCTTTTCTTGTGTGTTAGGTTAATAGCCGGGAGCCCAAGCCGATCGTACAGCCACACAGTTCTCATGTTGTCGCACTTTCACAAGCATGCCCGAACAACTTATCTGGAGGCACTTTGACGTATGTGATTGTTGCTTTCGATCTCATTTTCAGGAAATTACCAACATCTTTTTATCTTATATGCTATTTAGTTTCTGTTGTTTTACCTTTTGTGTTGATGTTTAATCTGTAACAGGCCACTTGATCTTTGTGATGCAATAAGTTCGAACCTGGATACAATTGCGCCTACAAATGGGTTGACGCTGCCAAATCATGGTTCCATTGGTCCTACTACTCCTACTTCAAATCCAAATTCCAGGTTACCAGGGTCTCCTGGTATGGTTCTGGGCAGCAACTTACTGTCACCTTCAACATTGAGTGCCCCTTCTAGGTAAATGTTCAAATTATTCTTCCTAGTAGCTGTAGATATTATACGGACTGCACGACAAAGTTCATTTATAATGTTTTATGTTGTGCGTAATTTCTGCTACAGGGATGCTCTGAAATATGGTGTTCCTAGATCTACCTCTTTACAAGGTGATGAGCAACAGAAGATTCAGTATAACCAAGTGCTCAATGGTAGAAATCTTCATCAACCTGGAGGTTCTGTTCCTGGAACATGTCCTGGGGTTGATTGTGGTGCTCGTATGATGCCTGGTGGCCATGGTACTGGAATGACGACAGGAGTAAATCGAGGTATGCCTGCTGCCAGGGCAGGCTTTCCAAGAGTTAGTTCCCCAGGAATGCTGAATATGGTTTCGTCTGGAAACATGTCATCCAACAGTGGGCAAGGAGTTCCAAATGCTGTAACTGTCCATTCTGGAGCCACGTCTACCCCTGGAAATTCAATATTGAGGCCACGTGATCCTATGCAGATTCTTCGTGTGAGTACCCCCTTCCCTTTCATATTATTGAAACTTCTAATTGTTTCACTTTCATGCACAAAAAATTGCCTAAAGCGCATGTTCTTTATCTAATGGTTAACACTTCCTCATTAAGAAACAAAATGAGGAATGCCTGAAGAATGGCAGTAAGTTCTAAGTTTTAACTAGTGTCTTCACGATCATTTCTGTCAGAGGCCGGACTTAACTTTCAGACCCTCCCTGTGTATCTCCTCATCAGTTCAGAATCAAACTGATAAACACAGACGAATTGATATCACTGCACACATCACGAAACATTTTAGAAACATAAACAAATAAATTATAGTAGCGATATGACTAAATAAAGTAACTATGACTTATGTCCCTTATCATTTAGAATCACAGCGGAAAATAAAGCGTAGATGTTTCCATCTCAACTACAGACAGTCGACGGAGGCCACGTGACCTAAACCTCAGCATTGACATACAAGATTTCTTATAGTCTTTATCATCCTCAGATATATGAACACGTCCAACAAACAATATGCTCGATGAGTACTTCACGTACTCAGCGTGCTCCTCATTAGCAAATCTACGACAACGTGCAGGCTTAAGCAAATGAAGGGTTTTAAGGCTCTTTTGCATAAAAGCTGCTTTGGTTGTAATAGTACAATAATTTTGAAAGCATCATTTTGATGAAAACCAGTTTTATTATCAGGGGTATTTCTCATAAATGTGAGAATCTACGACCAACATATGAGAGTAAGCCATCCGGTCTAAACTCATCCATAGGTTTCAACCACCTTTTTATATTTCCAGAACTGTGGTAGAGGGAATTAACAAGGGGGAGAAAGACATGTCCTTTTTATCAGGAATAAGTTATATGACATTCGTGATTGTGGATATGGTTAATCGATTAGTTTGACACTCTGCAGAGTTTGCACGCTTTACCCATATGACACGATCATCCCCTAATGCCAAGCTGCGCAGGCTTGTACACACGTCCATCGGTGTGTCGGCAAGGTGAACGTGACGAGATCTTTTAGCCAATCTCCCCTCGATGCGACATGCCCATCGGGTCTGACACGGAGTTCAGAGTACGTCCGCACCCTCCGGCCTCCCATCCGTGCCGAGGTCCTCGTAGCTACGTCCACCCTTCTGCGGTACGGTGATGTCGACACCAAAGCTTGACTAACCTACTCAATCAAGCCAGTGCCCATATAGCATGTGGTCGTACTGTATTCACACTTCTCAAGTCATGATTTCGGTCTTATTCGATACGGATGACCAATGGCTTCTTCAACCCGTGAGGAACGACCATTCGCTCCTTCAACTCACGATTCAGCTGTCGCCTGCATCTTTTAGATGGTAAGTTTTACTTAGAGTAGAATAAGAAGAATAGGGAGAGAAAAAAAGGGCATCCGGTGCTAGCTCAGCGAGCTCAACAAAGTTTCAATAGTGATATCAATGATCTGAAGATCGTTCCTCCGAAGAGGCAAGGTAAAAGCATCGTAGAGATAATTAAGCATGGCTAAGCATTTCTCTACTCTAATCTACTCAGGGTAGCAGGTAAAAGAGTGACAAGCGGAAAGGGTACAGGTGTGTCAATCGACACGCTAGCTACGGGAATAAAACAGCATGCATGTTTATACCAACAAAATATAATGACTTTAAAAATATAAGATCAACATGATCAAGAAGAGGGGCATGCCTTCGTTGACATCAAAACCCGACATACTAGTAAAATAAATATGACACATCATACTAGTAGACAAGCGAGGTCCTGACATGCTAGTTGGTAAGAAATGATAATATGCGACATGCCAATCTATATGAACTACTGGGCAACATACAACTAGATATCATGTAACAAGTTAAATAGACTAGACATGAGATCGAGATTTGGTAGGGCTAGCATAGGATAACATATGACTATGCAATTGTAATTCTAAAAAATAATTATAATTCAATAGCAACCATTGATCTTGCAAAATGTGATTAAACTATATTGTTAAATAATAACTTAATAAAGAATTATTATTCTGACATATAGACAGTCAATAAATATTAAGTCTAATAATACATATACATATATATGACTATATGCAACTACATAATTATACAACATGACATCATGATAAACATGTATAACCTAATTGTGTTCAAACAAATAATTAAACTAGAAACGGGAGTATGATAATGTACTAAACCAATTTCCAGCAAATTATTATCTGAAACATGGAATGTCTTTGTATGTATGCATATACATATATTGTAATATTTTATATATAAACCATATGAGATGCATTGTACAAATATGGACTATGTGCGCAATTTTAACCATATTATAAACAGAGGTGTATAACATGATCAATTATTGTATAACAATAATTAAATAAACATGAATTAAACTATAAGAATATATGCACATACCACTATACAATATACATCATGCAACCATAACTACTTATGTAGTAACTTTATATTATCGCATAACATCATGCCATATTCTCATTTAATTCTAGACATATATCTTATCATACTACCTACACATGGTGACATGATGATCCTAACGTGTTTATTAAACATTCATCACGTGTAGTTAAAGATATTAACATGGCAGTGAGCAATCCTGTGCCATATGTAATAATAATCCGGCGTGTGCTAGTAGGCATACATTATAAAAAATCAACTAATATGGAGTATGTCATATTAATATTAGTTTAGCAAAGACTATGCTTCTATACTATAGGTTATTTATAATATTAAGTTCAGTTATACATAGGTATCAGACACTATATGTATAAAGACATATAATCATGCAATATGAATCTTGTTAAACATGAACAAATTTATTCTTGATACAGACAAGATTAAACTAACATGTCAAATCAACTCATGTCTAATGGCTATTAAAATAGAATTATTTGCATATATGCATATTATATTCAATTATATAAACATGCAACGTGTAGCTGTATGGACATGGATACACCTATTAATTAATTAAACATAATTGATCAACATGATACAAACTCTTAAGCATAAACATCATATAAAAGGAAAGAAAGAAATATAAAACAATCATACATATAACTATATGAAACTAAAGGCTAACATAACATGTTACTTAATTTAGTAATCAAATAATAATGAAAACATTAGAGATGAACATATGGTGATGCAGGTGATTTTGGATAAAGATTAATGGTGGAAAAGAATGGCATAATGTGCCACAAGATGATAGGAGATTAACTATATGGGTGGTGGCGATATTCGTAACACGAAACGACCGGAATTGGACATAGATCGGTTCTGGACAGACCGGAGGATTTTTGATACTGCGTGATGCTCGCTCAACGAATCGCAATCCTCTAATTGGGTTAGAAACTAGACACATAGAAGTACAATCCTACCAAAGGGTTTTGAAGAATTCTTACCGAATCAATGGGCAAAGATCAGACAAGTTAGACGTTCTACAGATTGAATCTGGACGTTCGCGGACAGCACGTCAGAGATGGATCAAATCCCATTAAACGGCTACATGGATTAATGTGAAAATTTGCAGAGGTGTTCATAGGAACCTAATGCTCAATTTGACCAAAGGGATTGATGAAATACACAACGAATCAACGGGAAAGAGGTGATAATGCCGATGTACTGTTCGTGTAGAAACATCAACATCTGGACACGAATAACAGCATGAAGAAACTTGATTTCTCGGAGATTGGACTGTTGGATTGCCTTCAAATTTTGTGGAGATGATCTTGACAACATTATCCATGATCTCACCGAACGGATCTTGAAAAGGAGGTCCGAGCCGACAAGAGCGTCATTCCAATCTAGATGCATGCGCAGAATAACTGAGTGCAAACAACACGTTAGTATTTGGAGATTTTCCGGTAATTGCACCGTTGGACCTTTACCAAATTGTGCAGAGAGGTAGAGGGAAATGTTATACACAATCTCATCGAAGGGATTTGCCAAAAGAAGTCTAAGATGACGGGAATTGGGAAAATACCGAGGTGGTATGTGTTGTTCAGGAACTACACGGGAAGAAAAGTGGGGTGGCGGCTGTTTGGGGGGTTTGGGGCTAGGGTTTCGTGGGAAAAGAGTGTGGGGGAGTGGGGAAAAGGTGGGAGGGGTGTGGGGTATTTATAGGAGGGTTAGAGAAAAGAGTTTTCGCTCAAATCCAATTGGAACAGAGGTAGCGGCGCACGCTGCGCTACGCAGAACTCGCCTAGGTGGCTGCTCAAGAAAGGAAATGAGGTGGCGGGATACCGGGTGGAGATGAGCCGGGATGGCGGCCACAAAGAAAAGGAGAAAATCAAAATAAAAACAAAGAATAGTAGAACGAGATTAAATATCAAACGAACTCTGAAAATTCTGAGAAAAACTCTGGAGACATATTCCAAATTGAAAAGCTAATCCAATTCAAGTTAGATTAATTCAAATAAACTCCGGTCCAATTTATGAAATTCCAATTAAGATTTAATTCATTCGAGAATAAACAACGAAATTTTCTAGCTCTGATTTTCGAATAAAAGTTTTTTTGAAAAGTTTTGAAAATCAGGATGTTACAATTTCTAATTACTTCTGCCTGGCGCAGGACAAACCTTTGTAATCACTATGTGCTGTAGGGGGGTGGGCACAAGTCTTAGGCGTGTACTATAATGTCTTCTTTCTATCAATCTATCGAGATGCAAAGTTTTTGTGTTTTCTCGAAAAGAATTCCATTCTCCAAGCTATGGATGTGTTTATGTTCAGGTTCACGAGTGTTGCTTGCTATTTATTATTGCACAAACTTTCCTGACAAACTTATATAAACATGGGGCTCTAATACCCTTTGTAACAGTTTCCCAAGGAACAAAGTAGCTTGTAGCGATAACCAAGATAATAATGTGATAAAACACTACAAGTCTGAATGGATGTCAGTATGAGCTTTGCAGGTTCTCTGACAATTTACTGCTCCAGTTCTTTTGATGCAACATAGTTATTTATTTTCTCTGTATCAATTTGTTATGCCAAGGTTTTGTTTGTTGCTAGTTAACTGATTAGAAAGTACTCCCTCAGTTCCTAAATGGATATCATTTTAGGCATTGATACCGTGTCCAGTTTGCGGCTTTGACCAGTTTTATTTCAGTAAAAAAGCATACATCATGGAAGTACTTTTTATGAAAAATATGCTAACATAATTTTCACATGGCCATTCAAAATGCTTCTCTGTGCATTAGTGGTAATAGTTTTTAAAAACTGCACGAATTCAAAAACAGGGTCTATTTAGTAACAGTGGGGGTACTTCTGTTAGTTAAAGCTACTCTTTTGTCCAATCTTAAGTAAATCCACTACTAAACATAAACTGTTAAATTTGACAGTTCTTAGGAAACCTTAATGGGATTGCCAGATTCTGATGGTATACTTTCTTTTAGCCTGGTCAGCATATGGAGGAGCACAGACAGATGGTGAGGCCGGAGTTCCACATGCAGGTTTCACAGGGAAGTAGTCAAGCTATCCATTTCAGCAGCATGAATCCATCATTCTCCAACGCTGCAGCTTCTTCACCTATTCAGCAAACCGGAAAGTCACATCAGATGTCACAACCATCACACATGCTAGGAAATCTACACCATTCTCAGACCCAAGGAACTAGCCATTCAAGCCCACAGCAGCAGGCATATGCTATGCACTTGGCTAAAGAAAGACAATCTCAACAACGTATGGTGCCTCAACAGCACAATGATCTTTCTGGAGCAAGTGCAGTACCCAGTGTGCAGAACGGATCGCAAGTTCAGCAGCAGAACCAAGCATATGCAGCCACTTCAACCCCTTCTTCACAACCACTGCATCAGCGGCAACAATCTGAACAAAATCCACTAGATAGCTCTGCACTTCCCAATCAACCTGCCAATACTACACAACCTAAGCAGAAGAAACAACAGGGTCAACAGCAGCCTAGACAAAATCAACAACAAAGGAATCAAGGTAGTCAACAAGCTAAGCTTATGAAGAGTTTAGGACGAGGAAACATGCTGATACCTCAGACTCCTCCAGTCGATGCCACTCCAGCCAGTGCTGTTTCTACATCTTCCAAAAAACATGTTTCCGACAAAAATCTGATGCAACATGGCCAAGGATCTTCCCCTGGTAATAAAGCATCAATTTCATCAGTGCCTCAGCCTGGGACTCAACATAAGCTATACACTTCTCCATTGCCTCAATCACCAAAACAGATGCCAGATATTGTTAACCAAGGCTTGATGCAGGGTTCTCCTAGTCATACCCTATTAGCTCCACAACAGCCTCCACTTCATTCTAAATCGCCATTGACTACTCAGCAACGGCAGATCAATCCATCACAAAACAGCATCCAAAGAATGATAATGCAGCAAAACCTCCAAATGAACTCTGATTGTCGGACGGACTCACAAGTCGACCACAATCAGGTGATTCCAACAGCACCTATTTCTCACTGTACAGAGTCGGGCAGTCCTGGACTTTCATCTATAAGCCAGCAGAAACACGAGGCATCACAAGACCCTGCTGCAGTTACTTCAACATCTAAGCTGCTTAGCTCTCCTAAGGATAATTTTGTTGGAAATGAAACATCATTGTCATCATCTAGCCAGGACATGCTGCAAAGGCAAATTTCAGGTGGATTGCCTATGCATGGCCAAAATGTCGGTGGTCAGTGGCACCAACAACAATCTAGGCAGCTTCTGCAATCTCCACATCATCAACAGCCTCATCAGCAGCAGAGACCAGCTGTTCAAGGCAGTTTGTATGCTCCTTCAAATTCAGGGCCAGGATGATGAATGATGATGAATTAATATTGGCTGGTCTTTTTTACGGAGCAACCCTTCTTTCTAATCTAAAGTTACTGTACAGGTACCCACCTCCCTAACTTGTTTATTCCTTGTTGACTTGTTGGCAAATATTCTATCCCATGTACATTCGGAGATATAAAGTAAAATCATGAAAACATGGTTTCCATTGGTCCACTCAAACATCAATACGATTCTCTGCTATCTAAAGTAAAGGGCGCTTATATTATTGAGATTACTAATTACTGCAATATGTCAAAAGCATAGGGGCTACTGCTGCAATTCTCCCTAAAAACATATTATTTTGAAGCTTCAAGAGTATATAGGAACATGGACATAACATTAGCTAATATGTGCTACGTTCTGTGTAGCAAAAGCCAATTCGAGAGGGGTTTCCTTTATTTAACTGATCTTTTGACCTTTCCTCTGTTGCTAGGTGTCCCGTGCTATGGAAGCTGCGGATGATAGTGCTCCTAATTCAACTTGGTGCTAATTGTGCTCACCTTAGTGTTAGGTAGATATTTTTTTCTGTGCCATTTTAAGGCCATCTTTTGAGGTTGGAATATGTTTTATTGTAGTCTAGATAGCTGGAGGCGCTTCTTGCAACAGCTGATTTCTTTTCTTGTCAGATCGTAACCAAAACTCGGGCCCAGCTGTATATTTTTGATACGAGGTCCATGTTTCCAGAGTCACTGAATCAGGACTATTCATCTTCTTTTGTACAATCTGCATGTTTAACTTGCAAGTTTGCGATGCGAAAGTGCTTCAAAAATAATAAGGATAATGATGAGAATATTATTTGAATGTTTGGTATGTTATTTTGCTTTCAGGAGATATGACAGATCCAATAGTATAGCAGCAAGATCAGACGTCTTGTAGTTGGCCACGCCGTAAAAAAAGAAAAGAAATGGTGGGCTATTTTGCGTGAAAGCGCAGTAGCTTTGAATATTAAAATCATATTCGCTCAAACCAACTGACCTAGCGTGTGATCGTGTCTAGCGTAGAAAAAACACCTATTTACATACAAAAAATAAAGTGCCCATGAAAAAAATTCACGAATATTGAAGGATAACGTGGAAGTACACATGGAACAGTTCACGATAACTAGTGAAACAAAAAAAAATGTAATAAAATAAAAATGATCATGTAACAATTCACAGCTAACAAAAGATAGTTTAGCTGGAACTAAAAGTAAAGTGCCCATGAAAAAAATTCGTGAATATTGAAGAAAAACGTGAAAATACACATGGAACAGTTTACAATTACTAGTGGAACAAAGTAGTAGATTAAGTGGAACATATATAAAATGTTGACGGAAATATTCACAATAATGATACCCAACACGAAAATGCACATAGAAAATTCACATTACAAGTATAAAAGCAATTAAATTAAGTGGTCTCAAAAGAAAGTGCTCATTAAATAACTCACGAATATTTACGGAGCAACACAAAAGTGCATATGGAACTATTTATGACTAGTAGTAAAAATACTAGGACTAAGAACAATAAGAAAGTGCTCTAGAACTTAGAACAATTTGGGGGCATTGGTGCAAAAGAGGTTAGTGGACATATAAAAAAACTCTATCGAGTGATACGAAACTACCAGTGATATAAATGTAGAATTATTAGTGAAATAAATTGAAAGTGCTGATATGACAATTCAATAATTACTAGTGGAAAAAGTAGCAGAACAAATTGAAGTGGCCCAATAGTGAAACATCCAAATAAACTAAAAAGTGAAAAGAAACTTGAACCTAATAGAATTATTAGTGAAACAACTAAAGAAGCTAAAAAGCGAGAGGAAGAGAACAAAAGGAAAGAAGGAAAAAAAACCAACCTAAAAATGAAGAAAGATGGAAGGAAGAGAGATAAAGAAACCACAAGAAATATAAGAAGAGTAGTTCGGAATAAAAATTGAGGGGAAGAGAGAGAGAAAGACCAAGAAGAAGAAAAAACAAAAAATAGAAATGTATTGTATTGATGTGTACGAGGTTTATTCGTATGGCCCAACCTGTCTAGACACGTTTTGTTATAGCACACTAGGTTACATCTCCCACCTAGGCCAAAATCCCACCTTGTATAAAAGGTCCCCTGAAACCCTAGGATCTCATCTCCTACTAAGCCGTCGCCTCCTAAAAGTAAAAGGCACTAGCATCGATTCCTCTTATGTCATATTCTCTCCTCCCAAAATGAAAGGCGTATTTTGTTTAGTTAAGACAAGACTTTAACAAATAATTACTCTATTAATATATGGTTTATATGATATAAAGTTACAATCATCAGTAAGTATTTTTAAATACGAATATAATGATGTTGATTTATGTCATATAAACCACATACCGTCAAAATGGCAGGAAAGAGAGGGTGTAGGCCCAGCATCTATGTATTACAACGCGGCACACATCACGAGGCATTCTGGGCCGTCCATCTAAAGAGGGACTAAATATGGTTCCACAGTGATTGACTGGCTAACTTTGTGATGGATGGATTTAAACATGATTTAATTCATGCATGTTTGTCTCAACATGCTACTTCTGTTGAAGAAATAAATAGCAAGCATTGATGTTTGAGGTCCTGAAAGATATTGATCGTTGATAGAGATGAATACCTTCGCATTCCTGTGCTGTTTTTATGCTTGCTTAAACCTTCCGATGGGTTTATAGCATCCTTATAATGCACAGCTTACGTGCTCGTGAGGACTCAGGAAAGAAAGATGAGACTGATCCTACCACTGCTACTATGTCGATCTCATCTGCTGCATCTGCTGAGATGTCTCCGGAATCTATTGCTGCGCCCTGTAAGGAGAAGAAGAAACTCGATGAGGAGAAGGCCCTTCTCAGGGAGTTCATCCGAGCAGAATCCCTCCCAAGCCTATGAGCTCAACCAATTGCTACGTGGATCTGTTGTATTTGATGTTTCACTTGGAATGGTTTGAGCCTGATTGGCTTATTTATATGTGCAGTACTGTATTATCTCGTAAACTGGTGTCTCCATGATCTGACCTCTGCAGTCCAAAGGTCCATCTAGAATTGTTTATTACCGATGCGAAATAATCTGATCTCAGTTGGTTTTAGAGATTCTTCAAGACAAGGAATTTTCTTGTGAGCTTATCTCATTTAACAGCACGAGTTTCAGTTTTGATTCTTTCTGTTCTATGTCCTTCCAGTGATGTGTTAGCCCAGCCTATCAATTTCCATGTCAACAAAATTTACATATCAGGTATAGTCTGCTTAACAACTGAGAGTTGTTGAATCTGCAGCTGGGCCCTAACCATATGGCCTTAATGCAGTGTTAGTGTCTGTAATAGGCGTATGTCTGTGATAGCAACAGTAGGAGCCAAACTTGAGCTCTTCCAGTGGTCCCAGGAGACCAAGTGGTTACAATAGCCACACATCCAACTTGTCTAAATAGCATCCACTAGTTGCTGTTCTTCTCTATGCTCTAGATCAGAATTGGAGGGTTTCTATGCATCACCAATCAAGAACTCAAGAAGGATGCCAGGCAGCATACACATCTCAGGCAAGTTATTCTCTCTTATGATTTGTAGTATGTCATATACAAATATATGAGCAAAATGATCATTGTATTATACTGGAAACAAGAATTGACCGTGTTCAATTTTCTTTTTTTTTACTATGCAGCCATCCAACCACCAGGCATGACTCCACTGTTCTTGCAAGGTCGGTGTCTTCTGATTCTACCGTACTTTCCTCTTTCTTCACTTTCCATTTGCTAATATTATCGTTTGTGTACAAACGTCATTTCGGGCGCAGTTGCTGTGGGCAAAAGAGAGTACAGTGGAAACATAGGACATGATGGTTTCTCTTTGTGAGCCCATTGTCTTACCTTTCTACTTCCACCAATGTGCATCGACTGCCCTTATTGCACCTAAAGGAAATTTTTGAAGCTATCTCACCCCAAAAATATATTGTGCAGTCCAGTTACATCACTTCGTGATAGCATGGTAATGACGCTGCATAATGCAGAAAAGGAATTGATATCGAAAACAGGTTTTTTTCGTTGGTTTCATTATTCTTGTCCTCTATTTATCAGCACACCTATCATTGATGTGCATTATGATTTCATGTAAATCACAACAGAGGTGAGGTCAAAGGTGATTGTTGAGTTGGGAACTATGGATGTTGTTTTTACTCTTGATAGTGGAGGGGAAATTATTCTTCAGTTGCAATTCTTACTCAGTGATGAAGATCGAAAGCGCATCCAAGAAATGGTAAGATGTCTGTTTTTACCTTCTATTTTCAGCATTTTTCTTAAAATTTTCAGCTTAAGTTAACGTATATTACTTGTGTTTGTACTATTTCCTTTTATTCAGAGGAACTCTGCAATGAAAAGAAAGCAGCAAGAGCTGCTTGGGAATGGCTATGAACTTTATTTACGAGGTAACTTGTAGAATACAATATTTTCAATTTTGGCTGTTTCTCATTGCAAGTACACATTTGGAGATCCATGGAACAGACTGTATGGATTTGTGTCATGTCAATTTGTCCCCTAAAAGGCTCAGAATATTAAACTCTCATATTAGTCTTTCTTAACATTCTGTCTTGAGATGTTACATACGCCCACAACTGAGGTGTGTAGACTCATTAAACTAGATCGATTTAGGCAAAAATAAATAAATAAATCATATGCCTCATCAATGTCTTAGCACATTACTTAATCTATATAGGACTTCTATGTAATTGGAATGCTGGTATGTAAAATTAATCACTGATGAAATATGTAATTGATATGAACAACATGTGGGAGTTCTCTTTCTTACAGATTACTTTCAAATCCTATCAGACAACCCATTGTCTAAAGAGCAGACGGAAAAGATCTCCGACATCCCAAGCAAAGGAGATCAACTTACGCTTCGGAAGATTATGTCACTGGATGATTTGAAAGAAAGGGCTGTCTTCCCTGGAGTAAGTGTACATCCCGACATGAAGCCCTCAAGGGACCTGGTACTGCGAAGTGGTGGAAACACTTCAAGGCTTGAAGATCCCATTGATTCCAAGAAAGGGCATGGTAAACCAGAGTGTAGATCAAGTAGTGCAGTGAAGAAGATGATAAGTGCCTTCGAAAGCAGCTCTCCACAGGTTTTATACCTATCCAAATATTGAGAAATAAATCGCTTTGTTCCCTAATTTATGTTTGTCAGGTTTTGGGGAGAACACCAATAACTTACTGTGCACCAAAAAGGGTCTATATATACATGTACAGACATAGGAAAAGTGGGACCTAATCTTAACACATTGCACATATAGTTACACCTTCTTCCCTCCGCTTGCAGGATCTGCCTTCGATGCCGAGGATCAAATCGGAGAACTCATTAGAAGGGATGTCAGAGACTTCAACCAATTCTTCATACAAGCCTTCTACTTCTGGTGCAACAGTGAATGCTTCAGGCCGTACGCAGGCAAGTCTTGTGGCTGGTGATACAGGTTCCAGTTCGAGGTCAGGAAGGCATGCTATGTTTGGTAATAAGAAATCAAATGCAGCTAGGCAGACCGGTCTGTCAAATACATATGAAAGCAGAAGACGAAGCTCCAGTAGGCGAGATGGAGCAGCTAAGCAGAGCATGGGAGAAGATGACTTAATCCATTCCAAGAAGCGAACCCAAGAAAAGCATCGCCGCTCCATTGGTCCGTACTCACTTGAACAAAGGATGCATCCTACGGGTCGCTCCAGATACTACCTTCACCATCCGTTGAACTATCTATCTAGCACCTCGATTCACCCACATGTTTGTATCACTACTGCAAGCAGACAACTCAAAGACCTTCTTGAGCTTGAGCACTTGAATCCAATGAAGTACATAGAACAGGGTGATGAGAGGGAAAGGCTGGATCATGTCAAGGAAGACATTGAAGAGGTACGAAAACTAATGATCTTGATATTAACTGTCGGTGCTTTCAGTTTCGTATTTATGATTGAGATGTTATATACATACATATCACAAACTTGTGGAGCAGAGCACAAGCGATGATGAGGCGAGAAACGTGGCGGCTTCTACTCGACGAACTGATGGATTTCCAATGTTGAATGGGTGGTTGATTAATCAGGCAAGTCAGTGCCTTTACCTCTCTCCTCTCTGGGCCTGTTCTTTGAGAGTTTTGACATTTGACTTGCTAAATGATGTACTTCGATCCATTCATGCAGGGGGTACGTGTTGTTATTGTGATTATAGCCTGCGGGGCTGTATTTCTGAACAACAGGTGAAGAGAGCAACATCAAGACTTTCAGTCAGAGCTTGTGGCTGTATGTGTGTGTACATTTGATTTGATTTGAGTACCTGATTGAATCGATCTGCATCCATGTACATCTTGTCATGATTTAGAGACTGGCCATGATGAACGACTGATCTCCCACACAGGAATTTGGATGGACAGAGGAGAAAAAACTACTGACAATTTTGCCGTTACGGTGAGGGCATCTATGCTAGCTGCCAGCCTGCAACCTTTAAGTTGGATTTTGTGTGATCTGCTTGATGCTTGCTTGGTTTCAGAAATGAATACACTATTGATGGATGTGTTGCCCACCACTATCTCGATTAAATCTACAGGACGTCTAACCTCAAGTCTAATCCTTGATGAACATAATAGCTCAAAAAAAATTAGCACCAATAAAAAATAATAGCGACCAATAAAAAATAATAGCGATACGGCTATAGAGATAGTGATATGGTTGAGTCAGCCATGCCCTAACCCCTAAGAGTGTACTTCCTTCATCCAGAAATATAAGGTCTATTTTGTTTGATTAAGACAAGATTTTGACTAACAATTAATTTATTAGTATGTGACTTATTTGACATGTTATTGATATTATTATATTTGTATTCAAAAATATTTACTTCCGACTATGATCTTGTATCACACAAAACACATATTAATAGAGCAACTATTGATTAAAGTCTTGTCTTAACTAATCAAAACACGTCTTACATTTGTGGATAGCGTGGGTAAGAAAAGATTTTCTTGTTTGTTAGGCGGTTATTTGAATTTTTAGACGAGTGGACCCGACCCACCCATCTATAGAAGAGATCGAATCGAGCCCACCTCCACGACCTCACCGGCGACCATGGCGACGCGCTACTGGATCGCTTCCCTCCCCGTGCAGTCCGCCGCCGACGACGCCGCTGTCACCGCCGCCAAGAGCGCCCTCTGGGCCCGCCTCCAGGACTCCATCTCCCGCCACTCCTTCGACACCCCGCTCTACCGCGTAAGCCATCGCCTCCTCCTCCACTTTTCGCTCCCCAATTGCCTTACAACCTTACCCCGCCTTCCCCGGCGCAGTTCAACGTCCCGCGTCTGCACACCGGCACGCTCGATTCCCTCCTCGCCCTCAGCGACGACCTCGTCAAGGTCGATCCCGATCCCGATCTCCAGCTCGCTCGCTGCCGCTACTAGGGTCTGATCTGATCTGACGCAATGCGATGCGATCGGTCTCTGTGTTTCCGTGCAGTCCAACATCTTCATCGAGGGGGTCTCGCACAAGATCCGGAGGCAGATCGAGGACCTCGAGCGCGCCGGAGGGATCGAGACCGGCACCCTCACCGTTGACGGCGTCCCAGTCGACTCCTACCTCACCAGGTCTGCCCAGCGATTGGAGTGAATGGTTTTCACGGGCTTGTACGTGCTTGCTTAGACTCTAGCTTTGCTTTGGATTATTCCTGTAGGTTTGTGTGGGATGAGGGCAAGTACCCGATACAGTCGTCACTCAAGGAGATCGTCGCCAGCATCCAGTCTCAGGTCGCCAAGATCGAGGATGACATGAAGGTGATAACTCTAATTCTGTTTCTTTGTTAATTTTTCCTAGTCTGACCCAACCAGTAGCCGGATTATGTATTGCTGTTAAGATTTAGGATCGTTAACACTAGACCTGGATGGTCATTAATTACCTAGGCTCGATGGGTTGGATATTGTTGGTCAGGTTAACAAGTAAATTTGCTCCTTAGCGCTGAATCGGTAGACTTGCCATAAGCAGTCAAGGTTTCGCCTTGTTGCTTGAATGTGTGAAGTTCAAAGCAGATGATCTTGTCAGCTTGGTGCTGTTGGTCGAGTGCGTTTTGGGGGATGTAGCTTGTCTTGGTGTGTTTGGTTCCCTCTAGATAGTTATTTGTACAACTAGTATCATGATTAGTTATTTGTACAACTAGTATCATGATCTTTTTCATCTGTGGCACCTTTTCTAGCATTGAGTTGTCGCACGATATTCATGCAAATTTAGGAACCAGTAGGACGCAGACTAATTGGGAATCGTTGGTCCTGATTTTTTCAGAAAAAGTACTTTTTGTAATGTTCAGGAAAAGTATTTTTTGTAGTGCTTTATAACTAAAACACCATGTCGATCTCTGCCTGTGATTTGTATCTGCGTTTATTGCCTTGTGGGGCTCAGTTGTCATGCCATTCTATTCTAGTAATAGATGAAAATGGTTTCATAAATGTTTTGGTTGGGTGTTAAATTTAGAAAAGCTGAACGTGTCTTTTTCCAGGTTAGAGCAGCGGAGTATAATACTGTTAAGAGCCAGCTTAGCGCAATTAACAGAAAGCAAAGTGGAAGGTAAGTTATGCTGCCTTAGGCTCTAGAGGACATGATTTATACTAATGTTATTCTGCTGTGTTATTGCTTTTAAGTCTCTTTTAAAAGGAATAAGAAAAACAAGTTTCACATTTCATCCTTTGTTTTCTAATTAATCTGTCTTTCTTGTGTGACAGCTTAGCTGTTCGTGATCTTTCCAACCTGGTAAAACCAGAGGATGTGGTCACTTCGGAACATCTAGTAACACTTCTTGCTATTGTTCCAAAATACTCCCAAAAAGACTGGTTATCAAGCTATGAGTCACTTGACACCTTTGTGGTAAGTTCAGAAATTCTGACTATGCCCTTGAATAGTGCTTACAGACCATCATTTCAAAATTTTCAACTATTTGCATATTGTGCTTCATTTCAGCAATTGCCTATCCTATTTGTGCCTTTCCTGTTAAAACCTACAATGTTTATTTGGTTTATTATCTCTGGTGTTAATACTACCATGAGAACTCAGCATCACGAGAACCCTTCAAATTCCAGATACATTTGGCTCTGCAACTCTTTTACTCAGATGCTGTTGTACTTGTCCTTAAAGAGGAGCTTGTTTTTCTTGTACTATAAGTTTTCCTAATTTGCGATTGTATTCAGTTGATTCTTCCCTTTGAGCTAATTATTGATTTATAGGTGCCAAGATCATCTAAAAGGCTTTATGAAGACAACGAGTATGCTCTCTACACCGTAACATTATTTGCTAAGGTTGTTGACAACTTTAAGGTCCATGCTCGTGAGAAAGGTTTCCAGGTGAGTTTGTTTCCCTGAGTTTTTTTGAAACCTTTATTTACCAAGGTAGCATTAATCCCTGGAACCTTTGGTATAGCTCCAAATGACCTGGGCAGAACTTCAATCTTGTTGATCTGTCCCTGTCATTCTCTCGTAATTTTTTCATCATCCACTAATTATTTCATACCGGATTTCAGATCCGTGATTTTGAGTATAGTCCTGAAGCACAGGAAAGTCGGAAGCAAGAGCTGGAAAAGCTGCTGCAAGACCAGGAAGCTATGAGGACCTCTCTTCTGCAGTGGTGCTATGCCAGCTACAGTGAGGTACATGTCTTTCACAGCGTATTTATATGACCCTGTCCAAAATGGCATCTTCTTTTTTAATCCAACAGGTTAAGTCTCCACTAAGAATGTTGTTTCTATGAGTTCATTATGTCACTGATGTTCAATGTCATTCATTTTCTTCAGTTCTTGTAAAAAAATTGGTATATTCTAGTTTCATCAATGAAGCCATTTGAATATTTGCATTTGATTTCATAGATGTTCTGCAATTTTGCGTTAGAACTCATCCATTATGAACTACTGCCCAGCTCTTGGTTTGCATCTTAATATAGTTTTCTCGTTTGTTTCTTCTGTTATCCTGCACAAGTCTTTTGAGTTCTTCTCTTGTTGAATTGCAAACCTCCACAGTAAGGTTTTGAATTTCTTCACTGGTTTTTTCATGACGTGGTCAAATCATGCTGAATCTGAATTACTAATTTGCTGCCTGCTATCAGTTATCAGCCTTACATAGTTCTCACTTTGGTAGTTTTCTCTTATGTATACTCTAAATAAGGACATTAGTTGTTAGTTGTGACTTCATGGCATACTGGGAGTTATTTTTATTTATGTTGTTATTTTCCCACTAGTGCAAACTTGTTATTTGGGAAATCCATATGGTGGTAAATCATTGAGCAAATTGGGATGCACCGCCTTTGGTTCTACTCCATGATTGCTATTCATTAGATTAAGCCCTCGAGAACATCAACAACTGCCAATTTTCTGATAAAGTCATAGTAAACCTGCAAAATTGCTGTGCTTCTCTATCCATGGAAAAACTATTGTGCTGTTCTTTGTCCGCTTAAGGCAGCACAAACTCCTAATTGTCGTCATGGAAGAAGTTGTTTACTGAGCCGAGTTACCTGGCGAGAGCCTAGGGCTATAGTAGATATAAATGCTATAGCACATGATTGTCGATTGTTATTTCATTAAAAGTGACTAGAATATTGGGGCTTAGTTGCTTGGTTGTTGCGCTATTGTGGTTTGCTAGGTTTATTTGATTCATTTCCTGTGAATATCTGTTCTCGTTGTTCTTCAGTTGTAATTGCTTTTACTATATTATGGTGCAGGTATTCAGTTCCTGGATGCATTTTTGTGCTGTGCGTGTCTATGTGGAGAGTATTCTTAGATATGGTCTGCCACCGGCGTTCCTGGTAATTTCCCTTACTGTTCTATGGTAGTCAAATTTATACTTTCACGTCTAATCTATGGATATACTGCACACTTACTGGTAATTTCCCTTACTGTCCTGTGATAATCAATTTTATACTTTCATGTATGATCTATAAATGTGCCTGCTGTTTTTGCATCAGTCTGTTGTTCTAGCACCATCTGCGAAGAGTGAGAAGAAAGTAAGGAACATCTTAGAAGGGCTGTGTGGCAATGCCAATAGGTAATTCAGTGTTTGGGCTGCAGTCCATTGTGTTATTAGTCACAATTTGCTCATGTTTTTCGCTAATTGAGTGTGTTTGGATCACAGCAGTTACTGGAAAGCTGAAGACGATGTGGGCATTGCTGGTCTGGGAGGTGAAACAGAGGCCCACCCTTATGTCTCCTTCACCATAAATTTTGTCTGAGCACAGCTATCTGTGGTCAGACAATGTTTTCGAGCAAATATTCAATGAATCGTTCAGTGTATATTATTTGTGATACGCCAATTCTTTCTTGGTCTATCGGTTTATACAATTCTGTAGCCTATGGAGATGAGCCGGTCAATAATGTAGCTTTTGGGAAACCTGAAATATTTCATGGCACGAGTTAGAAACTCTGGACTTTTTCCGTACAATATTGCAACTGTTAGCTTCTGGACAAATATTGGGCCTTGAGAGCACCGTGTGGATACCATGATCTTGTAACTTTGAGCAACCAGGTTAATAATAAAATTATGTTGAATAACTCAGGTCATCACCAGGTTCATAATAAAAATATGTTGAATAACTCAGGTCATCCTGAGCACGAGCTGTTTTTTTTTGTCCTTTTCTGTTGGCTGTAAATATATATAGCTGCTTTGGTCACAAGAACCAGCACCACGCGGTGGTGCACTGCGCTGGTGCAATTTCAGAGCATGGCATATTGCAACTAGTTTGTCTTGGTTGCAGTGACTCGCCATGGTTCCTTCCTAGTTCCTAGCGTTTTGTTGCCGACACCTCAATCCTTCTGCATGAACCCGAAAAGTTACCCAAAAAAAGAAAGAAAGAAGAAAGGGTGCAAAAGGAAGAAAAAAAGAAAGAAAGGAAACACAAAAACTGAAGAACCAAGGAGGTTCGTTGGCTTCTGGAGCGTACTTGTTTACTGGGTCACTGGGGATGATTCACGCAGCAACAACACAGAGAAGAGCACGGGTGAGGCTGCTATCTTCTGTGTGGCCGCAGAGTCAGAGCAGAGCTTCACCGTGTTCAAAAAGCCAAATAGGAAGATATTAGCAGGGTCTGGAACAGGATAGACAAGCTGCAGAAGTCACTTTCTCGCTCGAGGATAGACCGGGATGTATTGTTCTGAGCACAAGCTCGTAAGCAACAAGCACCTTTCAGCGCAAAAAGTATTTTTTTTCTTTTCTTTTACTGATATCTCAACTGAAAATGATCAACTGTAGATGTTAGAATTGATGAAATTCTAGTGGGGCGAATGGAATACCAAGATTGATAGAGAATCTTAACTCGTTAGAATGTGATCCGTCGGACATGCCTTGTGTGGATACAAAATTCTTGTAACTTTGAGCGACCAATTCCATAATAAAATGGGATGTTGAATAATCAGGTCATCGGTGCACATCTGTGTAGCTTTTGTACTCCTGTGCCAATTTGAGGCACGAGTTGTGTTCTTTGTCTATCTGTTGAGCAGTAAATCTATTGCCACGAGATAGTAAAAACATATACAAATAATAGTAATTTTCATATATGTTTAAGTTATCTCCTATACTACAAGAAGTGACAGTAAAAACACTCCCACAAGGTAGTAATTTCATAAGAACATTTACTATCGAGCCAAAAAAGATAGTTAAAAACTATTAGTCGAAACTACAAGTTTGTATTCAAAAAGCTATTGCCGGAGGGCTGGATAAGCTATTTTACGCTTATATATATGCATTGCTTGGTCACAGCACATGTACGGTGGTGTACTGCACGGCACTTGTGCAAATTTAGAGCACTAGATGTTCTTTTTTGCTTTCTCTGTTGGTTACTGCATATCGCAACTGGTTTGTCCGGGACACTGCACTGATTGCACGGGTGCCTGCTGGAAGGGATTTTCAAGTTATGTTTCAAGACAGCCGCACGAAAGGTGACTTTCGAAACCTCGCCACCGCATTCCTGCACTGTGCTGTTATCCTTTTGGTTTTTGCCAAATTTAATCCTGCATGGGCGCTTCTAATTCACTATTATCCAACCTCACGGATACCCTTCGTCCCCTAAGTTGTGGCCTCCTCCTCCTCTATTTGTCACAGCAGCCTCATCGATTCGTCTCACCACCGGTGTTAAACTGCCTAGAATCTCGCTGCTACCATACCAACATCGTTGCATGTGTTTCCATTCCGGAATAAACCCGAAAGTTCAACTTCGCTTTCAAGTACATATTGTGAAGTTTCAACACAAAAAGTATCAACTTTCAGCTTCAACTCACTTATACAGACTTCCACACAGAAAAAAGAGAGGTTTAAGCTGAACAAGAAAATCCAACCTTCAACTAGACGTTATGGTCTTTTAACATAAGAAAAATCAGAACCGTAAACTTAACAAAATTGTTCAGCTTTCAACTCAGTGTTATGAACTTTTGAACGAACAGTTTCGAACTTGAATAAAAAAACCCGGGTAAGTAGAGGGTGATTAGGGTTTTGGATAAGAATGCACGAAAAGGGATTATGGTTGCTTCAAAGCCAAGTCCGAGCGAGCAGCATCGGATGGCAAAGAGGTTCTCGGTCAGGATCTTAGCCCCCAGTGGGCAGCTGCAAAACGCTTCGTGTCCCCGTAAAATAGCATTCCTTTCCTTCATACCATGATTTAGTAAGACATTGTCGGCGCTAGATGTGAGCTAACACGCCCAGCGGTATTTGGCAATCATTTGCTTCTCTTTGCGCTGGCACAATAGCTACCTCATCATTCTCTCCTCATTACGCTGGTACATTATGTTGTCCATCGTGTAAGCACCGGGCTATTATGGCACATTAGCTTGTTGATCGTGTCAGGCCCATAAGAAAACTGACCATATTTGGTAGTATCTATACTAGCTTATAAAAGGGGAAATTTTTTTTTCTAACTTCACCCCATATATTGTACACCAGTTATTCAGCATCATCCGATTATATCTATCCAACAACTGTAATCTGTTTGATGGTCTGCCAATCCAACGGTTGAAGTGTAACCCGTCGCCTGCCGGATCGCGCAGCCTTCTCAATCATGCCAGTGCATAACCGTCCTCCTCGATTTTCCCTAAGGAACTCCGCCTCCGCCTCCGTCCATGCATAGGCGTGCATCGCTCCGCCTCCGCGCGCCCCGCTGCAGCTCCGCCGCACCCCTTTTCCCCTCCCGGGTCTCCGCGCCGCGCGCCCCGCCCGTCTTTGCCGCCTCGCATCTCTCCCGCGGGTCCGCCCGCACGCCTCTGCTGCCGCTTGCGGCCCCCCGACCCACCTGGCTGCCACGCTCACCTGCTCACCCCCCCACCCGCCACACTCTCGGCCCTCCCACGCCGCCTTGGCCGCCACGCCACACCCGCGGCTCTCCCACCCACCCTCCCGGGCGTCACCGCTGCACCAATCTTCACCCGCCGCGCCTACCCCGCCGTCACGGGGACACGCCGCTGCCGCCCTGATCTTCACCTGTCTGCCCTGCTCCGCCATCCTTGTCGCGGTCTTGCCCAAGCCCTGCCCCTACCCTTCCTTGTCGTGGCCAGCGACACCGACGAAGATTGCGCCTCGTCTCCTCCCGTCGGTGCCGAGGTACGACCGCGTACTCTCGCTAAGGTCCCGATATGTTGTTTTGCTGTGGAGCGTTCGCAATTCATTCAACTCAATTCGAGCATTTTAATCCAGAAAGGACAAAAGAGAGTGTTGCCAGCTCCGACTCCGATGACGATGGCGGTCGTGGCGACGAGGCCACTGCCACCTTGTCCAAGTCCCACCTCGTCGCGGAGTTCAAAGCCGCGGTGAGTGTTGGCCTCGTGGCGATGGAGCTAGGGACTCTGTTGTTGGTTTTGGTTTGTCACGTTTGTTGACATGTTTTGTTCTGTGTTTGGGTTTTGGGTGGGCGGCTGGGGAGGAAGGTGGTGGATCTGGCGGAGCTGTGGAGGCTCGCGTGCCAGGGCGTGCCTGACGACGCCGACA
Source organism: Stipa capillata (assembly GCA_019208055.1). Classification (NCBI taxonomy): domain Eukaryota; kingdom Viridiplantae; phylum Streptophyta; class Magnoliopsida; order Poales; family Poaceae; genus Stipa; species Stipa capillata. The sequence continues at coordinate 230,019 of JAGXJF010000636.1, forward strand.
TGCGGCCCGTCGTCTGGCAGGTCTGGCAATCCTCCTGTCTTGTTTGTTTCATTTTTTTTCACTGTCTAATGCTATCCGTTCCTGCGGCTTGTTTGGACCTGTCCGAGTGTTTGGTCTCTCACCCACATGCTAGAGATATGGCATTAGCAAGAGGTCCAAGAGCTGGATTTTCTGCCCTGATCCTTGTTAATGACCTTGTATGAGCTTTGTTTGTTTTATGTAGTATATGGTAGGATGCCCCGATTGAGTCTGGGTTTGGCATGATTTGATTAATCTAAATCAGGATAGTATCTTTCAAACGACATGGTACATGTTAGATTATGCCAAGTTATCCTTCATGTGGTTTAGTCTTGAAACTTATGCTGTGCATTCATGAAAGAGAAAAATGTGGCCCAATTATGATTGGTCGCTAGCTGAAGCTTTCGATATTAAAATGCTAGGATTGAGTTGTATCAAGAGTATTCCTTGATCGATGTTCTGGACATAATTTGATATACATGCAAAATGCAGAAGGGGATATGATGACAGATGAGTCATGCGTGCTCGTAGAAATTGGTACTGATAGTTCCTTGCTTATTTGGCAGGTCTGCTGAATCACGAAGGATGGAGTGATCTTATCAGTTGAATCCACATGCCGCTCCTTTTGTGCCTGTCTCCAAGTCTTTGTTTGCAGAAAGCTTGAAAGAAAGGATGGATCG